>OZ012741.1:544835088-545152588 GCA_963859935.3 Lathyrus sativus
GAGTTATACAAATATTCAGAGCACAAAGAGATGCAACGGAGCCAAAAAGCAAGGCTAACAACATCAACTGGATCAGAGTGGAGGTATATTTTCCCATGTTTGACTGTTATAGTGGTTCTACTTGATAAAACTATTTAAACTATATATCCTGATAAATGTTCGTTTGTTTTTTCCATTTACAGTGTCCTCGGCAGCGCAATGGTATTGATTATGGATATTTTGTATTGCGCTTTATGAAGGAAATTATTCTTTCTGGTCAACTTGAGATTCCAGTCATGGTATGGATCAATTCATTATATAAGTTATATGATTCATTTTGATAATTATCCGATACTTCATCTGAGTAATTAGTTTTAAAATTAAATCTTGCATGTTCTGTTATATTATGTAGTATTTTGATGAATTCAAGTGCGCTACTTACACGAAAGCAAAATTGGAAGAAATTAAAGAGGAATGGTGTCAATTTATTCTTGGGTTGAGAATTGTATAAAGTTATCGGATTGGAAGAATTGTAATTATATGTAAATTGAATGTATTTGTGATGTTGTAATTCTGAGGATCGAATTTTCATGTAACATATTTAAGCAGGTTTATGTGTATTAAAATGATTATGAACAAAGTGATGAGTTACAATGTATACTTAAAGGCCAAAGTTTTGAATTGTATATATAAGGCCAAAGTTTTGAATTGTATATTTAAGGCCAAAGTTTTGAATTGTATATATAAGGCCAAAGTGTTGAAATAAAGGCCTGAATTATAAGCAGGTTTGTGTAATATAAGCAGGTTGTTGGTATTAATATACAAAACAGGGTGAATATTTTTTATAAAAAAATTTAAAATCTGGGACATTAGACAGCGCTTTTACAAAAAAGCGCTGCTAAAGGTTACAAACATAGCGCTACAAAAGCGCTGCTATAGGTTTGGAAGGGGGGGTCTAAGACAGCGCTTCTAAAAAGCGCTGCTAAAGGGGGGGGTTATGGCAGCGCTTCGTAAAAGCGCTGCTAAAGGTGGGCTCTAAGACAGCGCTTTGTAAAAGCGCTGCTAAAGGGGGGATGGTTGGGGGGAATATGCAGCGCTTATGAAAGCACTGCTAAAGGGCTATAAAAGCGCTGCTAAAAGTGATGCTGAAGGGAGCCTTTAGCAGCGCTTTTTCCATAAAAAAAGCGTTGCCTTTATCTTTAGCAACGCCACTTTTGGCAGCGCTTTAAAGTGCTGCTAAAGGTCTTTTTTGGTATAGTGAAGTAAAGACTCTCTCACCCGGTTCTCTAACTCCCACGACACGCTTCCTCCAGCATGTCCTACCCATACTACCTTTACTAAAGCGGTCTTTTTACTTCTCAAGTGTTTCGCTACTCGATCCTCAATCTATAAAGGTGATTCCTTAATAGTCAAGTTCTCTCTCACTTCCATATCATCCAATTATATCACATGGGACAGATCGAAAATATACTTCCAAAGTTTAGACATATGAAAGACACTATGAAGATTTGAAAGAGATGATGGTAGGCCAAATTTGTAGGCCACTTCTCCTATTCTTTGAAAGATATTATACAAACCAATAAAATTTGGCGTGAGATTTCGAGACTTCAATGCATGACCAACACCAGTCACCAGAGTGACTCTCAAGAACGCATGATCTCCCTCTTGAAATTCAAGTGTCTTCCTTCGCCTATCATGATAACTCTTCTGTCTTCTTTGTGATGCCTTCATCTCCTCCTGAATCATCTTAACCTTCTTAGTAGTTTGCTGAACAATCTTAGATCTAAGAACAACACTTTCACCTAAGTCATACCAACATAAAGGTGTCATACACCTTATTCCATACAAAGCTTCAAAAGGTGTCAATCTAATACTAAAATTAAAGTTTTTGTTATAGGTAAACTCAATCAATGGCAAGTAATGATCTCAACTACCTCCTTGCTTTAAAACACAAGCCCTCAATAAATCTTCCAAGGACAGGATAGTCCTTTCTGCCTGAACGTCCTTCTGCGGATGGTAAGCAAAGTTCAAACTCAACTTGGTTCCCAAGGCTACTTACAAGCTCTCCCAAAACCTTAATGTGAAACTCAGATCTCTATCTAAAGTAATGCTCGAAGGAATACCATGCAGCTTCACAATCTCATTAATGTAGATCTCTGCTAGTTTCTATAACGGATAACTGATATTTATTGGAACAAAATAAGCCGACTTAGTCAGTTTATCCACAATAACCCATATCAAAACACTTTCTTTCTCCGTCTTTGGCAAACCCAATACAAAATCCATAGAGATATTATCCCACTTCCACTTGGGAATTCTCAAAGGTTGTGTCAATCTAAATGGCTATTGATGTTGGATTTTCGACTTCTGACAAGTAAAAAAATAATACACAAACTCGACAATATCATTCTTCATACCTGGCAACCAAACATCTTCTTAAGATCTTCATTCATCTTTGTGGCTTTTGGATGAGTACTCAAACTATTCCAATAAATTTCTAAGAATTCTCTTCTTAAGCTCCAGCGAATCAGGCACACAAACTTTGTCATAAAACTTCACAATCACATTCTTATATACTTTGAAGTCTATTTCTTTACCTTTATTATTCAGCACCAATCAACCAATTAATCCCAAATCCAACTTTTGACCTTCCTTATTTTTTTCTAGTACACTACTATTCAACTTCAGCATACCCAACTTCACACTTATAGGCATTATCTCACACACCAAGCTAAGATATATGAACTGCTCAATTAAATCCATTTCGCTAACCATTAGCATATACATATGCAATGACTTCATACTTAACACATATGATACCACATTAGCTTTACCAGGATGGTAGCTTAACTCAAAGTCGTAGTCCTTCAAAAAATTTAGACACCTAATCTGCCTCATATTCAACTCCTTATAAATAAACAAATACTCCAGACTCTTATGATCATTGAAAACGTCAAACCTATAACCATAAAGATAACTCCTCCAAACTTTAAGCACAAAGACTAATGTTGCTAACTTCAAATCATAGGTAAGATATGATGTTTTGTGGCAGAGTTTTGCGAGTTGGAAGAGAGTCGAGAGAAGTAGAGGATTGAAGAACCATTATTTGGGGATAGTGTGGATGTCGGTGGTTTGGAATATTTAGCTGCTGAGGAATTCTATCCTTTTTAAAAGGGCTTGGTGTAACTTTTCTGATCTAATTTGGGATATTAAATTCACTTCCTAGAAGTGGTATTTCTTAGGAGAAAATTCCTATTACAATTGTAACTTTAACTATTTTAATCAGGTGCCTTTATCGTGCTTTTTGTAGTTTCAGTTGGTTTGGATTTTCTTTTGCTTTCTGTTTTGTTTCATCGAGATTCTATTTGTATCAAGGGTTAGAGTACCCATAGTACTCTTTTTTCAATATATCATTGCTTACAAAAAAAAGGGTAGGATAATTCCTCTCATGAGTCTTGTGTTGTCTAGAAGCATACGCTACAACTTAACTCTTATGTATAAACACGCCACTTAAACTCATCTAAGAAGCTTCATAATACAAAAAAAGTATTTAAAATAATCCACACACAATCTCATATTCCTATATTTCTTCTTAACCAACAACATTAGCACTCCTCGCGACGATACACTAGGTATGACAAACTTTCTCTCTAACAGATCTTCAAATTGTTTCTAAAGCTCACTCAACTCTGAAGTGGACATTTTATACGGTGCCATCGACATTGGTCTAGTATCATGTACTAAATCTATGGTGAACTTCATTTCACGCTCTGGTGGTAAAAGATTAATATACTCAGGAAAAATATCAGGGAACTCACACATAACATGTAGATCAACAACCATCGCTTCACTTTCCACTCTCAAGGAAGCAAACATCTCAAGCATCTGATCATCCTGCTTCAAGCACATATCTACTTGATTGACATATATGAATATCAATTTCGTACTTTTTTTTGGGTTCAGGAAATAACACGGTCTTATCAAAAAAATTGATATGAACATGGTTGAACTCCAACCAGTTCATTCCCAAAATAACATCGAGTTGGATCAGAGGCAAACAAACCAAGTCAACTCCAAAAGTCTTTATCATAAATGGTCAAAGGAAAATTCGAACAAACCAGCGAAGTAGTCACCAAACTACTAGTTGGGATATCAATGACCATACTTCCCTTCATATGAGACACTACCCAATTCAACTTGACCATACAGTCATGTGATATGAATGAATGTGTCACACCCGTATCAATCATAGCAACCAAAAAGACACCATTAATAAAACATGTACCTCAAATAAAATTTTCTGATCTCAATACCTTCTCACCACTAAGAGCAAACACCTTCCCACAAGCTTGTGCAGCATTTGGCACTTTCTTTGGATTTTGACACTGGGTACTGATATGACATGGTTCTCCATAGTTAAAATAAGTCAAAATTGAACTTTTGCAATAAGCATTTTACACGTTTGAAACTCGTCAAGTATGTGCTCTTGCACTCAACAACATGATGACCTAACTCTTTACACTTGAAACATCTTAGAGGAGTAGAAACTCATGCCACATTCGTTTCACTCCCATTCGCAGCCTTCTGCAAGGACTTCTAGTTCACTTTAACAACTGGAGTCACATATGGCTTACCACGATTATGACTCTCACTCTTATTCTTACTCACACTCTTATGGTGAGCAGATATGGCTATACTATCCTTATCATAAATTTTGCATTTGTTCACCAACACTAAGAAACAAAGGACCTCTTGATAACATATGAACTGCTTGATCTCGGGACCTAATCCACTCTCAAACTTCACACATATGAAACCTTCAACTTACACACCATTATAGTGAGAAAAAATCTTGACGCATCTTCAAACTTAATTGCATAGTCAGCCACAATCATATCCCCCTTCAGTTCTAAAAACTCTATCTCTTCGCAACTATGAATAGCAACTGGATAATACTTGTCCAGAAACTCATTCTTGAAATTAGCCAGAGTAATTTCTGGATTAGCAGCTTCCATCTTCTGATAGGTATTCTCCCACCAATACTCAGCTTCCTCACATAGTATAGTGTTCCAAACAACACCTTTTGCTCTTCAATGCACATTATAACTTTGAAAATCTTCTCAATCTCTTTAAGCCAAGAATGAGCACTTGTAGGATTGTACCTTCCCTTGAAAGTATGTGGATTGTTCTTATAGAACTTTCCCAACCCACATAACTCATTAGCCCCACCATTCTGATGCTTATTATCATGCAATATTTCATTCGTCTGCGCCATCACATGAGCCATCGCCTCAAGAGCATCAACAATTGCACGATTGTTCCTGACAGCCATTTCTTTCTGCACAACCCGCCAAAACAAATTAACCAATTGTAAATAGTAGATAAAATAACTGTTATAGGAGCCAAGAATACCAACAATGCTTAACACACATGTTGCATACAAGGGTGTAAAAAAATTCATAAAACATATGTCAAATGAACCTACCTGCTCTGATATCAACTATATAACACCCTAAACCCCAAACACTTGATTTTAAAAAATATGCAGATAATTTACACAAAAATTGGGTGTCAGATATTATTAGCATAAAAATCTTTCTCAAATATCATATTACAACAGTGGAACAAATAATAACAACTCAACTTTAATTGTCTCGTAATTAAAAATCAACTTCATTTCAAATCCTAAAAGAAATAGTTCAATAACTATCAGAACACAAAACAAAACGGTAACACGTTCCAGTATTAAACTATCATAGTGACACACAGAAACTAAAATAAACTCAAAAGTGATTAATGACGAAGAATGCCATTATGCCATCCTTCAAAACACAACAATAACTAAGGTTCCTCTACCTGAGTATCTGCATCACAGGCGTAAAGAACAACACAAACAAATAAATAGGGGGTGAGAATATATTCATATATGTTAGTGGTGCATAAAACAACATTGATAGTTCTATTAATATCAATCATCAATTTCATAAATCATCAGCAATAATAATCAATAACAAATGCGATTATGTATGCAATGTATTAATCTTCTCTACTCCAATGCATGTGGTACCAAGATTTTGGATATCAGAGATATGTTACTGATTAAAACACTTGTCCATGTTTCCTCTCTGAACCTAAACTCGTCATTGGTTCCTCTGTGAACCTGAAACTCATCACTGGTTCCTCTCTGAACCTGAAACACGTCACTAGACCGAAGTCTACCTACCTCATATATATATATATATATATATATATATATATATATATATGTGTGTGTGTGTGTGTGTGTGTGTGTGTGTGTGTGTGTGTGTGTGTGTGTGTGTGTGTGTGTGTGTGTGTGTGTGTGTATGAAATAAACAAATATAATATCTCTCTGAAAAGGAAGAACATGGTTTCAGTTCTACCAAAACTTCATATTTCAGAAGAATTATGTGTTCAAGCAAAGAAACACAAGAATAACTTCAGTAAGGATGCAAGAAGCAAGTCGAAATTCACTCTCGAGATAATCTACTCAGGCGTGTGTGGTTCTCTCTAGATAGATTCACTTGGAGGTGACAAGTACTTTGTTACATTTATTGATGATTAAAACAGAAAGTCGTGGACCTACTTAATCAAAAAGAAAAGTGATGTGATCAATGTTTTCACCATGTTCAAAGTAATGGTGCAAAGACAAAGTGGTCACGAGATTAAGGTTTTAAGGATAGATGGAGGTGGAGGGCATGTATCGAAAGATTTCGATACACTATATATAAAATAAGGAATTATGCATGAGGTGGTGCCACAATACACTCCTAAACAAAATGATATTGTTGAAAGAAAAAAAACCGTTATGAATATGGTGAGGAGTATGTTAAAAGGAAAGCATCTCCCAAATTAGTTATGGTGTGAGGCTGTGTCGACTGCAACATACATGTGGAACATATGTCCGACAAATAGGCTTGAAGGTATCACACCAAAAGAATGTTGGTCTAGCATCAAACCTAGTTTAAGACACTTGTAGGTGTTTGAATCCATAACGCATAGACATGTGCTAGATCTGCTGAGAATAAAGTTGAATGATAAGTCGAATCAGATGATCTTACTGGGATGTCATTCGACTGATGGATACAAATTGTTTGACCTAGAGAACAAACAAGTTGTGATCAGCAGAGATGTGATTGTAGATGAACTTAAGGAGTGAGATTGGACTAAGAACATCAAGAATGATTCAGTGAGAATCTTGTGTGATGAACTAGCCAGTGAAGCTGTTAGAGAAGTTCAACAAGAAGTTGTCTAAAGACAAGCTAGCATAAGAAGCCATTTGATGCAGTTGAAGCATCGAAACACTCAAGGTGGATAAGATAAAACCCACAGAAGGCTGATACATGGACTCTAGTCGAATTGCCAAAAGGGAAGAAGGCAATCAATGTAAAGTGGGTATACAAAGTCAAGCTGAATCCAAAAGGTGAAGTAACTCGACACAAGGTAAGACTTGTAGCAAATGGGTTTCTTTATAAAGAAGGAATTGACCATGACGAAGTCTTTACACCAATAGCTAGAATCAAAGAAATCAAGTTGGTTGTTGGTCTAGCCAATATGCATAACCAGTTGATATGTCAGATGGACATAAAATATGCATTCTTGAATGACCCTCTAGATGAAGAAGTGTGTGTAACACAATTAGTTGGGTTTGTGAAACATGACCAAGAAAGGATAGTATATAAACTACATAAAGCCATGTATGAACTGAAACAAGCTCCAAGAGCTTAGAACAAAAAATACACGGCTTTCCAAGAGAGAGAGTTTGAGAAGTGCATGACATAACATGGTGTGTATGTCATGAGAAACATGAGTAAGCTGTTTATACCATGTCTCTATTTCGATGACCTATTGGTAACAGGAAGTTGTAAGAAGGAGATCAAAGATTTCAAACACGACTTAAGTAAGGAGTTTGAAATGCCATACTTGGGAAATATCTCATACTTCCTTGGTATTGAATTCTACAAGAGTAATAAAAGCCTGATGATCCACCAAAGAAGATGTGATGGTAAAATGCTCAAGAGATTTGAGATGCAAGATTGCAACCTAACTTCGACTCCAACTGAGCCCATATTGCAATTGATAAAATATTCGACTGAAGATGATGTCAATCCAATGTAGTACTTAAGACTCATTGGATCACTTTGATACCTCTGTTCCACAAGGCCATATTTAGCCAATTGTATCAGAATGGTCAACAAATTCATGTAGAAGCCAAAGGTATCACATCTTGCAACCACTAAGAGGATACTAAGGTATCTCAAGGGAACACTCGACTATGATATTTTGTTTCCTTCGGTTTATGAAGGAAAAGAATGCAAACTTGTGGGCTACACGGACTCAAGTTGGTGTTGTAATGTTGAATATAGAAAATTGACAAGATATATGTGTTCATGTTAGATGGTGTGCCAATTGCAAGGAGTTCGATAAAGGAACCAGTGGTAGCCTTGTCATCATGTAAGGCCGAATACATATCAGTTTCTCTATGTGCATGCCAAGCAAAATAGACAATGAATATAGTCAAAGAAATTATAGGGAAGAATCATGAAACTGTGACCATGAAGACCGACAACATGTCGGATATCAACTTGGAAAAGAACCTGATAGCACACAGAAGAAGCAAATACATCAAAATGAGGTTTCATTACCTAAGAGAGTAAATAACGAATGAAAAGTTGAACCTAGAGCATTACAAATCAGAGAATTAGATTGCAGATATAATGACGAAGGTTATGAAGGCCGAATTGTTCAAGAGATTAAGAACATTGATGAATGTAGATAACTTAGACACAATGGATTAGGCGGTGTTTTAAATATGTAATTATTTATGTTGTGTTGTAGTCTGTATCGAACATAGTCTGTATTAACTATATACAACCCGTCGAAGGAGCCAGCCGAGTCAAAATAGACAGACTTAACTTAGTTTTAATTGAGTTAGTTATTTTATGTTTAATTGGAGTACAAGTAATCTCATATATAAATATAGAGAAACTCTATTTCATTTGTAAGAAGCAAATAAGAAGTTTTAAAGAGAAAGTTTGTAGTAGAATTGTGTAGTTTCAAGAATCACAATTGTGATTAACACACATTGTAACAAACACTTAGAGTGCAGTTTGCAAAAAAATACATTCTTCTTCTTCCTCTAGAATCTCTCTTTTCTCTTATTTTTAATTATCTTGTTTTCTTCTTTTAATCCTCTGTGTAGTGTAGAATCATCTTGCAACTAAGAAGTGGTTGTTTCACCTGAGTAATGATGAAGAATAAAAGACGTGATCAATAAAAATATTGATTCTTTTTCATCAAGATTGATCCAGTTAACTTCAAGACTTAAAATTTTCCAACACAATTCAATTCGATTTAATTTTCTTTACTAACTTGTAACATAAACAACCATAATATTTTCGATAAACAAAAAGATTGAGCAAATAACATAAGATATCTTAAATAAATACTCCATCCGTCCCAAATTATAAGACGTTTTGGACATTTCACACGAAGAAACTTAATATATTACTTTATGAGAAAGACAAATTAAATATGATGTTACAATAATGTCCTTTATAATTCCTACAAAGAGAGAAATTAAAAGAGGTGAAATAATAAATAATAATAAATACTTGGGGGTATATCGTAGATAATGTCATTATATTGCACTAGGAATGTAAGGTGATTTATAATATGGGATAATTTTTTTTGACAAATTGACTTATAATTTAGGACAGATGGAGTATACATCAATTTAATATATATATATATATATATATATATATATATATATATATATATATATATATATATATATATATATATATATATATATATATATATATATATATATATATATATATATATATATATATATATATATATATATATATATATATATATATATATATATATATATATATATATATATATATATATATATATATATATATATATATATATATATATATATATATATATATATATATATATATATATATATATATAGCAAGAATTCTCATATAACTTACTCATTCTCAATATATATATATATATATATATATATATATATATATATATATATATATATATATATATATATATATATATATATATATATATATATATATATATATTGAGAATGAGTAAGTTATATGAGAATTCTTGCTATATATATATATATATATATATATATATATATATATATATATGATCTCACCTGATCAGAAGGAGTCATTGGCCGGCCACACGTCTGAGTTGTCTGACTGCTGGGGAGAATGAAGGGGGTGTACTTGAAACACACTCTGATGCCAAAGAGTCGGGCAGAATGATAACAAGTACATAAACAGAATTAAGAATGAGATTACCTGATCCTTTTAGTGAAAGAGGGTATTTATAGTGTGCCCACAACGCAGGGCCAACGGTTACAACGCGTTGGGCTGGGTTGCCAGGCCCAATGCTGGTAACTGCTAGGGCTGACGTGGCGTCATGAAGACCAGCACGTGGTCTTCGCCCTAGCGTAACTGCTCCGTGCTATTCAGGAGGTGGAGGACCGAATAATCAGGGCACGAGTAGTTACTTGATGACGTGTCTCCACATAGGGGACATATTGAGAACTTGGGGGAGGTTAGAGGAGCCATCCAAGATAGATAGGGTCTGCCCGATGGTTGGGAAGAAGGGAGAGCGCGCCTGACAGATGTGAGGTGCCTGCTCGACTACCAAGAGGTTTGTGCCTGACAGGAGAAAGGGTTCTGCCCGACGAGAGAAAGGGCTCTGCCCGACGGGGAGGCAGTTTTAATATTATTGGGCCTTCCAACCCGATGTGGGGTTGGGCCTGCTCGACTATGGGCCAAGTGTCGGCCCAGTCCAGAACAATAGCCCTCCAAGTCATTGCTCATGGTCAAATAAGCTATGACTTAAAGTGCAGAGGTGTCGAGCATTTTGCTTCGTCGGTCCATCTGCGACCATACTGGTCGGGCGAGTCTGTGATGTGTGGGGAGGCTCGCGGATGAGGAGAGGGAACCTGAAGAGACATAGAGAAAGCTGAGAGTCGCCACGTGTCACCCTAGTGAGGCTACGAGCTAGGTATTTGAATGCCTAGTGACGCTTCGTTTCTCGTGCTAGGGGCATATATATACGTGGGCTCAATCCGCCTTTTCGCTCACTTGTCTCCTTGTTGCCGCTCCGTTTTCTGAATTCTCTGCTCGACGTCTACAACATTTTTGCTCGCCGCAACCACCGTTCTCCGCCTTACCACGTAAGTTTCCGCTCCCTCTACTGGTGTTTTAGTAGGTTTCTGGCGGTGTCTCTGGTGATTCAGATGGCCCTGGCAGGGAGGCCGTGGATGTTTCCGGCAAATACGCTAGAAAGTCTTTCAAAATTAGGATTCTGATCGAATGTTCCCAGCACTTGCAATGAGTGACTCGGGGAGACATGATAATTGTTGAATGTCTCGAGGGTGTTTGATGAATACCTCGGGCACGATCGATGAGTATCCCAAGGACAAAGGATGGATTCCCCGGGGATACTGAAGGATCTATGGTTAACCTATATTGGTCCTTTAGGCGACCTGGGGGCATGTCGCAGTTCAACTCGGCTTCGGGCGTTCACGCCCTTTCACTTGAACTACGATGGAAGGGTGGATTTGATTTAGTTGTCGAATTCACCGAGTTCCTCTACTTTTCAGGTAAATGGCTACTTGTGAATAAAAAGAAATAACGTGGGATCTGTCCGACGACGAGGGGGGTCACCAAGACGGGACCACCGTATAGCCTCCGGATAGGCCAACAGAAGAATGTGTCAGGGACGAACCTCATAATTACATGTCACGTTTCGTTGTCGATGACGCATATGTCTTTGCTGTAATCAAGGACAGAGTCGTCGGGGCTCCTAGCCAGTTCAGGGAATGTTGACCTCGGAAGAGGGACCGTATCTGTTATCGCTATGACGAGGGACGATTCCCCATGTACGAGTTCGCGTTTAAGGAAGCGGGGATGCGCCTGCCGTTAACGAATTTTCAACAGGGAGTTTTCAACCATCTGATGTTGGCGCCCTCTCAGCTCCACCTTAAATCTCTTGCCTTCATTTGTGCCTTCGAGATCGTCTGCAAATATCTCGAGCTCGGGGCCACCATTCCACTCTACTTCTGCGTCTTCCATCTGCAATGGCAGACTGTGTATGGGCAACACAACTGAGTATCCCTGAAGCAGCCGACCAGGCTCTTCCGGGCATACACGAATTCTGTCAGGGGGTTCAAAGATAGGTGGTATATGGTGATGCCGGACACGGACGAGGCCATCAATACGTTGTTCCGATATGAGGTTACCGTGGTGAACGGCAAGCCAGAGGTGGACTTCTATTCCCACTTCCCCTTGGAGTGGATGGAGTTGCATTTCCAATCTAGCACAAAGAGCTTCATCTATCGGCCTAACCATTTGGATGAGGATGATAGTTTGGCCTTCAAGAATTTGGTCGACTTTGTCGGGCGGCTCCCCCTCGTAAATGCGTGACAACAGATGGGCAGTACATCCGCGACGCCAGCAGGGAAATCCAGACTGAGACTAGATGTATCAACACGAAGGCCCTCCTCGAGTGTCAGACCGATGCATAGGCTCATCGTTTTTTAGGTAGCCTTCAAGAAATTGGTCGACTTTGTCGGGCGGCTCCTCCTCGTAAATGCGTGACACCGGACAGGCAGTAGATCCGCGACGCGAGCAGGGAAATCCAGACTGAGACTAGATGTATCAATACGAAGGCCCTCCTCGAGTGTCGGACCGATGCAGAGGCTCATCGTTTTTTAGGTAGCGAGCAGCTTCCTCAGATCACTTTGTTTTGTTTCGAGCTCCCACATTGACTTTGCTTTTTTCGTGTTTTCTTTGCAGGTGTTAAGGGTTCTATGAAGGAACGTGTCACGAAGCTGCTAAAAGGAGGTGGTCGACGTCCCACGGGGAGGGCTGTTATTGTTTGAAAAGAGGTCGATGCTCGACGGAGGGGTTGACTCTGTCCCCCCAAAGTAGCGGCTCCCCAGTCGCTCAACCGATCCCCAAGAGGCATCGAGAGTCCGAGACATCCCCAATCAACCTGACGGACAACTCTCCTAATCGTCGTTTCATCCTTCCCCCCTGTTGTCTAAGACCCAACTTTTTTACCGGGGATAATGTCCCTGCCGTGGCTCTCGAGGTAACGAAGACCATCCTGGCTGCCAGCAAGGAGGCCCAGAGGAAGATGTTGTCGGACGACCTGGCCTCGGTGGTGAGGGCGGTTGAAACGGCTCTCGCACTCAACGAGGAGGCTTGTTCCTCGGCAAACTTCGCAACAGTGTGGGGTGAGCTGGTAGTGTCCGAGGAGGTTAGGTCTAAGCTGGTTGTCGACCAGAAGGAATATCATAGGTAGGATAAGACCCAGTGCGAGCGGATCAAGAAACTCGAAAAGACGGTGAAAGATGGGGATGACGAGCTAACTCGGCTGAAGGGGAGGGTCGCTGAACTCGAGGGGCTGCTAGCCCCCTTCGAGGAAGAGCTCGACGAGGAGAAGCTGCTGGTTTCCTGACACGAGCTGGTGGAAAAGATATGGTTGTTAGAGGATGACTGCCTGGGAATAGTCGAGGTGGGTTTTAAAAACATCGTGGCCCAGCTTCGGCTCGCCAACCCCGCCGTAGATTTGGTGACCGCGGGGACAAACCCTACCATCAAGTCCAAGGTGATCTCATTGTGGTACCCGGCGGACTAGACGGTGACAAGGGGGACCAACCCGTCCTAGAAGGAGAGGATCAAACTGACGATTAGGAGTTTGTGCGGCCTGCGTGCCCATTTTTTGTTGGCCTGCGTGCCGTGGAATAATTTTTTAATGTTGTTTGGGCCTTGTGCCTCTTATTGTAATTTATGAACAGCTGGGCTCATGCCCATGATTGTATAACAATTGTTTATCATTTTTTGTGAAGTATTTATGTGTTCTCGTTTATTTGTTTATGTATGCCCGTTTGCATGGATTTTTGTATGATTGTTTGCATGTTTATATATTGTTATGGGAGTGGTAGCTCGGTGTTATCTGTTATGCCCGGTAATATAGGGAACTGGCCGAGTGACCAGGATTGTTACCTGGTCGAATACGAAGTGGGGGCCGCGATCGCGACCCTCTATCCGCGACATGAACGTCCCATCGTGAGTTAGGCGTTCTGCCATCTTGGTACGACAGTGGTGGAGCTCGGTTGAGGGATCCCCGTCGGACAGAGCGTTCCGCCTGCACACACAAAAGGGCAGGCGCTTATTATCTCGTTAAGTTTTGGGAGGCGCGTTTGTACCAGGTCGTGCTCCCGCGATCGCGAGGCTGATCATCGCGGGCAGTGTCTAACTGTACTATCTTTTGATCTTCTCAGCGTTCCATGGTCGAGAAATTTTTTCCCCGTGTAAGTTTTCGAAGTAGTAGGCCCCATGTTCCGTCTTATCTCGAACACGGTAAGGGCCCTCCCGATTCGCAACGAACTTGCCCTTGCGCGAGTCCTACTGGTTTCTTTGTAAGACCAGGTCTCCAACCTGGAACTCACATTTTATGACTTTTCTGTCATAGCGAAGAGCAATTTTATGCTTTAGTTCATCTTCGCGGAGAGCTTCCCCTAAATGGATCTCTTCAACTAGGTCGAGCTCATCTCTAAGGGCCTCGCCGTTGGCCTCCTCTTCAAGGGGGACTCATTTCTTCTGGACGGATCCCTTATTTCTACTGGGATCACCGCTTCGATCCCGTAGGTTAGACGGAAAGGGGGCTCCCCGGTGGTCGAGTGGGGCGTCATTCTGTAAGCCAGAGTATGCTGTGGAGCTCCTCAACCCATCTCTTCTTAGCTTCCCCGAGCCTTCGTTTCAGGCCCTGCAGGATAACTCTGTTCGCGGCCTCCGCCTAGCTGTTCGTTTGCGGGTGCTCGACTGACGTAAAATGATGATTTGTTCTGAGCTTGGTCACAAAGTCTTGGAAATTTTTGTCAGTGAATTACGTCCCATTTTCGGTCATGATGGCCAGGGTAATGCCAAATCGAACGAGGATGTTCCTCTTGTAGAAGCGGAGTATATTGTGTGTCGTGATTTTGGCGAGGGCCTCGACTTCAATGAATTTGGTAAAATAGTCGACACCGACTTCATGTACTTATTCTGATAGGAGTCCATGGTGAATGGACCGAGGATATCCACCCCCCACTAGGCGAACGACCATGGAGACGAAAGCGACTTGAGCTCTCTTGGAGGGGCGAGGTGCATGTCCCCTTGCCATTGGCATCTGTCACACTTCTTCACATGCTCCTTAGCGTCCTGCTGCATTGTTGGCCAATAGTATCCTACTCGCAGGACCTTCCGGGCAAGAGACCTCCCCCCAAGTGTTGTGCGTTGATGCCCTCGTGGATCTCTTGCAAGATGCTCGAGGCTTGGGCTTTATAAATGCATTTGAGAAGGGGGACCGAAAAGCCTCTCCGGTATAACTTGTCCTCGAGCAGTACGTTGGAACACGCTCGATGTTTGACCGTGCTGGCCTCCTTCGCGTCGTCGGGGAGACGTCCCGCGCTAAGGTAGGTGTGCACCGGGGTCATCTTGATGGTGTTGACCTCGAGCATCGCTTTCTCCTTCTCTGTGATTGGCCGAGCGAGGACTTTCTGGAAGACGGATTTGTTCCCCCCCCCCCTTCTTCTTCGTGCTCGCTAGTTTCGAGAGGACGTCTGCTCGAGTATTATGCTCGCGGGGTACGTGCTGCACTTCGGTAGAGTCGAAGCTCTTCATCCGTTCCTTTATAAGGGCTAGATACTCAACAAGATTGTCGTTATTGGCTTAATACTCACCCCGGACCTGGGAGGCGACCAACTAAGAGTCCGTGAAATTTTTTATCTCCTTGGCTCTGAGGTCTTCCGCTAGGCGGAGTCCGACCAAGAATGCCTCATACTCGGTCTGATTGTTTGTTGTCGGGAAGGCCAAGGCAAGGGATACTTCCACCACGGTTCCTTCTTCGTTTTCCAAGATGATTCCCTCGCCACTTCCCGACGAGCTTGAGGCGCCATCAACGAAGATAGTCCACTTGTGAGCCCCGAAATTCGGTTCTGCAGTGGGCGTCATCTCGATGATGAAGTCATTCAAGACTTGTTCCTTGAGTGCTTTTCTGCCTATGTAGAGGATGTCTAACTCGGAGAGTTCTAGCGACCACTTCAGCATGTGCCCCGACATTTCCGGTCTACCGAGCAGCTGTTTGATGGGCTGCTAAGCTCTGACCATGGTAGTGTGGGCTAAGAAGTAGTTTCGCAGCCTTCTGGCCGTGTTGATGAGGGTCAGGGCGACTTTCTCGATCTGCTGGTATCTCACTTTGGGGCCTTGCTCGTGAAATAGATAGGCTTATGCCCGTCGGGAGCTTCCCGGATCAGTACGACGCTGACGGCCCCGGTGGAGACGACCAGGTATAGGTAGAGGGTTTCCCCGATGTCCGATCTCGTTAGAACTGGTGGCTCCGAAAGGACACACTTGAGATGGAGAAGGGTCTGCTCGCATTCGTTCGTCCATTCGAACGTGGCATCCTTCCTTAATAGTTTAAAGAATGGGAAGGCATGTTGCGCAAACTTGGCGATGACTCGAGATAACGAGGCGAACATTCCATTCAACGACTGTATCGACTTCTTCTTGCTCGGAGTTGCAAACTCGGAGAAAGCTCGGCACTTTTCCGGGTTTGCTTGTATCCCTCGTTCAGTCAAGTAGAATCTAAGGAACTTTCCTGCCCGTACACCAAAGGTGCACTTCTCTTGGTTGAATCACATCCTGCACTTCCTTGGCGTTTCAAAGACCTTCTTGAGGTGGACCGTATGGTCAACCTCGGTGCATGATTTGTCGATCATGTCGTCCATGTAAACTTTGAGCATGTCGCCAATCTCTCCCCAGAAGACTTTGTTCATCATTCGTTGATAGGTGGCATCGGTGTTCTTCAAACCGAAGGGCATTAGATTGTAGTAATAGTTTCTCGACTCGGTCATGAAGGTCGTGCTCTATTTGTCTGCCTCAACCACGAGGATTTGATTGTATCCCAAATACGCATACATGAAGAACAATAATTTAAATCCCGCTGAGTTGACGACGAGCTTGTCGATGTTGGGGGGGGGGGGATAGGCGTCCTTGGGACATGCCCAGTTAAGATCTGTATAATCAACACACATCCTCCACTTTCCATTATTCTTTTTAACCAAAAAACGTTGGACAACCAGGTTGAATGTCGGGCTTCCAAAATGAATATTGCCTCTAGGAGGTCTTTTACAGCCTTTTCAGCAGCCGCCAACTTTTCGGGGGACTGCCTACGCTTACGTTATGCTACGCCCATCACGGCTGGGTCGATGGAGAGCTGATGGAAGGCAACCTCGGGGTCGAGACCGAGCATCTCGGAAGCACTCCAGGCGAAGAAGTCGTCATTCTCACGGAGGTAGGCCTTCAGCTGCTTCTTCACCAGGTCGGGTAGTCCAACTCTAATCTTTACGTTCCTGCTTGTATCCTCGCCGAGGGCCACGAGTTCGAAGTCCCTGTCTGGAATGGGGCGCATTGGGTGGGAAGGCTTCCCGTTGACCGTTGGAGGAGCATGCTCGAATTCTGCTTCCTGGTCCTTTTCACCGGGGAAGCAGCAGTTGAGGTCCACAGAATCGATGTGGTCCTTTGGCTTCTGCTCTTCGATGGGCGGAGGTTTCTTGATCGCCTCGGGAGAAAGGCCGATGGTGCTGAGGCCCTTCATCTCCACTTCAAAACATCGTCAGGCTGTTTATATGTCGCCGTTGAGGGTGACGACATCTCCCCGCCTGGTGTAGTATTTCATCTTAAGGTGAACCGTTGATGGCACTGCAGTGAGGTCCGCCAAGGTCATCCTGTCTAAGATGCAGTTGTACAGTGATAGGCACTCGACGACCAAGAAGCAGATGTTGATCTCCCTGGGTGTTTCATTTATCTCGAAGACGACCTTGAGTTCCACATACCTCCATGGCCTCGTCGTTGTCCCGTTGAACCCTTGGAGGTTGGAACTGACGTAAGGATTCAATTTGGTCTTGTTGAACTGCAACGTCGAGAACAGGTGGGTGTACATGATATCCACCGAACTCCCCCCGTCGACCAAGATGCGACGAACGTCAAAATTCGCCATCTCTACTCAGATCAACAGAGGAATGGCGGCGTTGGGGGCTCCCCCAGGAAGCTTCTCAAGGTAGTAAGTGATTAGGTTAGACATGCCGTGGAACTTGTTGAGGGTGCTCATCTTGCTGGAGCTCCTGCTCATCATCTCGTCGAATTTCCTCTTCACGAACCCGACAGAGAGTTTGTTTAGGGCTCCACCGGAGATGACCATCGCAGCGGGGAAGTATTCCCATGGGCTGATGGGGCGTATTGGTTCCTCGAGCAGCTTGAGTCCGACAGGGAAGTTGAGTTCTCTTAGAGAGAAAAAGTCTTCGGGTCGGGTTATGCTGAAGGCCACCTGCAGTCCGACGTCATTGGTAGACGGAGGCACGTGTTCAACCCTTTTGGTGTCGTGGGCCTCTTGTCGAGGGGCTTCTCCTCCCCTACTATACCTCTTCAAGTGCCGGTCCTTGATGAGTATCTTGATTTCATCCTTGAGATGGATGAAATCCTGGGTGACATGTCTATGGCTGCGGTGAAAGCGGCAGTTTTTGGACTTGTCCACATTAGCTTTAGGGGGTGCCGGTTTAGGGAAATAGACACCTCCCCTTACGAACTCTGAATTGGTGCACTCGGCCAGGATGTGCTCGTGGGAAGCAATGAGGGTTGTGTACCCGGTGAATCGGCCTACGGGGCCCCTCTGTTCTCAGGGTTCCCGGGGACGATCATCTCGTCGTCGAACTCCCCCGCGCCGGGGGGCTGGTGCTTCTTCTTCCCGAGTGCCACAAGAAGCTTTGCGATTCCGAGAGTCTCGGACGGAATTGGCAGCTTCGGTCTCCTCGAACCGGATGTATGCTCGACCCTTTTCGAGAAGGCCTTGGAGGGTGGTTAGTCGATGGATTGCTACAGCCTCGACGAACTTGGAGCCGCAGTGCAGCCTTACTCCATGAGGTACCACTTCATATCGTTGAAAGTAGTTACTTGGACTGCCTCCATGGTGAACCTCTCGATATAATTCCTAAGATACTCATCCCTGGCTTGGATGATCGCGCCAAGGGCGGCTTCCATCTTCGGATGATGTCGGGATGCCGTGAAGTGTTGTGAGAAAAGATCTTTCAGCGCTCTCCACGAGGTGATGGATTAGGGCTCAAAGCTCTTGTACTATGTCATGGCTCCCTTTCTCAGAGTTGTCGGGAAGAGCCTGCATTTGATGGCTCCTCGGACGTTCTGGTAGTCGAGCATGGCTTTGATGTCCTCCAAATGGTCGTCTGGGTCCGTCGTGCCATCATAGGTGGAGAGGGCGGGCGCCTTCTCCATCCCGTGGGGGATAAGAGTCTACGTGATGTCCCGTGACAAGGGAGTCTGGTGATTGTCCTCGTCACTTTGGACAGGGGAACGCGAGGGATAAGAGTGGACTGACTGCGACCCTTTATCCTCTTGCTCGGACCATCAGGCCTGCTCTTCCTCGGGGTCGGGGAGCGCCTCTCCTTCTGGGGACTTGCGCTTCTTGGAGGCCACGGTTTGGGGCCTCTCCAATTGTGGTCGGCGCCCTTGTTGGCAGGGAGAGGGGTTTTAGGAATCCCCGCGCTGGGATCTATGCGGAGGAGATGTCGGTCGTGTCTTACGCAATATTGGAGAAAGGCTTCGAGCAGGATGGCGGTGTCTCCGCAGAGGAGAGCGAGATGGATGATCCTGTTCTAGCATATCGATACGCTCGTTCTGTTGGAATATCATCAAGTTGGTCTGGTTGATGGCCGTGAAGAGGGCATTCATCGTCGGATCCGCACCTGCTGGTGTGGGGACGGGCTGGAAGGCAGCTGGGTTGCTTGCTCGTGGGACGATGTTGAAGGTCGCGTCTTTAGATGAAGGAGATGATGTTCTCCCATCCCTAATGTCACCGTCATGGCCGTTGACGGGCACACCATGATAGTCACCGCTGGTGAGCGGTTCGAAGGCGAAGTTGTGGACAACATCGTTGTGGCGTGGGCTGGCCATGATCGCAGAAGTTGATGAAAGCTTTGGTTCTATTGCTCGGAAGAACGGGGAAGCTTTAGTTTCCCACAGACGTTGTCACTGATCTCACCTGATCAGAAGGAGTCACTGGCTGGCCACACGTCTGAGTTGTCTGACTGTTGGAGAGAATGAAGGGGGTGTACCTGAAACACACTCCGACGCCAAAGTAAGAGTCGGGCAGAGTGATAACAAGTACAGAAACATAAGTAAGAATGAGATTACCTGACCCTCTTAGTGAAAAGGGGTATTTATAGTGTGCCCCTAATGCAGGGCCAACGGTTACTACGTGTTGGGCTGGGTTGTCAGGGCCAACGGTTACTACGTGTTGGGCTGGGTTGTCAGGCCCAATGCTGATAACTGCTAGGGTTGACGTGGCGTCATGAAGACCAGCACATGGTCTTCGCCCTAGTGTAACTGCTCTGTGCTATCCGGGAGGTGGAGTACCGAATAATCAGGGCACGGGTAATCACCTGATGATGTGTCTCAGCGTAGGGGACACGTTGAGAATGTGGGGGAGGTCAGAGAAGCTCTCCGAGATGGATAGGGTCTGCCTGACGGTTGGGCAAAAGGGAGAGCGCGCCTGACAGATGTGAGGTGCCTGCTCGACTGCCAAAAGGTTCGTGCCCGACGGAAGAAAAAGCTCTGCCCGACGGGGAGGCAATTTTAGTATTATTGGGCCTTACAACCCGATGTGAGGTGACCTGCTCGACTGTGGGCCAAGTGTCGGTCCAGTCCAGAAATATATATATATATATATATATATATATATATATATATATATATATATATATATATATATATATATATATATATATATATATATATATATATATATATATATATATATATATATATATATATATATATATATATATATATATATATATATATATATATATATATATATATATATATATATATATATATATATATATATATATGCAAAAGAGGATTCATTATAAATCGGAAATTAATTTCTTGAATCAATGAGGATTATAATAGACATAAATTTTTTTTAAAAAAATTGACATTGTGGAAATCTAAAGCTTCTTATTAAATTAAATTAAAAGAGATTTCTACTCATTTATATGCTTTTAGTTATCCATTGATAGTTAATTCAAAACATAATTAATTTTAATTTTTTATAATCTATAATTATATATAAAAAAATACTTTGTTTTAGTGTAATTTATTTTTTTTTTATTATTTTATTCTTATTTTATTATGTAATTTATTTAATAATTTCTTACTATTAATTTTCATGTAACTTTTTATTATTAATATTTATATATTGTATTTTAAAAAAAATTATTTAGACAAAAAATACCGTTTATATTTTCATTCATGCACGTTAAAAAGATAGACAGATGGCCGTCTTGATCTAATAAATATAAGATATATGTTTTATTATTGCCACAATACATACTCCAATAAATAAAAAGTCAATAAAACTTTATTACAACACCATTGTTCAAAACGCTGTTAATAATGGAAGAAATAACGCATGGAAACTATTTGAAAATCAACCAAATATGGAAGGGATTAATGGTAATCCCAAACAGCTTAACTGTTAATTCAATAATATAAATGTATTTTCTTTTTGTCCATATCCACATACATCTTGAACAATCTTTATGTACATATCCTAAGTCTTAACACAGACTATATAGGAAGAGAATTTTGGTGAGAAGGAGAAGAAAGAGATTGCATTTTCAGCTCCATTTTGGTACACTTCAGAGAGGTAAGGCTAAGGTGTTACAAACTTTATCATATATTGTATTTTTTATTCATTCTGTGCTGTTTTTCTTTTTTCTTCTATCCATGCAAATGTTTAACGATCTTCTCTTTTCTTGAGAATGGTTCCATTGTTCTTCTATAGTATGATTTTAGGAAAGTATATCATGATCATCAAAATACTGTGATGAGTGTGATTATAGTGTTTAAGTTATGTGAAATAATCAAAATAGTTTATAATTTTTTCTATAAATATTATTAGTGATTGAATTAATTCACTTTTGATTTTGATTTGGCCAATATACAACTATTTTGTAAAGTTTAAAATATTATATTATTATAATGAATATACTTTTTTCTAATAAGTATTAAATACATTTTTTATTTGGTCAATATGAAATTTTTATAAATAGTTTAAAATCTTATGTTTGTATATCAAATATATTTTTTATTTTGCCACTAAACAATTTTAATGTAAAAGCTTTAATTTAAATATAGAATTATTAATATTTTTTACATCAAATTTAGCTTTAATTTATTATTCTAAAAATTCTCCTTTTTGGTTATAGCATATTTGTAAAATACATATTTTAGAAATTAACTATAAGTAATCTTTTTTAATAAAAGAATATCAAAAACTGCTAATATATCGTCAATACATTGATTGTAGAATTTAAATTTTTCTTAATTTTTTTAATATATTTCTATTTAATTAAAAAAGTATAGCGCAATTTTATTATTGTTCAAACAACCCACAAAAAATATAATATAAATAAATTTTAAAAGAGAAATAGAACGGGAAAATGACATCATAACTAACCAAAATTAGTAATTTAGTATTGATATGAGTATGATTTCCTAAATAATAAGTTTCCTTCCATAGAAAAACGGAAGAAGAAAAAAAGTTTCATAAAATTTCACTCCAAAATCCACATCTTAGACCCCACATTTGAGAGAGAAAGAGAGAAAGAACTGCGTTGAGACAAACTCAAGCATACTTCAAACAAAGCAATTAAAGAATTTGAATTACATTACCTCAAAAAATTGCATATCCAAACACATTTTAGATATATTTAAATTTCTACCATTTGTGTTCTCTTCACTGATACGTAATGATAACAAATTTTTCCTTTGTATTTTTTAAAATAAATTTATTGAAATTTTTTTAAGTAATAGAAGTTTTTAAAATTCATTTTTGTAAAAGAAAAAGATTAATTTTGATATTCAATAACATAAATACTCATTATTAAAAATTAAAATATAGTCAAAATTACATAACTTTCAAATTTTAAAAATAATTTTTATGAAAAATTACTCAAAATAACTTTAAATTTAGATAATTTTGTGAAATTTTGATATTCAAAATAAATTATTGTAAAATGATAAAATATCTAAAATAATATTTTATGAATAATTATTTAAATCAATTTTTATTTAAATTAATAAAAAAAATCTTTGTAATTTTTTAATAAAAATATATAATACCTTAAAAATTATTTTAAGAAACTAAAACAAACTAGTCTTTATTCACATTTAAGAGAAAGACAAAAAAAAAAAAAACTGCCTTGTTTTTCCCTCAACATGCCTCCTTCAAATCAAAGCCAATAACCAAAACTTGAAAGTTGAATCAAACAAACCACAACAGCTACATTCTTAGTTCCATGTCTCTTTCTCTTTAACAACCCTTTTCTCAATAGTTTTCCACAACATGATATCCATGTTCCAAATGCTAAGCAAGGTTAGGTGAAAGATAGCAGCCTTAAGTTAAGTACCAGCAAAACTATCTTTTTTCAATTAATCCTTACCTGAAATCTTGAACTTCTCTGTTCTTGTTGATCAGGTGGTGACTTGCTAATCAAGAAAACTAGTTCTAAATATACAAGAGGAGGAACTCACAGTGCTGCTGCTTTTTTGTTGGACTAAATGCTGCTGCATATATCACCAACTTTGGGACACATCACTGTACTTCCAGGAAAAGGGTTGAGAGAATTTTTCAAAGCCAAGATTGCATCGAGTAGACTTTCTTATCGGGTGCTCTTCTTCTATTCGCTATTGTTCTTCACTTTTCTTCTCCGATTTGTGTTTGTTTTGACAGCAGTTGATAGCATAGACGGTGAAAACAAGTGCTCTAACATAGGTATGTTGTATCTTCTCTCCCTCTCTTACACACAAATGCACAAAGTTTAAACATACAAACACAAATAAAAGGTTCACTACAGGGTGGATGAGGCTTCAATTTTCAATATATTAAAGCATATATTGTACAAAGCTTTGATTTCTTCGTGATTTGGAAATAGCTATTTGGTTGCATTATCGCAGAGAAAAGAATGGTTACTGACCTTTGATTCAAATGTTCTGAGATTATTGTCTAATGGGGGATGCTACAAGGAAAATTGATACTAATGAAAACAAGGCATTAATATCGGTTCATTCAAATATATACATTTTTTAATATTTGTAGGTTGCCTGGGAAGAAAACTAAGGCCAAAGATATCAGAAAGAAGTCTTGCATCAACTGTAATCTCCTTAACTCTTATAACTAAATTAATATATTCATGATTCCACATGGTAATTATTATGTTCATGTCCTAGATTAAGATCGGTTGATTCCGCGTGGCTGAAAATGACACTGGTTTCTTTAGGTACCAGAGGAGATATATGCAATGTTAGATCAACCTCTTGACAAATATGAAATGGAGGGAAAATCTAATATTCCTCAGACTTTAGAAGAGTTCATGACTGAAATGAACAAAGGTGGATATGATGCCAAGACATTTGCGATTAAATTAAGAGAAATGGTAGCATTCTCCCACTTAGAAGATAAATATAATGCAAAAGTAAAAGTTTTTCAAGTTCAAGTATCATCACTTAATGTTGATCCTTTTCTTAGGTAACCTTTATGGAACAAAGGACTAGGACCTCCAAAATCCAAGAATATTTATATCATCAAGTAGTATGGAACAGCATACCGAAACAGCTTCACTGTCTTGAATTGAGGCTGGCGAATGAGCACACAAATAATGCAGCGGCACGCCTTCGGCTACCATCTTCAGAACTTTTTCCTGCTCTGGTTGACAACTCTTACTTCCACTTTGTTCTTGCCTCGGACAATGTGATCGCTGCCTCTGTGGTTGCAAAATCACTTGTTCGCAACAGTTTGCACCCTTGGAAAGTTGTTCTACACATAATTACAGATAGAAAGACTTATCATTCCATGCATGCTTGGTTTTCACTGCACTCTTTATCACCTGCTATAATTGAGGTCAAGGCATTGCACCAATTTGATTGGTTTACAAAGAGGAAAGTGTCGGTTATAGAGGCAATGGGAAAAGATCAAAATGTGCAGTCGCAGTTTAGAAGAGGATCATCAGCTATAGTTGCAAATATGAATGAGAAGCCCAATGTTATTACGGCCCAACTGCAAACACGCGGTCCCAAGTATAGTTCAGTGACGAACCACATTCGGATACATCTTCCAGAGGTAAAGGTGATAGCAGTAGGAAGTAAAACCATATTTGAATAAACAGCGGATACCGCAGTGCCACAAGCACTTATTTATATAAATGCTTATAGTTATGAGTTATGAACGAATTAATCATTTTCCTTACTGTGATTATACATTTTTGGTAACAGCTGTTCCCAAGTCTTGACAAGATTGTCTTCCTGGATGACGACATTGTGGTACAAACTGATCTTTCGCCTCTATGGGACATTGACATGAATGGAAAAGTCAATGGAGCAGTAGAAACATGCAAAGAGGAACATAAATTTGTGATGTCAAAGAGATTAAAAAGCTATTTGAACATCTCCAACCCTCTAATATCCAAATTTTTTGATCCAAATGAATGTCCTTGGGCTTATGGCATGAACATTTTTGACTTGAAGGCTTGGAGGAAGACCAATATAAGCCATACATACCACTATTGGGTTGAGCAGGTACATCGACCTATTATCCTACTATTATACTATACTTTAATCAAGTGAATCAAACTCGATGCCTAGGGTTTATGACACTCACACCGCACACCCACCACTTGCACTAATCTAAGTAATTATCTCTTTAGCACCGACACTCTTGAAAAAAGGTGTTTGTCTCAGTGTCCGTGTCAGAGTCGTGTTTCTGGTGTCTCATAGGTGATTACTACAATACTATATAATGAAAAAGGGAAAAAAGAAAATTACAATTGATATGTCGAAAGTTAAAAATGATTTTCATAATAAACTCATTTTTCTTTGGTTTATGCAGAATATAAAATCAAAAATGAGTTTGTGGAAGTTAGGGACATTAACTCCGGGATTAATAGCATTCCATGGAAATGTGCATAAGATTGATCCTTTCTGGCACATGCTGGGATTGGGATATCAGAAAAATACAAGTGTTGATGATGCTAAGAATGCCGGGGTTGTTCATTTCAATGGAAGGGCAAAACCATGGCTGGATATAGGTTTTCCACAACTAAGGCCATTGTGGAGTAAGTATGTTGATTTTTCAGATAAATTCATCAAAAGCTGTCACATTATGGCATCGTAACCTTGGATGTTAGGAAAATGTGACTTTTTTGATCAGTTGAAGTCAAGGTCTCTGTATAAATGAGAGGATTTTCCATGTGCAAGTTTGTCTAAAAAAGACGACACAACAATGACATGGCTTGTTCAAATTTTGTTTTTAAAGTATGTTTAAAAAATTTTGAATTTTTTTCCCTCTCTTACTCTATTGTAAAACAAAAATTTATTGATCATATACAAATATATAAAGAAAATGCAGCAGTCAGTAAGGGCTTGCTACTCAGCTGAAATATGATATTGTTAATATAACTGCACCTAGCTTAAAACAAAAACACCATTCGTCTTTTCTTTACTCAATTGTTTAAACATTTGTACTGTTAAGAATAAGTTCTTCCCAGTTTTGCAAGCCTGAAAAAAAATAACTTTATCATTTGCCTCACTGGAATATCTCGAAACACGGTAGCAACCATTGAAACTGATACAAATCTTATTAACATTTACACGAAAATACCAGATTTACTTCATAATAGTATCCATATGCAAAATACAGAGGGAAGCCACTGGGTCCAGTTAGAATACATAGAAAACTAACAAAGCCAAAAAGGTATTGGGATTGGATACAATCTTGAGCCAAAATGGAAGCCCAAAGAATTGCACAGTGCCGGCTTAGGCAACTGGAGGACGAAGTACATGATCCTGTGAGGTATCCACTGCAGCAGGTGGCATAAATTGCCACATTGCAACTCCTGGATAACTAATAAAAGGCACCAACTTGTTGCCATGGGCTTGGCCTTGTGCAGCAAATGCAGCAGGTAGTGCAGCAGGGAGTGCAGTGGGGGGAGGCAAGAAACTGGGTTGTGCATTCATAGATTTCAGCTGCTGCTCCAACTTCTCTTTCTCTGCTTTGAGCCTCTGTTTCTCGTCACGGAGTTCATTCTTCTCAACCTAGAATTTTTTTTAATACAGATTACATTGAGTTTTTCATTCACCAATAGGAAAAAGTAATAGTTTTAAGGCATAAAAACTCAAGGGATCTAGAATACATATCTCCCTTGTAAGTCAATCCATGTGAAAATACACTAAAAAAACAAATATAAATTAAGACTCCACCTTCAATTCTTTAATCTTTTCTTGAAGACCCGTATTAGCATCTTTCAATTTTTCGGCTTCACCCTTCAGCTGTGTCACCATTCGGACAGCATCAATCAGGATAGCAGCCTTGTCTGTTTTGGCAGGCCTTCCAGGCTCCAAAATGGAGCCCAATTCAATAAACCTAACCATGTCCATTATTTCAGGTACATGCCACATCTAAATATTTACACAAAATCCACAGGGAAAATTGAAAAACAGAGGTGTGTAGTTGTGTAAAACATTTACTTGTCATTAAGCCTATCTCTACGCAACTTCTCCCGACATGCCTTGGAGCTAGTGGCAGCACATGACTCAGATCTACCCCTGCAACAAGAAATGAACAAGAGAATGAGGATGTCTTCCCCATGATAAGATTTATACATTGAATCCAATCATTTTTTAGTTTAAATACAAAAGGGCAGTAGTAAATGCTACATGGCAGGGAAATATAATGCCGGAAAGTAGACCTAAAAAATTAATGGTATACTTGAGTATGATAACATATGCAGTGCAGTGCCATAAGATTTGTGATTTTGATCCTAACTGTATAAACTAACACTTCTAACTTAATAATCACCACAATATCGTTAACAACCGCTTTTAACTAACTAACCAAAGGTTTATTGTTAAAAGCTATTTTTAACTATATTGTGGTGGTTAACAGTTAGAAGCGTGAGTTTATCACGTACAATCACATTAGTAAGCCTCACCATTGAAATTAAGTTGCATTGTCATTTGATGCAACTATGTGACTAGACATTTGTTAGTTAGTTGAAGTGCTCTTATTTGTATCGCTAGGAAGTCTATTTAAATTACTCAAATAATTAACTCAGCTTTTTGATTTCAGTCTCCATCATTATTGTAGTATAAATAGGAAGAAAACGGAATAGACCAGCAACCCACATAAATTATTGAGAATTAAAGTAAATGAAAAGCTTCAGTTACAGAATAATATTTCTAAGAGCCTACGCATGTGAATCATTTTTCTTTTGCACATTGATTCGTTGTTCCTTCTTTTTCGCTTTTGAGAAAGCAAGATCCAAAATTCAAATTAATATGAAATTGTTTAGCTTAATGAAACTTAAATGGGAACAGAAAATTGTGTACCTCTTCTTTGAACCAGACTCTTTGAGACTGTCAGAATCCCCTAATGAGACGTCAATTTCAGCACTGGCAGCATAGAAATGCAAAAAAAGAAAAGAAAGTTAGACATTTATGGTCTTTCATCATTGGAAAAAGGAGGGGGTTCATGGAAAGGAATAAATATATAAAAATTAACATGCAAATTGTTTTTCTTTCTTTCCATTTCTTGATGTCAAAACATGGTGCAAAGAATACCAACCACAGATGAAACCATATTATAAGGAATGGTGGACTGGGCCCAACTGACTTGAAAGTTTTTTCTTTCACTATATTCCAAATTGAGTCATTTTCTTTTAAAGATGTCGATAATTTATCGCCACTAATAAAGCAGAATACTAAAAATTCTGGGGACCATTGCTATGACCAGCAACTCATTTTCTATTCTATTGTACAAACAAAACGTACAAAGCCTCATCATAACTATACATATTTTGGAAAGGAATTGAAATATATGCTTCACAAAGATAAAAAATGCATTATTGAAAATGGTAACAAAAGTAGCAATCCCTATTGCATATAAGTATCTAAAGGAAAACCGTTCCCGAATTGATATTATTTCCCAAATTCCCCAAATCACGCACAAAAAATAGTCAAGGAACTTCAATATATTAGAATCGGGTATAGTTTTTCCCCCAATCTCATCAAATCATTAAGTCCATGCCTCTGTGGAAATGTACACGGTTGCAAACTAGAACAGCCTACCCCCTGTCTCACTAGGTGGATTAAGCTGCATAGATCCACCAATCCATTGGGCCCTAACAGAAACCAAAATTTAGGTAAAACCATTTAGAAAAAATTCTTCTTAATGTTCTCTTTTTCCTAAAAATTGCTTAGGTCTTCCTATACTCTCATGAGAACAAATCACGTTATGAGTAAGTTTTTCCATCTTATCCTCAATAGGTGCTACTCGTACAAATGGACTTCCTCTCAAATAACTTTTACTAAAATATGGCATTTGTCTACCTATCCACCTCAACATTCACATATCCTGAATATTTCTTTCATGTGCTTGTTGGTACTTGCTTTACCCCCAACATGCAATTACACAGAGCATTAACAGACTAATACGTTAAAACAACCAAGTCAACAAGAGTTTTCTTAATCATTGTAATATACACACTTCATAATTACAAATTATACATAAAATAATTCTCTATTTCATCTACCTAACTTGAGTCCATATGACAAATTATAACTTGTAAATAACCAAACCATGTAACTGTCAGTACAAAACATTCCCTAATATGCAGGACAAGAACAGCCACAGCCACTGAAATTGTGTAGGGATTTTCCATTTGCATAAGCAACAAACCCATTAATTAGGTTTAGTAGAATGGGCCTTATGCTTAAGTACATCACATACTATGCCTAAAACTACCAACACTTAGTGTTCGGCTGAGACTATTATACATTAGTAACTGGATTCTGTTAGCAAAACTCATGTAACCAACATTCTAACAACTCAGCATCAAAAATATCGGTTCCAAGTGGTTTCAAACTTTCTTTTCAATTTTCCATATCTACCATTCCCCCTCATTTCCTCAGTAACATATATCCTAATTTCCAACGATTAGAAATCATGAAACCGGATCTTGAAACAAACTGCAGAGTCAATCAAATGCAGAAGCATGTACACTACAACAAAAATTAAACAATACAAAAACGGAAACATGAATTAAACATGTACAATCTAACCACAAATTCTACTAGACATTCATAAACCCAATCAACCAAAAAGAACAAAATCAAGCACACAATGATTTTAACCAGAAAAAAAAAAAACATCACAATTTCCAACTACCTTAAAACATAGCAATTCAAAAAAGAAATCTTTACGAACTAAGAAACGAAACACGAATTCGTAAAAGTAAAAACCAACAAAAACAAAAGCAATCAGAAAGACAAAAAGACGAGAAGAGGATCTGTGAGTACCCGACATTGGAGGAAACATTGAATGGCTGGTGAGCGGGCCAGGTGAAGCCGGTGGAAGGGGTGGGCATGAAGGTGGAAATGGGAGGGGAAATATCGTCGATTAAGCCGTAATCGAAAAGCCAATTGTTGTTTTCCCGGGAAACCATTTTTGTGCCCTAAGTTCCCAGAAAAAAAATAGGGAAATTGAGTCGCTTTGATGTTGAAGGGAAACAAATAAGGAGTGGGGGTTTGGTTAAGTTAAACGAATGAGAATCGAGAAGGGAAAAAAGAGGGATTTCCCTTTATTTTATTTAATTTAATTCAATAATAGTAATAATAATTTATTAATGTTATATTATTTAGTTTCTGGGAAAAGGAGGGGAATCTGTGTGGGAGAGATGAGAAGAGAAGAGAGAAGAGGAGAATGGGATTGAGTGGTGATGAATGATGATGATTCACTTCGTCGTCAACTTCAAAGACAAAACGCTTCTGGGCTTGGGCTTGGGCTTACTACACACGCCCTTTATGCTCACCAACCCCGACTTTTAGACACTTCCTAATCTTGTAGTGCCTTTGCTTTTTAAACTTCTCTTTTTCTTTTTTCTTTTTCGAAGACTCGTTCTATTTTTAGTTGAGATGGAGATAGGCTTAGTGGAGTTATGTTTTGCAAACTATATGTTTTATGGAATTGTTAATTACATTTTTAATGAGGCTTAAGCATTCTTCTGAAAAAATTTAAAATACAATTCAAAATTTGGAAATGCATTTTATAACGTATCACGTTTACATTTCATTACGTCATCCTATCATTTTACTAAAAATTAATAGGGAGATGTATTTCGGTAAAAAAAAATACACAAATACCTTCAAACAAATTTTGAGTCAAATATGCGCATACCTTCTCACTTTCTCATTTTTAGTTAAATATGTATATTATGTTGTTTAAGGTACATTACTAAATAGATAACTATAGGTAATTGAATGAAGCATGCATTTTCTACCATTTTTGTGTTCCCTGCGTTTTTTTCCATTTTTTCACGACTTACATGAAAATACTGAAGTCCACTTCTGTATTTTGTCAGAATTTGATTTTTCAGAAATACAGAAGTGCACTTCCATTTTATGTCTACATTATTTGATTTTGAATGCCTTTCATATGAGTTTGATTTATTTCACCTTTGCTTGTTTTGTCTGGTTTAATTAAAGGTAAATTGGTTAACAATCAAGAACAATTGAGGCTTGATAACTCAGAAGAATATCGCGTTTTCGACTTGATCCACATGCAAATTTGAGTCTTTTTTTCTTTCTTTTTTATTCGTGGTTTTATGTTTGTACTTGGTCTCTATTTTAGGTATTTAGGTTGCAGGAGTGATCGTGCGAAGAAATGATGCAAAACGACAAAAAATAGGAGCGAGAACGCACTTTTGCACGAATATGACGCCTTCCCTACCAGCATGACACCCGTCATGACGTGGCAATGCCTAGAGCATAAGCACAAGAAGGCAAATCCTGAAAAATTTGAGCTCCAGCTGGATAACTGGTAGGTCGTCACCCAAATGACGCCCGTTATGTCCCTACGATCTGTGGCGAGCAAGGCGTCAGTTTTCGACATATCTCTCAACTACCTTTTGCACGTTTTGAGACACTTTTGTAGGAATTTTAGCTCTATGAATAGGTGTTTAGAATTTAGTTTTTGAATCAAATTTTTTTTAGAATTTATTTTAAGCAGAAAAAGTCAGTTTGTAAAAGCGCTTATTTGCTCACACTGAGTGAAAAATGCACCTTAGATCTAAGTTTTGCAATTTTCCAATTTATATTTGGATCAATCAACCTATAATTCTATCGACATCAGATTTCCGGAATTTATTTCAAAGATTATTCAATACTAGTTTTTGGAGTTTTTCTTATTTATTACGTAGCTCATTGCAATTAGAGATTTTTCAATTTAATGTCTTTTACTACTTTCTAATAGCTACTTGCATGTGTATGCAAACCATGCTGATAGGCACATGTGGGACGGAGAGGTAAAACTTGTATGTATTTACTCTTTTAAACACATTTGTTATAATATTTGAAGTTTATGACGATGATGTATTTTTTTTGTAGTATCCTGATGCTTTAAAATATATTAATCATGGCAGAATGATTGTGAAGCTGCATCAGTCTGAGGAGCAATGGTTTCATTATTTCTTGTAGCTATATAGGTTTTAAGATTCATGCATTGCTGGTTATAATGTTATTAACCATGGTATGCTGTCAACTTTTATTGAGATATTACACTTAGAGAGATCATCTTTTGATCTTTCGCACGATGAGTATAACTAGGGTCGCTTGTTTAGTTTATTTGTACTCAAGGTTAGCTCAAGGTTGTCTTTCGAGACCAGACAAATGACATCAAGCTGGACGTTGTTCATAGTAATATATTTGCACACTTATTATTACTAACATTTCATAACACTTGTGCTACATCATTACTAATATTTCATCTGTACCATTTTCAGACATTGACCCTCCAACACTTTTCACGCATCTCTAGCTGGTCATATGTTGATGACTACTCTGAGGATCAACAATGTGTTTGTACATTTGTCCCACTTAGAGGGAATCAGGATATTGATCTCTTCAAAGTGTTTCTTGACCGCACTGAAGTAGATGATATACACTTCTAGCCGTACGAAAATCACCATGAGATGCATCCCTTGGATGACATAGACTTCTACTCCGGATGATTGCCTTGTGTGTTACGCTTGATATATCCATATCTGCTTGAGAGAGTCATTTACCAGTTTAAGTTTCTACAAGGTGTTCCAAGAGATATCTCAATGTCTGCTCCTCCCGTTATGGTCCATAGAGATGTTGACACGATGTTTGATGATTTTTATAATCATCTAGTCCTATATGAAACACGAAGTGTGCCAACTCCCCATCCATGGAGTAATGCATTCGACTACATCCAATGGTACTTTAAAATGTCTCGTCCTTACATGACACATATGCTCACAAAGAGTCACCCAAGCTAGCTCATCGGAAGATATTAGAGAAGGAGCATACTAACTTAGATCATGTTGTTGATGTTTTACCTATGTGTCTTTGTATTATAGACATTGTGCGTGCGCGTATAAAGAAAAGATATTTTTTGAAAGGTATTCCTGGGAGGGCCATTATATATGCCATTTTATCTTAGGCATATACGACATTGCAATACATGAGGCTGAGAAGGAACATGAAGTCAGGTATATCCAGTAGTATTTTATAATATTTGTACTATGGATTCTAGATAGTATTATGGTTTGTAATTTGTCGTTTTGATAGTATTATGGATTATAGACTAAATCTAATATATGGAATTTTAATCTTATTACATTCATGTTTGGTTTAATTGATAACAAATTTATTAAGATAATATACTTATTATAAATGGTATACTACATCAATGTATTTCTTTAAAATATCAAATCTTGCTGCCTAAGAGTTATTATAGAAGTATACTTCCCTAAATTTTACAGAGATATATCTATGTACTAATTTTTAGAAAATGAGAAAGTGATTCACTTACAAACGAATGTGGTGTATATCGAATGCGCATGGAAGTATACTTCTAAGTTTTCTACGAAAATGCATATCCATACACTTTTATTGCAAAAATGAATATGTGAATTACTTACGATGAGATGTGGTATATATCAGGTGCGTATGAAAGTATACTTCTGAATTTGTGAAGGACAATTTTAGATTTTAATAAGATAACTCCTCACCACTAAAGATGGGAAGAGAAACCTCTAAAATTAAGGGTTAGGTCTAACATCAAACATATTATAGATTTAATTTTGGAAAATTTTCACTATATTTTCATATTTTTTCAAGGACCTCTTAAACCATCCATTTCAACCATTTATAAAAGGATCATTTTGAAACCTATAATTATAATTATGATCACCATTCTCCTTTTTCATCATACCAATTTCAACTCTAAAACATTTCAAAGATCTTTATTTAAGACTTGCATTTATTTCCGTATCATCAAATAATCTATTAAATATATTTTAAGTTATTTATATATGATTAAGGATATATAAAACCTTATATTTACTCTCATATCTGTTTAGGCGTCCCAAAGGTATCTTCTCAAAATAATGTGTTATTCTAGAGCCATGTTTCTTATCCTTCAAAAGCATATTTTCAAAGTCACGTGCTATTCGTTATTTGAGTCATTTAATGCTTAATAAGTAGTATGCAAGTTCTAAAACATCAAAATTGTGCTTATGAACCCTTAATTAAAAGAAGGGTTAATATCACTTTTTTCCTTCCGCCATTTCCACTTTAAATTTTTAAATAAAGTTGATATTCCAACCTTAGATTTTAAGATTATATCCATTTTATACTTTCTGAAATCAACAAACACGCCTAAGTGACGCACTACCTAAGTATTCTCTCATCTTGTATAAGGAAACATAGAAAGATAAAATCCTAATTCAAGAGAGAGAGGTTATTTGTTATTCTTGTGTATTTTGTAATCTTGTTTGATAGATAAAAGAACGAATAACAGTTTATAACTAATCCTTGTTGTTTCTTTTTATTTTTCTTGCTTATTTTCTTTGTTAACCTTAACCCTTATGTGTTTCTTGAATATAAAGAAACCGTATATATTTTATTTCAAGGCATCCTATTCATAACAAATGTTATATTAGTTACCTTAGAAAACAAATAAAAATATGAAATTGACTATGATAAAACTTATGTATCAATTGTCAAAATGACAATTTGTTCGTATTATAATATCTATACGTGGTATGAAAATATTTATATGAATCTTCCTCAAGATTTGTCCTCTTCAATTAAGAGTGTGTGCAAGCTCAAACACTCCTTAAACAGTTTGAAACAATGTGCCAAAAAAAGATGGTATAAAAGATTGTATTGCATTCTACTTGATTTCTCCTTCACTCATAGTTAGAATAATTTCTCTTTAATGACTCATAGCACATCTACACAAATGTTTGATATGATTATTATTAGTTTTGATCATGCTTCTCTTTACAGATCTAAATATTTGTTACATGCCTCTTTTCAAATGGATCATTTTGATAACCACATTATTTTTTTAGTCTTGACTCTTGAGGTTATTCTATTAGGAGTGGACAAATTTGAACCGACCGATCCATTGTCTTTTTTGTGCAAATGGATCGGGTCAGGTGTCGGGTTGATTCAGTTGCTTAATTTGGATAGTATATGGTTGCTTCGGTCGGACTCAGATGCTTAATTTGGACCCGACAAAAACCGAAACCGACCGAACTTAATTAATATCTAGTTTATTTATTTTTATTACTATATAACTGACTCGCTATAAAAATGAGATTCATAATGTTGTAGGATATTATCATTTTTATAATTTAATGATTGCATTGTGTACTCCTAAAAATACAAGATACGAAATACAAAATTTTGAGTATTATTTAGTTTATGGTTTATAGTATGATAATGATCAAAACTAATGTCAAATAATATTGAAAATATTATCCGGTAATAATAAATTTTCTTTTAATAATAAAAAAAAATTCTATTCTAAAAATTTGATATTTTTTTATAAAAGAATTAAGAGAAAAACCCTTTTTAAAGGTTTGTTCTAATAAATATTAAACCGACTAAACCGATCTGATTTAACCGCCAAATTGACTTAATTAAATTCGACGAAAATTAAAATTTTATCGGTTAAAATTGAACCATAAAAATGAAACCATATTTACATCAAATTTAAATTTTGGATTAAAACCGACCGAACCCGACCATTTGTCCTGCCTATAAGTCTCAAGAGAATCTTTATAATCTCTAATAATAGGCTAGTACAATTAGGACTTAATTTCCACTCATTAATTGTGATGATTAGCTGTAACCTCATATATGAAAAGGCATCAAGCCGTGCAATCAGAACAAGACATCAAAAGAAAGCTATTGAAAAACTTGTCTTGCTCTAAGTACAAGGCAAGTTATATATGTTGACACGACATCCAATAATATATAAATATACAAATAGCATTACAAAGTACAACTATTCAACAAAAATACCCTTTAAAAGTACACATCAACTTCACAATTAGTTACTTCACATACACACCAAACATAATTTACAAATAATAAAAAAATCAACACCACTACTCTTGGAATATGCATTATTTTACACATGAAATAAATCATGCATTAGAAGGATTTTGAGGAACGAGTTGATCCATTCTTTTCCTTAATTCATCAGGATTTGCACCAACAGTTTTATCAACAGGAGTTCCTCCACTCATCAACAAAAAAGTAGGCATGGCATTGATTTCCATCTTGGTGGCTACTTCCTAGAAAGAGTGAGAGTCACACAAAGTATACAACAGTCCAAATTAACCAAAAGTTGTTAAGAGAATTATGAATGAAAGTGATAAACAGCATTTAAGAGGATTGCATAAGATATTAATATTAGTCACATTTAAATGTCACTAGATTATATTTATGATCAATAATGCTATTATTAAAAGGGTGGAATATTGGCTTTGAATTCCAACTTGGAGGCAAATGGCAATTGAACCAGAAAAATCACATATTATTGATACAAAAGGTGGTTACTTACTTAGCACTTATTCATGGAATTTGTCCTTTGAAACAATCCAAAAAAGATAATAAAAGATATTATTATTATAGGCCACTTAGTGATATCATCTATAAAGTTAATAATGCCATTATTATAAGTTAAAGGCACAAAACCAGTGTTAGTGACACCGTGCTTTTGTGTACTGATATAAGCACAGTTTCATGTGACCTAAAAGTGAGGTTTGGAATCAGAAAATAAAAAATTTAGAAATATTGAATAACATTGCATGTGCTGCAAATTAGAGGCTCCAACATAGGAATAGATTAATTGAAAATTTCTCTGATATTGTGATTTACGAAGCACCTTCACATAGACATGATACTAACACTGATACGTTAATATTAATAATGATAGAAAAAATGGAAGTGTTTGAATGAATTACCAGAACCGCCTTAAATTTTTGGAGGTTCGGTGTAGCTTAACCACTGTTCAACTATGACAAAAAAAGCTTATAAGGCTCTATTTAGATACGGTTTAACAGGGACAAATTTTAGGTCCCGTATGATAAGCCGTCTTGCATGCCCTCAAAGACGGGATAGGTGGTGGAGTATATATTGATTAAATAACTTTATTATAAACACAAATCAAAAGGGAAGACTCTATAGGCTCTACCTTAACCTCATCTACATCCACTTTGAGAAAGATTACATTTTGATAGGTGGAAGCCAATTCTTCAAAGAAAGGGTCCATAGCAATAGAAGGCATGCACCAATAAGCAGAGAAATGAACCATAACCTGCAAATATTTTATGACTAAAATAAAAAAGATATTCATCCTTAATGCTATCTGAAGCTGAAACCATAACCAAGTACCAACTAACCAATTGCTATAACTTTACATGCAACATGATTTATAATAAAATGAATCACTATATAGTTTATGAGACTTACAAAGTAACCTTTATTGGTAGCTTCAGTTATGTATTCTTCCCATGATTTCAATGAGTCTATTTTCACAACCTTGGACTTTTTGTGCTGTTGTTGACCACCCATTTTTTTCTACTTCTTCAAAAGATTGTTCTCAGTTCTGTTTATATATACAATTTAGAATGAAATAGAAGATTTGTCATTTAACCAATCTTATCTAGCTGGGGCCATTATGTTAGCCAAATTTTCAGCTATACTCATGTGGTTCATGCAAGTTACAGTTAGACAAACGCATTTATCATCTATTGATAATAATTAAAAAATAAAGAATGTTGTCAAATTCAACAACATATCTGGCTAGTTGTAAGGTTTGTTAAATGACTTTATGTATATGTTATATATGTTGACACTTGACATGCAGAAACAACGACATCAGCCGAACCTTATCTCACTAACTGAGGTCGGCTACATCGATCAAATTCTGCCATAATGATCTATCCAGAACCATGCTTCTATCTAAATCATTAATTTCGAAATCTTTATTAATAACTTGACATGCAGAAAGACACAAAAAAATTGCAACTTCTAGTTTCATACCATTTGGAGTTTTCTTTATTCATTTTCTTTTCTTTTATATGATAGGAACCAAACCAGTAACAAGCAAGGAATCTATTATAGTATTTCACTTTTGTAGGCTAAAATCTGGCCACAAAATCTTGAAATTTAAGGTTTCTTATTCTTATGAGAAACTAACAATTTTAGATAAAGATCATGTCATCGTGTCATTTTCACGGTCAAAATATCTTGATTTCTTCTAATATCATCATGATATTGACTGTCAAGTAGGCCATTTTGAACTGTGTAGGCCATCCTTGTCTTGTGGTTTGTGTCTGCATATCATATCATTATAACATAAATCAACCTTATCCCTACACTTTGACATCCTTTGAAAGCTTTGTGTTACATACTAATACTATTACCACCGCTGACGCACTTTAAAGTCTTTTTCACCGTGATTTTAAGAAGCCGATATGTGAAGCTTCTGTCCCGCCGTGATTTCTCACCATGATTTTTAAGTTTTCCAAACACACCTAAGCTCTTGATGTTAAAGAAAACTTGAAATAAATATAACTTACCAACTTGATTGCGGCTATGAACCCTACTAAAGGTCGAAGAAACCACACTTTGAAATCAATGTGAATTCAAATCTAAAGCCTCTTGATAAGATGAAAGAGACCTGAGTTATCATCTCATTTATACACTCATGAGTTATCGTAGCTTATAATATAATTTGAATTTAGATAACGACGGAGTTGTATTATAACTATAACAAAAATGAAAAGATAACTATGGAGATGGTATTCTATAATGGTCATTGGTGTATATATGTATGATGACATTTAAATTAATATTAAATAAATATCTGATGCATATTTTTTTAATACAATTTGAGTTGTTTGAATTATCATCTTAACTGTGACCTTATCCTATTTTGTCAAAAAACCTGCAACCTTATCCAACCAATCATTGGCATTGACATTCTAAAATGTTTCTAGGATTGGTCTTTCTTTTTCTAATTTATATAAGAGAATTGATGTAAAAGTAAAATAAATACATTACATTAAGCAGAAAACAAATTGAACGATTACAGTGTGGTTTCAACTAAATGCATGCTCAATAACTTCACTATACAAGCTACATGCCGTTGTTAGAATCAATCAAACTCATTTTCCTTCTTATTGCGATGCTCCTCCAGAACTTGATTTCCACAATCGGTTAAAAAAATATACATCTTTGTTTTTTACGATTAGAAATAGCTCAAACGAGCGTCTGTTGCACGGCCATTGGTCTGGCGACGTGGAGTTCCAATCTCACAAGCATTGACTCTCGAAGCAAACCTGAGTGAGCATAGTGACTCGCTAACCGAAGAAGGATCGGGTGAGATGTTTACAAACATTAACGTCTTCGAGTCTCCACCGAGACAAGGCTGTTCAATCATCATTAGATGATCGCGTTAAATTAAATCATTCAAATCCAATAATAAAGAAATCATCAATGTAGTGTAAAATTTAAGAAATGCCATGTGAGAGACTGAGAGAATAATAATTACTTGAAGAAGATATGTAAGCTTTGAGTTTCTGAATGGCACATGGTCTTCCTTCTTGGCCAAGGCAAATATGACATCGCTCAATGATGACAAACTTCTGTTGATGGCCTGATCACAAATAAAAAGTAAAGTTTAGTTCAACTATTTTCGAATAAAATAAGCATAAACGGAAAAGAAATATCACGATTTTACATACTTGAGTTTCTTTCAACCGATCACCGGTTGAACCACTCTTCGAGAGACGCTCGCTACCAGCAAGGTCAATTAGATTCAGAACACCTTGTACTTGTTGGTCAGTGCTCTGGATTAAAAATAAAATAGGTTGCATGATGCATGATGCATGTCATTGTTTGTGACTATGGAAGATTGAAATGTGAATGGAGAATAAGTATAGAATAAAGTTTTGATTTGACTATTGTCTTAATAGAAACATCACTACCTCATTTACACCATATATTCGAAGAGTGAACACGAAATGGCTTCTTGATGATTGTTCATTCATCTGAGTTTTTCCCACAGATCTAAGAGGAAATAACCAGAATAATCAATATAATTGTCTAATTCTAGTCATAAATGGAAAAATTTCATTTGCAGTGTCATAACAATAGTTACCTGCTATTTGCAGCTTGATTTAAAAGAAAGGCGACTTCTTTCGCACTGTGAACATCCACTACTGTAAGATCAGAAACTTGTGTATTTCCACTTGCATCATGTTTGATTGTATATTGCTTTCCAGGAGTGCCATTTTCCGATGACGATCTTATCGACATCAGATCACGAATGGTTTCATTGTATATTTCCAACATTGATACCTGCGAATTTCATAACAAAAACCTTCTCATGTCATGTTCAAAAAAACATTTACATTACTTCGTAATACTAGGGTAAAGAAGAAATTACTCTAATGTTACCTGCATCTCGTATTTCCAGCCTTGAGGTTGTTGAGACTGTTTCGTTTGAAATATCTGTTCTAACGAACGAGGTATCAATCCCTTTTCCTCCGGGTGTCCAGGTCTTCCCATCATTGTATAGGTTTTCCCTGATCCAGTTTGACCATAGGCGAAGATGCAAACCTGAAAAATGAAAAATATCTTAATATTTCAAGAGAAATGTGAAAAAAAAAATGCTATGCAACACTTACAACAGAAGAACTTTGAATTACCTTATAACCATCAAGAGCACTTTGTACAAGCTGTGAAATTTCTACAAAAACTTCTTCCTGTGATACTTCAGGTATAAAAACTTTATCAAATGTGAAAGAATGTTTCTGGCCTAAGAACAAAACAGGAATGACTGTGAGTTTGCAGTTTAATAAAATGATGACTAAAACAATCATAGAAAAAAAGATATATTTTCAAATGTAGTATCACAAGAGATATACCATTTTGGGCTAAGTCAATTTGCCGTCCAGAAGCTTCCGTCGATGTTGGATAACTGAATATCTTGCCTTCTGTGCTACGGTTTTCATCGTGTAACAAAGGCCTCACCCGACAGAATACACGGATGTTCCCTTTTAACTCCTGTTAATATTGAGAATAATAAGGTGCCTGAGTTTTTTTCTTATAATCAACAAAATTTTTGGTTCAATGAATTACCAAAATGGTATTGTGTAATTTTTTCCGCAGCCTCTCCCCTTCTATGAGTTTATATTCTGCATCTTCCAAGCGTCTTTGCAACTCATCAACAAATTTTTGTTGCCCTATAAACTCTGTTCTTGTCTCGAATACCGATATATCAGACACCTAACAAGGAACATAAGCTATTAACATTATAATCATAATAATGCATATGTTGAATAACCATCATAAGCTGTTAGGCATAGATCCGTGAACGATTTCAAAAATATGTCGTTATTACCTGCAGTTTCTTCTCTGCAGTTGCTAACTGTTCTTGCAATGCCTTTATTTGATTCTCTTTCAGAGAACTTTTTTCCTGTGAAGGAAACTCATCCTATCACGACTCTAATAATGAAACGTGTAATGTTTAGTAGAAGGAAATTAGATATAGAAACCAACCTCTAATTCATTCGCTTTTAATGTCAAGCTGTCCAATTCAACGCAGGAGTTTTCCCTAGATTCTTTTAGTCTCACCAAATCAGCATTTAAAGTTTGTGCTTGAGATAAATGACGGTCTCTATCATCTCTTACTTGATGCAACTCTCCTCTGAGTGAAGCAACTTCACTAGCAAGATCGTCCTTCTGTTTTGTGGCTTCTTCTTGAGAAGACTATTAAAAGAACCAAGGAAACTAGGTAATATACGAATTGCATGAATACGAAACTAAAGATAAAACAAATGGAACTTGAAATCAAGTTCAGATACTTATGTCGTAATGTCTACTTGAATTCCAATTGAAAAGGTTCGCGTGAAAGCTAACTTACAATGGATAAAGTAAGTTGAGCACTTAACATAGTGATGTTCTCCATTGCAGCAGCCTTCTCTTTCTCTACGCGTTTAAGTTCATCTTCAACTGATGAAAGCTCCGTATGAAGTTTTCCATTGTACTGTTGTAAACTCGTTATGTATTCTTGTAACCGCTTATACATCTCATTGAGTGACGATATCTGAAGAAATCCATTAATGAAGACCGTTATTTATATTTGTAATAAAAAAAGTGAAAAGGAATTCATTGAACTGGAATTATACTGTTATTTTACCTTCTGATTCGCACTTTGAATCTCTCGTTGAGCTCTTCCGATATCCTCGGAAAGAGTGGTGTGTGACCTCTCAACATCAAGTCTTGCTTCTCTCTCTTTAACAAGGGAATCCACTGCAGCCTTGTGTTTAAAAAATATTTCAAAGATTAAAATTTCCTTCCAAATTTTTTTCCAAATTTCAAAAGACAAGTTCAAAATCTTTCTTACCGACTTCTCTACTTCTTCCTTTATCAATTTCTCTTGTAATGAAGTGCAATTCTTTCTCATTTCTGTAATAATTAAGTTCATTTCCTCTTCCTTTATTTTAAGCAGCAACTCTGTAATAATCAAATAAATCTAACCATATTAGTAACAGCAAGCAATAGCATTTATCACGGCCCGAACTGAAGAAAAATTAAAATTAACCTTACCGATTTCTACACTCTTTTGCTGGGTCATTTCCAATGAATTTTTTAACTTTTCCTGCTCTATTGAGTAGCTCATCTCAATGTCTTGGAACCATTTAATACAAACCTTAAGCCTTTTTATATAATCCACCATATTTTCACATCTTTCCTAAAAAATGATAACAAGTTACATTAATCTCAAATTCAAATATATAAACTTAATGACTTGAAAATCAAAAACTTGAACTTACCTTATAATTAAACCTCTCTTTCTTTTTAGCTTTTTCATTTAGCAATGCCTCGACATCCTCTCTTGTGAACTCTATCACACCATAATCCGATCCAGCAATGCTTGGAGGAGTACTAGTCAAGCCAACATCGTGCCCGCCGTTTACAACTGTAAAAGCCTGCCTTATTCGCCCATTAATCGGAGTCTCAACCATTGTTTCTAGACGGCGGTTATCTCCCACAAAATCCCGAAACTTCAATTAAAAAAAAAACAAAAAATCACATTTTTAAGTACGATACTACAACGAAACAAATGAACAAAAACAACCCGTTATTTAAAATGAGCGAAGATAGAAATAAAAAGATAGTAGTAGTACCTTTGGAAGGGATTGGAGATGTGGGTGAGATCGATAATGGAAACCGGTTTTGAAATTTGGTGACCATTTGAAGCAAAAACACTCAGCTCTAGTGGGAAGAGACAGATAAAGAGAGATTGTGTATGAAGCTTTCACTAGTGTGTAGGGTCATGAATTGTATTGAAAGCTAACAATTTATCAAAACCGTTGCTTTATTTAGCAGGTATAAAAAACACATGACTCAGTGTAATTAAACAAGTGTTTTTTTGTGTTGCGTTAGATGGGAGTTAAGAATTTTAGCTTTCACTTTCAGAGAAAAACCATCAACCAACTTTATCTGACAAGTTAACAGATGAAAGGTAGAGAGAATGAATGAACAGCTATACCATACCACCGCACATAACATGAATGATAACAATAATAGTAGCATATAGAAGTAGTTGGTGTTTCCATTCAGTTCTTGGTACTCACCTGAATGGTGTGTCTTTTATCTACGACCACTTTTTGAAGCTTGTTCCTTAGCCATGTTTATGAAACTGACTTTTCTTCTTCTCCTCTTATCTCGGCACCAAAATAGTATACCTGTTGCATTCATATTGCTCATTTTGGTTTTGATGTTAGTATGTTCAGGAATCATTCCATTTCCATATCTTGCATATTCAAAAGCATTCATGGTGAGAAGTATGTCAGTGAAATGAATTCAATAAAGTTATAAAGGGTGACTGAACATCAAGGGGATGTAGCTCAGATGGTAGAGCGCTCGCTTAGCATGCGAGAGGTACGGGGATCGATACCCCGCATCTCCATTTTTGTTATTAATTTTGCCCTCTACGTGTTTGACGAAATGCCGAAATGCCTGTGCGTATATCAGAAGCGTTTTTTCATGTGATACCTTCTTTTTCCTTTGTTTCTTTTGCAGGGACCCATGTGACAATATGCCATTCAAATGGTGTTTGAGTGGCATGTGATTGTGAAGTATTCCAGGGGATTGTTATTTGTTCGTGAACACGAAAAATATGGACTGCAAAAACAAACCTCTAACAACTAAAATGAATAAGAAACAACCTATTTTGTTTTCCTTTGTCTTCTTCGTTTCTCTAACCTTGTGTGTTTTCAAAGTATGAAAATTCTAAAAGTTAAAAATTTCAAATTAAAAAAAATATAAATTAAAAAGCCGATGTACTTGAGTAAAACTCAAATAAAATAAGCTGCAATCGTAATTCAATATAAATATATATAATTTTTAATTTATAATAAATAAAATATATTTAATTTAAAATTTTAATTATTTGATCTTATCTAACAATTAAGAAAAAAACTAAATGCATGAATGAAGTGAATTTACAACCGAAAGGAATAATGGTCTCAAATTCATGGAAGTATTTCTATTTCCTCTACCGAAGTGTCATACTCCCCTACTCAACAACAAATTAAACTATAAGGTTTCCATTTTTTAACATGATAGTCCATTTAAGTAGTGTTTGGATGATTTAAAGACATTTTCAGAAGTAGTGGCAATTTGAAGCGATTTAAGTGTCGAGGATACATGGAAACAAATCAGCAGACAAAATCCCATGTAGCAGTACACGTGTCGTATTTTGAAGAGTTAGTCATTACTGATAGTTGATAGTGCACCTAATATATAAGTGAATTTTGACTTTGTAGTTCGGGGTCACAATTCATTTACTCTTTATAACTCATACATCTAATTAACTAAGATAACAAGTATGCGAGAAATGTATGAACACGCGTTCCATTTTCAATTCAAGCGTTTCGATGACTTTTTGTTGTTTATTTATTTACCTGCTTTTATTAATTTAAGCACTTTTACTTTGTTTCTTTTGTTATTTATATTAGAAATCCTTTTAACAGAATTACATTTTCTCAAATGTTTTACAAAAAATGGCCCTTAGGAATTTGAAGTTTGATCTTACAAGTGAATTAAAGCTCGTGATTGTTTACTAAAACCACAAGTAAACAAATTGGCACACCTTGTAGCACCCATTTTCGTTCAAAATTAAACTTTGTAGATAGTGTATGTATTTTTATGTTTGTTTTACATTCTTCACACATTCAAATGGTTTTTGCATCTGAGGAGTGGAAAGCTTGTTAGTATGTCTCATCCGTCATCAACGAATTCATCCTCTCAAAGAGTTCCTCCTCCCTAAAACGACGCTCCAAATGCAGAAGAACAATAAATCGAAACGACGGTTGATGGTGCAAGCACTACAATAACTGTTGGAGTAACTACTCCTGCCATGAATCAAATGCTAGTTTCGACTATGGCACCAAAGATGGTGATAGCCCTACCACAATCAACTAGTCCGCCTACTACTCCTCTTGTTACATAATCCATTATAGAAGGTACCAGGCCTCAATTCCTTCTGGGTTTCACATTTCTCCCTGGTGGTAGGAATTACCCACATGGCATGCTAACTGCATAAATGCCAGGCCTATAAACTAACACGTCGATGATGCAGATAATGCAATTGTTGTTGCCTCTCTTATTAATCAATACATGGCATTGAGGCTTCCATAGACAACCCTAATCGAATGGGTCAACCCCAAGGAGGATTATGATATATCCCTTAAGTTATATTTCCTTTAACTACTAATTCTCTCTTGGCCGTAAGACAACAAATGGATAACATAAACCATGATATGATTAACATGCTTACCTGACAAGTTGGCATTATGTTCAATCCTCTTATCAAAATACCAATCATAGTTACTAATAATTAGCAAATCAAATGTGTTGAATTGCTGATTTATTTGGTGTTCCTCAAACCCCCATTCAGCTAGTTCCTCACATACAAGCAGTTGGACTAGTCCAAATCCAGGAGTTGCAAACAATGAAGGTGATCCCAATAATCAAGTGCAACAACAAGTTATACCCTAAATATTTGAACAGCATATGCCCAGGGTAGTCAAAGGAGACTTAGGTTGAAACAAGCCAGATGTGGTGTTGGTGAACAGGAACCAAGATGCAGATTAAATGGTTAGGAGAGTCCAACAAAAAATTTGGGAAAAAAATAAACATAGCCAATATGGTTGAATAAATCCTAACTCAAAATGGTCTTAATATTGGTCTTCATATGCCAAATTTTGTTTTTGCCTTATCTGAATACGTATTGCAAGCTGAACTCCCCACGGGTTGGAAAGTTCCTAAATTTACTAAGTTTGCAGGTGAAACTAGTGAGTCCATTATTGAGCACATTGCTCGATGCTAGTAAGAAGTTGGTGATTTGGCTAGTAATAAAAATATAAAGATGAAATACTTCTCTAATTCTTTAACCAATAATGCTTTTAAAGTGTCCACTTCTTTCTCTCCAAACTACATCCATAATTGGAATCAAATATAAAGGGTGTTCCATGAGCAGTTTTATAGGGGTTGGTCAAAAATTAACCTAAAAGAGTTAGCTAGTGTGAAACGAAACTCGTCTAAATCGATAGATGATTATCTCAATAGGTTTAGGTTGATGAAGTCAAGGTGTTTTACTCAAGTTCCTGAACATGATTTAGTCTAAATGGCTGCAGGTAATTTAGATTATAACATTAGGAAGAAGTTTGATACTCAACACCTAAGGGACATGGCCCAGTTGCATACATGGTGAGATAAGTCAAACACTTGAAGGCATAGAAGTCTAGATTAAATCGACAACCTAGTAAGGATAAGATTTCCTACATAGAAGCAAATGATAATAATCAATAACTCGACATAGTTTTTGAGTATGTCGAAGAAAATAAGGTTAATCTGGAAGGATTAAAGCTAGGGCCTCTGTGTGTTTGTAAAGTTTTAATACCTTCCAATGGAAAGAATCTTGTTAAATCAAAGAAAAATGAAAATTTTGTTACAAAACTTATACTTTTGATGTAACTAAATGTGATTAAAGTATCAATCTTCTAGTTGTCGATAGTCAAATTATAATGCTGAAAGGTCTAAAGATGCCACCATTGAAACAAAGGAAGAGGAAAGACTTTTGTAAATATCATAATTTGCTTGGTCATAAGACTTCTCAATGTGTACTTTTTAGATATCTGGTACAAGATTCTATGAAAGAAGGCTTGCTTAAGTTTGTTGATGAACCTAAGCCGCCCATGAAAATTGACTCAGACCCCTTGCAAGTCGAGAAGGTAAAAGTTTTCTTAGCTTAAGGTATTAACAATCTTTTGTAATTTCCAGCACTCTCAGTATAATATTGCATTCATCTTCATCTTTAGTTTGTTATTGCTTGTTTATTTTCCCTTTACTTACTTTTCATGCAATGCTCTTAAATTTATTTTTGGTTGTTGTTCATATCACCATGAGTGAGTAGATCTTTAGGGACATGGGGTTATGAGAGTCATTATCATGACAAACCCCTACTAAGTTATATATTCATAATTGTGAGAAGTATAAGTTTCTTTAATTTAGAATTTGAATGTCAATCCATGTTTATGTCGTGTGAGAAAGCAAAGTCAAAACAGATGTCGATCATGTATCGAAAGATAATTATTTGACATTCAAACATGAATTACTAAACAACTGAGTTCAAGATGCCAATGACAAGGCTACTTGATCTCATTTGAGAAATAATCAAGAATGCAGTGTCGCATGACAAGGCATACAATCTTTATTGATACACATAACTGTGTCTGAAACATGTTTAGATGTGCATGCCATAAAAGTGGGTATCACACATTTTTATCTAATTTTTTTTATAAAAATAGCTTATAACTTCTCACAATTCAAACATGAATAATTTTAGGGGGTAAGTCTTAAAGAATGAACATATTCTAGGTCCTACTTTTTATTATTTTTTAATTTCAATATCAATCTGCAATTAATTAAACCATTTTCAATCACTTTAGATAAACACGGTAGAAGTAAGAATTGATAATCACATATCTCTTCGTGGGATCAATACTTTTTACAACTTGACATAATAGTGCACTTGTAGTTCACGCACATCAGTAATTAGGATAATTAATTGCCATTAATCGAGTTTACCTATAACATCAATTTCCATTATAGTATCAGAATTGCTCCTTTTGAAGCTTTGTATGGTAGAAGGTGTAGGACACTTTTGTGTTGGTATGAATCGAGTGAAAGTGTTGTGTTTGGACCATAGATTGTTCAGCAAACTACTGAGAAGGTTAATATGATTCAGGAGAAGATGAAGGCATCACTGAGCATGCAAAAGAGCTATCATGATAAGCAAAGGAATGCATTTGAATTTCAAGTGCGACATCATGTGTTCTTGAGGGTCACTTCAGTGTCTATTTTTGGTCAGGCGTTGAAGTCTTTCAAAGCTCACGCCATATTTTATTTGCCCATATTAGATCCTTCAAGGAGTAGGAGAAGTGGCCTACGGAGTTTCCTTACCACCATCTCTTTTGAATATTCATGATGTTTTTCATGTTTCTCAACTTCGGAAGTATATTCCTTATTCGTCCCATGTGATTCAATTAGATGATGTGCAAGTGAGATGAAACTTGACTATGGAGGCATCACCCTTGTAGATTAAGGATTGAGAAGTGAAACACTTAAGAGGTAAGAAGATCGCTTTGGTGAAGGTAGCATGAGGAGTACCTGCTGGAGGGAGCATGATGTGGGAGCTAGAAATTCGGATGCGAGAGTCGTATTCGTAGCTGTTTTCTTCAGGTGATTTTTCGAGGGCAAAAATGCTTTAAGTGAATGAGAATTGTAACACCCTAATTTTTTTAAATTAATTCATTTTATTGCGTTAAATATGTTTATCTTATTTGTTAGAGTGTTCAGTGTATTTTTGTGGATTTATTTGAGGTTGGGTATAATTTATATTATTTATCGCTATTTTTGAATTAACTAAAAGAATAGAAATTCGGATAAAATATGAAATAATGAGATATGGGGTGGAAAATAGAATAATAAAATAAGTGGTGGGATTAGAAGAGAAATGCCATGATTAAGGTGGAGAAATAAAAATACTAATAATTAAAAATAGGTTTTTGTTTAAAAGAAAAATAAGGAGGAAAATATGTTTTATGCGGTACGTGAAAAACTGTAGGAATTAGAAGTGGAGAGGCAAGAGCAAACCTCGAGAGAAGAACTACCATTTCTAAAAGTTCAAGGTTTTGGTTGGAAAATTCAGGTTGGGGGTGTTTATCCATGGATGTGTTTTTCATAAAGGATAGAGAGAGATCCTAACCCTCTTCCTTATTCCTTTTCTCTTCCTCTATTGATGAGGATTTGGACCTTGACATGGTTGTGCAAATCTTTCTAGATCATTGTATTATGAAACTAATGTTTTATTATATTAATTAATGAATTTCGTATGAATATGACATGTGAGAGTTCTGAGTGGTGTTGTTCATGTTAGGGTTTTGAGAGAATGAACATAATGTTGATTTTGTGATAAATCAATGTTAATGTGTGTTAATTGATGTGTTATATGAGTGAGTGTGATTACTCATGTCCAAAACTGAAGTGAGATAAGTCTAGGTTGAAAAAATTGGGTTTGGGAGTAAGATTCTCGTGAAAATTTAGTAGAAAAACGTTGCATCCAAATTTGATTTGAATCAGTATTACAACATGATTCGAATCACACATCAATATTTAATAAAAAATGCCTTTAACCCATTTGATTCGAATAAGGAAAACAACATGGCTCGAATCTGACAAGGTTAATTTTGTTCAAATTGTGTTTTTGTCATAACTTGAGTTTCTTGACTCTGTTTGAGGAAAAGTTTAATGTGTTGGGGAGATAACGCTCAATACTACCATATGGTAAGGTCTTGGGAGGTTAAATATGTATAGGAGAACATGAATGTAATGTTTCCTTGGGGTGTTAATAAGATGAGTGAATTGTTAAGTTGTCTGTCACGATTCAGAGTCGACTTGATGAATAGTTAACTTAAGGTTAGATTTCACCTTGCGACCCTTAATTTCTGAATGAAAAGTGGAAGAGTTAGGTACTAAATCTGGTGAGTTATGAGAGGACCCAATTGATTATTGGTTGTGTAATGTTATCGGTTGGTGAGTATTGTTGAGTAAAGAGATTATTAAGTATTGGTGAGTAATGGTGTGTTATAAATATATATTATGTTAAGTTATTATTATAAGTTGTGTTGAATTATGGTAAGATATGTGGTTCAGAGCGGAATCGTTGGTGATGATTTATCGCATTTACATTTTTCTGGAATTTCATACATCGTGTATATCAGATATAGGTGTACGAACTTCAATCTAGATATGAGTTTCTGGTTTAGAAGTGGGACCAGTGACGAGTCAAGGACTTTGGCCCATCGATGATGATTGGTGAGTGGATTAATCAGTAACATAATATTGGTGTCAAAATATTGGTGATGGGGTTGATTAGTAAATAATTCTTACATCCAAATTGGTGAATATATTGGTACCACATTTATTTGGTGATGAGGTGGTGATTGAATTGCATATACATTTGTACTTATGATTGACGATGGTTGTGAATGATATATAAATATGTTGGTGATTGGTGATGATTGTGAATTATATGAGTACGTTAATGTTAAGTATGATATCCTTTACTGTTTTATACATCGCTAATATTTTTTAATGTATTCTCACCCCCTAGTTGTTTTGTTTGTGGTATTCTATACTCTTGTGGTACAGATACTCAGGTAGAGGAGAACTAGCTGCTATTCAGGTGAAGGATGGCATTGAGGCCTTTTTGTTTATTTACTATTTTTCAAGTCTTTTATTTTGGCGTCGCTCTGATATGTAACACTAGAGGCGAGTTGCTTTGTTATATGTCGTGTTTTTTTAGATGTTTGAGTTATTTCTTTAAGTACTTATGCTGAGACAAAATAAATATTTTATTTGAAGTTTTCGATGTTCTGCTACTATTTGATATATGTTATGATTGGAGAAAGATGCGTGTTGTGAATGTGTAACATCGATGTTGTGTAAAATTATATGTTTTATTTTCATAAATCAAGGGTGCCAGGTTTAGGGTGTTACAAAAGACACCTATGGAGGTTTGGGGCGAGAAACTAGTTGACTACTCTAGTTTGAAGATCTTCGGAGCTTTGAAGTTTACGCATATCAAGTAAGATAAGTTTAATATTAGGGTTATGAAGTATGTTTTCACTAGTTATCCCTAAGGTGTAGAAAGTTACAATTTGTGGAAGGTCGAATCTAAAGGATCACAATTTATCATAATCCGAGATGTTACTTTTAATGATACCAATATGGGGATGAAGAGCAAATACTTGGAAGTGAAAGAAACATAAACTATGGAGAGGTAGATTCTATTTGAGGTGGAGGTTCCTACTAGCGAGACTAGATATAAGGAAATTAAGGCTTATGCGTCTAGTACTAGAAAGGGAAAACCTACCTTGGCTAAATAAAATAAAGTAAAACAAAATAGAAAAGTATGTATTTAAAGACTTAAAGTACTAATTCCTTCTTAATTGACTATTGCATAAAGAAAAAAGAATCATAAAACAAATATGATAATGGCTTCAAACATTCAAAGATCCAGTGAAGTCACCACTACCAATATATTCACCATGATCATCATCAGAATCTTGACTATCATCATCAAACTCTTCCCCAGATGAAACACCTTCTTCATCATTAACCAAAGTAGGATTGCATGAAGTTTCACTTCCACCTAATTCAACATTATACCACCACAACTTTAGATAATATTAGTAATAACAACATAAACTTCCATAACATTGTTAACATTAACATCATCTTTCTCAACTTTAACTTCACTCTGCAAAAGGTCGAATATCATCTCTCTTACCAGCTTCGTGACATTTGAATTCAAATATTCCTTAATTAATAATTTTGGAACATTATTTTCATTTAATATTTTTTCTATTTCCAAGAAAATCAGTCCCATGTTGCCATCCAAAATCAGTCTGACTTCCAACAACATTTCCTTATTGCCTTTGGCTTTAGAAGTAGGAGTAACAACATGAGCAATTATTTTGCTCGAAGAAGTTTTGAGACAGAGAGCAAGCAACAAAGAGAACAAGTTGTAACAAAACAAAAAGAAGGGAGTAAATATATAGCTTTAATCAAAACATAAGAATGGAAACAAAAGCCACTACAAATAAAACAAGGTTTAGTGAATGAATAATCACATACAACAAGTGAAACAAGGGAATACAATCATGCACAGAAAAATTAAAATAATCATAATTCAAAATTAATGAATAATCACAATTAAAAATTCATAATTCAAACAATCAAAATTAATGAATAAAGAGGAACAAAGAATTACACAAATGATATGAAGCAAGTGAAACACAAAGTAAGTGAAACACATAATAAGAGAAACAACTGAAAGATTCAATTTCATGATATTTTATGGATTTTATTACTCAAACTTTATATGCAGAGTGTCATACCCTAAATTTGTCCTACCTTTTTGTAATTATTTTCGCTTTTTTTTTGTTCCGTGCCATTTAGACACGCGTCATCTCGCAATTGGTCGATTTTTTTTAAAATTTATCTTTTGATCAATCAAAGTGTGACACGTGGCCTAAAGGGCATTTTGGTCTTTTGCTTCCATTTTCTCTTTTCCTTTTTTTATTTTATCACCTATTTATTTCTTTTAGATATAGGTTTATTTATGAAAATAGCTTTTATTAAATACTTCCTTTTTATTATTAGATTTAACATTAAATTTATTTTTTATTTAATTAGAGTAGGATATCTCTTTTTCTTTTAAAATAGAGTTCATTATTTTAAATTAATTTTCTTTTGTGTATAGTTGTTAAGGTTTTTTTTTAAGTTAATAGTGGTAATTATTTTCCTTTTTAGATTATTATTTAGGCTTTTAAAAAATGTGTTAGTTATTATTTATTGCTTTATTATTATTTTGTTTCTTATTTATTATTATTTTTCTCGTTACTTATTTATTTATTATTTTATTTTATTTTCGTTTTTTTTGTTGTTTATTATTTATTATTTTTCGTTTTTTATAATTAATAATCATCTTTTTCTTCTTTTTATCTGTTAAGTTTTAAAATTTTATTAGTTAATATTATTAGTCTTGTTTTATTTAATTAAGTGAGTTAGTATTTCTTTTCTATTATTGTTTTAACAGCATTAATTAATTGACAGTTCCATTAAAATCATTTGGTCCATTAGACAGCTTTGCAGGCCCATTAGGTCAGTAGTGACGCCACTTGTCAGGCTATAAAGTTTGATAAGTGTCTGCATTTATGAAACACAGCTCCCAAAATCTGAAACCCTAATAGCCGCCACCTAAACCCTAACCCCAGCTGGCACGCGTCCCAACAAACCCTGCATGCGTGCCACGTCATCGGCCATGCGAACTACCGGCACATTCGTCGGACAAATCAAACGGCAGAATCTCACCGGAAATTCCACGCCGGAAAACTTATAACCACTGGAATCTTCATACAGTTCATCATGTTCATCATTTTTTCCAGCAAAATTCCTCCGTGTTCATCTGTGTTCATACGTTTTTCCAGACACCTTCATAACTTTTCCAGATTTTTCCCCAGACGCTCATCAATGTTCATCATTTTTCGTCGTTTTCCCAGTTTTCCAGAATTCACTCACATCTTCATCCCAAAAACCTCCAAACATTCATCCCTCTTCAGATTCTTCAAACATCTTCAGCCTTAAACTTCATAACATCACCAAACTTTCTTCGATCAAAACACAAACACCAATCCAAAAAAAAACTTCGTCTCAACATTAACGCCATCCCAGATCAAACTACGGCAAAAACTCCAACACAAATCTACAATAACCCCTCAAACCACAAATGAATCTACCTTCATAAATCTAACCCCAAATCTTCGACCACTTCTTCAGATTTACACTCGAACACACTTCAAACCTTCAACTTGTAAATCTTCAGAAATCATCAACTTTCAACCGAGACCTAGAAAGCTCCACAGATCGACCTGGGTCTAGAGATTCACCATCAGATCGCCATGAACCCCATCGTCATTCACTTCTGCTTTCCATTCATCGAAATCGCTAACAGGCCATGCGCAATCCATGAATCAACGCCTTGAAGCTTGGTCGCAACTCCATCTCCAAGATTTGTCGGTCTTCTTCGTCCTCAACAATGACGAACGAGACGATCTCCAGATCTATCAGCAGAACCTCGAGCATCAACATGCAGCTTCATCTCCAGATTGTCTTTCCTTTGATCATCTTCAAACCCAACATATTGTAAATCTTGACAGAGAGAGGAATTTTTGTTGTTTAATTTGTCTGTTTGTTGTTTGAACAGGAGAAAGGCGGAAGGGGAGAGAAAGGAGAGTGACGGCGGCCAAGGGAACTAGGGTTCCTGTTTGGCAAGTGAGAGGAGTATCGATTCAGAATTGGGTTAATGGGCCTTTGGCCCACCCGTTTCAGCTAAACCCGCACCCCCTGCCTGGCTGAGTACCTTCCATACCTTTTTGCTGATTTTTTTTTTTTACTTGTTGGGCTGAGCCCAACCGGTTTATTTATGTACCCCCTAGATATTGAGGCTCCCTACTGTTTATTATTTTGTGAATTATTTTCAAAACTTTCATTTTAAATCTTTGTTTAAATTTATTTATTTTACTAAATGTATTTTCAAATCTATTTTAAAAAATATTATTTTCAATTCTTATTTTTAAAAAATGGTTTTATTAAAATGTCTTCTTTTTTAAATTCATTTATAAATAAGTGTTTACTCAATCCACTTTTTATTATTAAATTATTTTTTAAATCAAATAATGAGAAACTAAGTTCTTGAAGTCTAGCACTTCTTGAATTTTTGGATAGTCATTATTAAGGTGTACACCTTAAGTAGTGTATTATTCGACCTCTCATTTTTTTTAAAAAAAATTATATTTTTCTAACAAAGAAATGTCATGAGAATTTAGCATTCTTTGTGATATTTCCTTTGTTCATTCAAGCATTCTCTAAATGAAAAAAGGTGTCGTCGAGATCTAGCATTTCGATAATACCCCAATTAATTGGTTGTGAGGCCCGCGTCTCATTTATCAAATAATTGTCATTTCTCTCATTTTCAAATCCAATCTCACGTCCTCACATCTCGTACCTTAAACTATTTTCATACCTCATCTCACTTCAAATCTTTTTCAAACATTTTTTCGATTCAAACTTCGAAAGAAGGAGATTCTTGGAGTCTAGAATTCCTTGAATTTTCGAGTGAATAGCTCTTGAGGCACGCCCTTTGGGTTGTTATTCACTCAACCTTTCGACTTTTTCAAACTCAACCGTTCTCTATATTCTCCTGAGTCGATTGCTCGTCCGCATTCGCAACCCATTTCACTCACAATTCCTCGTGGTCTCGATATTAGGAGCACCCTCAGGGACTAATATTGTTTCTCACAATCCTAACCCTTGACACGTCGTCAAGCCGGTTCCATCTTCAATCAAATCTTCGACACGTCGTCGAACCAGTTCAAAACAATTCCCTTTTGGCCTCGCATGCCATTCTTCGATTCGATCCTTTCACAAACACATTTTTTAAACTTACGAAAGAGGGATGTTCTTAGAATCTAGCATTCTTTGAATATTCGAACGAGTAACTCTTGGGCGCGCCCCCGAGTTGTTATTAGTTCATTCTTTCGTTTTCAAAATATCCAACTCTCATCTTCAATTCATTCAACCCAATTTCCGAAAGAACTGAGTTCTTGGGATCTCGCATTCCTTGAATTCTTGAGTGACAAGCTCTTGAGGCACGCCCTTAGGTTGTTTGTCAGTCACCCTTTCATCTCAAACTCAACGTCAAACCATTTCAAACCTCATTTTTTCGTGGTCGTCTCCACGAACTACGGACGCTCTGATTCTTTATTCATTCTTGAATATAAGATACGTAGGCACAAGATTGCGATGATCTTGGCGAGCACCCTTCTACCCATCTTCCGTTTCCCCCAATCCTTTCCCGTAGTCGAACTACGACGCTCTGATTTCTCATTCTCGTCCGAATGAGCATACGTAGGCACAAGGGCCCCAATCCTTGGCGAGCACCCTATCTTCTAACCACCCATCTCTCCTTAGCGTCTTTAACCTTTTACTCTACCAATTCCACCTTTAACAACGAGAGGAAAGCAAGTAAACCTAGACAACACTCCCCACATTACCTTAAGAGGTTCCCGTCGAGTACGACGGACGTGAGGGGTGCTAATACCTTCCCCTCACGTAACCGACTCCCGAACCCGGAACTTGGTTGCGACAGCCCTGTTCCTATCCTTTTCGTTTTAAGAGGTTTTCTCGATATTTTCCTCTCCCGTTTATTCGGGAAAAATAAAGTTCGGTGGCGACTCTGTCGAACCGCATTTTCCGCGCCTTTCGCGCGAGGGTCGTATTTTCGAATGTGATTTTTCGAGGTGCGACAGGTGGCGACTCTGCTGGGGACTATTGCTCCATGCAAGAGAGAGTCAGGCCTATCTTTTGGTTTGTGAGGAGTGTTTGTTTTTTATTTGTTTTCCTTTTGTATTTGTTCTCTTGTGGATTTATTTGTGCTTGTTATCTGGGCCTGTTGGTTTTTGGGATGACATCACGAGTAAAGCTCTACACCCGAGCTTTGGTAAAAGCAGAGAGAACACATAGTTTAGAATTGGTAGTCGAGTAGTGTTAGTCTCCGAGGACTCGCTCCTTGTGGGCCTAGCATGAAAGCTCCTCCAGAGGAGACCTATTTGTAGATCTTGTTGTAACGCAGCTAGCCTGTTGCATGACTTGATTCATGAAGGGTCCATGATTCTGGGACCCTATTTAGCACCAGTTCCAATAAATGATGGTCGTGTAGTGTTAGTCTCCAAGGACTCGCTCCTTGTGTGCCTAGCACGAGGACTCCGCTCAGGAGAGACCTTATCGTCATTACCGTCGTAATACAGCCAGCCTGTTGCGTGACGCTAATACGACTAGTGTCCGTGATCTTGGGAACCAAACATAGAAACCACCCCGTGAGAGGGTTTATGGGTAGAATGTTTAGACCTTCCCATATAGGGTTTACCTATCAGCTTTCTTTGAGCAGGAATTATGGTTGCTTATCTATTACAGTTACCAGCTTCAGGAGTTGTTGGAATTGTGATCCTGTGATCCTGGATCTTGTATCTTGCATTGCATCTTGCATATCATTTGCATTGCATTTCATATGTTGTGCATTTTGCATTTCCAGTCCTCCAACGGAATCTTATGTCTCCGTTCCTTCTTCTCCAGTAAATCAAGCTGATTCCTCGACACCAGTACGCAACTAGAGCCAATACCAGACGTATGATGGAGCAGATTCAACAGGAGCAAGTTGCCTTCAGGGAAGAGTTGGATTCCATGAAAGGAAAGATCGACCAGATCCTCGAGGCCATCCTCACAGCCAGGAGAGAGGAAGAACATCGTGAAGCCGCCGCTGTCGTCAACCACAATGGACAAGGGTCTACTGCCATCCCTTTGGTTCAAATTCCAAGTTCTCATGGGATGCCGCTGAACTTCAACAACGCAGTCGAAGGAAATACTTCTCAGCCAATCCCAGCGCCTGGAGTTACCGTTGGAGTTATCCCGCACGCCCAGCCTGCTGCTGTGCAAATCCCGGTTCCTCATGTCGAAGATACTCTGATGGATCAGTATGATGATGTTCAGAACTATCATGCTGCTATCCCCATCGCCAGTCCTGTCGCCGCTCAGGATTCAGAAGCCATGAAGATGTGTCGAGATCTAGCCGAGAAACTCCGAGCCATGGAAGGGCATAACTCAAATTCTTTCAGTGCTTTGGAATTGTGCTTGGTGCCTGACGTTGTCATTCCTCCCAAGTTCAAGGTGCCCGAATTTTCGAAGTACAAAGGTCTCAGTTGCCCAAATATTCATCTGAAGATGTACTGTCGCAAGATGGCTGCCTATGCCAGAGACGAGAAGCTCATGATCCATTGCTTCCAGGACAGCCTGTCTGGGGCATCACTTGAATGGTATATGCAGCTGGAGCGTAATAGTGTGCGTACTTGGGCCGAGCTAGCTGATGCATTTGTCAAGCAGTACAAGTACAACACTGACCTTGCTCCTAATCGTACTCAGCTTCAGAGTATGACTCAGAAGGACAACGAATCCTTCAAGGAGTACGCACAACGATGGAGAGAGCTAGCCGCAAGGGTGCATCCACCTCTTGTTGACCGTGAACTGATTGACATATTCATGGGTACTTTGCAAGGCCAGTACTACGAAAAGCTGATCGGTAGTGTCTCCGCTGGATTTTCTGACTTGGTGATCGTCGGTGAAAGAATTGAAGAAGGGCTGAAAAGTGGGAAGATCCCGGGAGGTTCTAACAGCCAGGCTAATGCCAAGAGGCCTTTCAATGGATACAAGAAGAAGGAAGGCGAAACAAATGCCATCTTTGTGCAGAAAGGGCAAGCTTCTCAACAAGCTCCTCCTATGCCTTATCAAGTTCCCTACTATCAGTATCCATATGTTGCTGCTGCGCAATATGCTCCAATGCCTTATCAGCCAGCTGTTCATGCAGCGCAAGCGCAGATGCCACGGCAACAGGCTCCTCAGCAACAAGCCTACAACCAGCAAGGATATCAGTATCCTCCTCAGCAATAGCAGATGCAAGCAACTCAGCAACGACAAGGTGCTCGCACACAACGTCCGCAGAGAACATGGAGGCCAGATAGAGTCTTTGATCGTCTACCAATGCCATATGCCAAAATCTTTGCCCAGTTGATGGAGAAGAAAGCTGTTGTTCCGAGAGACTTAGCTCCTCCAACCGTCCTTCCTGCCGATCACGATGCAAATGCTCATTGTGAGTTTCATAAGGGCGCTCCAGGTCACACCATTGAGGACTGCAGGGCTTTCAAGCACATAATTCAAGACATGATCGATAGGGATGCTATCAACTTCAATGGGAAGTCTCCAAACATCATCAACAATCCGATGCCACTAGTCAACTAGCGCCAACATCAAATCAATTCCAGTCAAGTTCATTCCCCGAAGAAGGCAGTCATGTTGCCATTTCATTATTCGCAACTTCTTATGTTTTGTATTTGTTTATTTAAGTACTGTATGCTTTGAACAATTGCCATTCTTATTTGGTTTTCATTAATGTATCGTTTATGCATGTTTTGAATTAGTTATGTCGTATTCACTCATTTTCACTTATCACCGACACGTTTATTCACTCCACTCCATTCACTGTTGTTTAGCATGATTTGAGGGAGGATGATGAAAACGAGATACCCATAATTGCAAACGGTATGCTTTCAGATAGAATCTCGTCAATGATGTACAGGCATTGCTTCAATTCCCCAAAACACTGGAGTTATAAGGAGTTAATCCCTAGTAAACCACTTCGAGCCTAGAAGTAGCAGTTTCCTTCGGATATTCAAACCTTACACTCAACCTGGGGCAGGGTAGTGTTCAGTTAATTCAATCCCGTGTTCAAATCAATATCTAAAAGACGGTTGTCCATCAAAAACCCATGCTATGGCAGTCACAACAAAAAAAGAAAAAATCAAAAGCCTGCTAAGTCAGACACCTTAGAGGGGACTTAGGCAAAATCAAGGCAATCCCGATGGATCTGACGAACGAAGCCAATCCATGCAAAAGTTAGGGATCAAAACAAAAGCAAAAGAGGACCCCGAAATCCTCAACAAAAACTAAAGGATACAGTGGACACCCAAATCAAAAGGGGCACTGACATCCATCAAAAAACCAAAATAAGGTGACTGCCGCGTCGAGCAAACCTTGAACCATCAAGTTTATACCGTCAAGACAAGTGTAGGATTAACTGAGCATAGGACTGGAGATCATTACGAAGAAGGGGTGGGTATAAATCATACTTTGAGCCTAATAACCTTTTGATTCATAACCGTGAACCAGACCACGTTACAGCCCTCGAAAGTCCTAATTGAGGCGAGGTTTATTCTGAAAGCATACTATCACAAGGTTGCGTAACCTGACTCCTCACATGATTTCTAATCATCAGTTGGTGTCACTTCTCTTGATATTTTTTTCGCACCAATCAATTAGCACAACGTCTGGGCTAGCAGTCCATTCGTCTCACTATCACGACACTTCAATAAAACGATACATTTTCAAAACTTACATTGAACTTTGCATTAATTATTACCATTTAGGAATGTACAATTTTAACTGCAAAACAGTGCTAGGTATCCAAAGATATTTCAGCAAAGGGCAAGCAAGGAAGAGCTTGACTTTCAGTGGCGTACACGTGGCAAGATAATTTCAGAACCCACAGGCTGGGGCAAAGCATTCAACAGCTCGAGCAGGGGCAAGTCATCCGAGTTCAACTTCCATACGTCAGAACTGGTTAATCTGGGGCAGACCATTACCATGTTCAGACTGGGGCAAGACCAGGTCGTCCTGACTATCAAGCAAAGTTGCAACCTTTTCTGAGGGAAATTCACAACAAACCGCCAAGCACCCAGACTTGGGACATCCAGAGTATCTTCGCCTGTGTCAATCATGGCGTCTTCAGCAAACTGCGTGTCGAGGAAGTCAATCCCTCCCACCACCCAAAGTCCAATCCGCATTGGCAACTACCCAAAGTCCACCACGCTGGCATTTCCACCTGCATTTCCAATCACCTGTCTGCAATCATATGCATCATACGCATCGCTTTCGGTCTCATAAATATCTTGCATCATGTGCATACTCCCATCATACCATACTTCCCCAGCTCTTACATCTCCGCTCGTCAGCATTTGCATTTGCACTTCCACTCGTATGGAATGTCGTTTATCACCCAACATTCATATATGCAAGTCGAGGTCCAGGATCAATTCCAAAGATTTCCAAGACCATTGATAGCCCAGTCAGGGGCATCTTCTGCAAGATGGTGGGTTTACCCCACGATTTTCAAGAGCTTCAAGGTAATCACCAGCCCAGGCAGGGGCAATCTTCCGCAATTGGGTGTTTCTCCCAAAAATTCAAAGACATTCAAAGCAAGATTCAGCCCAGTCAGGGGCATCTTCTTCAATACCATGGGCGTCTCCCGTGACGAATTTCAACCTCGTGGTTGATCAAATATGCAAATCAACATTCAGCCCAGCCAGGGGCATACCATTCAAGACCGTGGGCGCTTCCCACGAAGTTGTTCAACCTTTTGTTGGGTAAATCCAAGAGGTTTAATGCAAGATCCAACCCGAGCAGGGGCATCTTCAGCAAAACCGTGAGCGTCCCTCACGAAGTTGTTCAACCTTTTGTTGAGCAAGACAAGACATCAAGACAAACTCAGCCCAATCAGGGGCATCCTCTTCAGAATTCATGGGCGTAACCATGAGACTATTTCGGCAATTATGATTTCCAAGCAAAGACGGTGGGCATACCCCATCGACTCATTTCAATTTTCCTCTTGGGGATTCCCCAGTAAGTTGTACCCAGCAAGCGTGACCGTTGTCAATTGCCTTACTATCATCCTTTTGGTGATAGTCGAACTTCGTCAGTTCAACCTAGCCTGCATCCTTTTTGATGTTGGTAAACTTCAAATCTGTGTTGTCCTATCATCCTTTTGGTGATAACGACTTGTTTCGTTTGTGTTTTCGCTCTATCATCCTTTTGGTGGTAGGTCTGATACTTCGTCGGTATCAGATTGCACGATGTTTTATTTGTGTTTTCGCTCTATCATCCTTTTGGTGGTAGGTCTGGTACTTCGTCGGTATCAGATTGCGCGGTGTTTTCTTTCATGTTTTCGCTCTACCATCCTTTTGGTGGTAGGTCTGATACTTCGTCGGTATCAGATGGCGCGATGTTTTATTTGTGTTTTCGCTCTACCATCCTTTTGGTGGTAGGTCTGATACTTCGTCGGTATCAGATTGTGCGATATTTCTTTTATTTGTGTTTTCGCTCTACCATCCTTTTGGTGGTAGGTCTGATACTTCGTCGGTATCAGATTGTGCGATGTTTTGGTGTGAGTTTCGCTCTACCATCCTTTTGGTGGTAGGTCTGGTATTTCGTCGATATCAGATTGTGCGATGTTTTGGTGTGAGTTTCGCTCTACCATCCTTTTGGTGGTAGGTCTGGTATTTCGTCGATATCAGATTGTGCGATAACTAATTTTGTTTATCTCGCTCCGTCATCCTTTTGGTGGGGGGTCTATCATGGTCATTAGTGATAGATTGTGCGAATTTTGTTTATCTCGCTCCGTCATCCTTTTGGTGGTGGGTCTATCATGGTCATTAGTGATAGATTGCGCGATATCTTGTTTATGTTTCGCTCCATCATCCTTTTGGTGTTGGGTCTATCATGGTCATTAACGATAGATTGCGCGATATCTTGTTTATGTTTCGCTCCATCATCCTTTTGGTGTTGGGTCTATCATGGTCATTAATGATAGATTGTGCGATATTGTTTGGCGTGTGTTTCGCTCCGTCATCCTTTTGGTGGGGGGTCTATCATGGTCATTAATGATAGATTGTGCGATATTGTTTGGCGTGTGTCTCGCTCCGTCATCCTTTTGGTGGGGGGGTCTATCTTGGTCATTAATGATGGATTGTGCGAATTTTGTTTATCTCGCTCCGTCATCCTTTTGGTGGGGGGTCTATCATGGTCGTTGATGATAGATTGTGCGATAGTGTTTGAGCTTCGCTCCGTCATCCTTTTGATGAGGGGTCTGTCATAGTCATTAATGTCAGATTTTGCGAATGTGTTTTGCTCTGTCACCCTTTTGATGGCAGTAGCCGTGTGTGTTGTGTCCCATCATCCTTTGGTGATGACGACTTGTGCCAGCTTACTCAGAGGTTTGCATCATCCAGCATTTTCAATTCTCAAGCATCTCTCTTTTCGTTTCGAACAAATTCAGGGTCTTCTTCATATCTAATTGACTTCTACCTCAGGAATATGAACGCTAATGCAGTTCATTTTCCTATGTTTAAGCCGATTAGATAGGGGCATCTGTCATACCCTAAATTTGTCCTACCTTTTTGTAATTATTTTCGCTTTTTTTTGTTCCGTGCCATTTAGACACGCGTCATCTCGCAATTGGTCGATTTTTTTTAAAATTTATCTTTTGACCAATCAAAGTGTGACACGTGGCCTAAAGGGCATTTTGGTCTTTTGCTTCCATTTTCTCTTTTCCTTTTTTTATTTTATCACCTATTTATTTCTTTTAGATATAGGTTTATTTATGAAAATAGCTTTTATTAAATACTTCCTTTTTATTATTAGATTTAACATTAAATTTATTTTTTATTTAATTAGAGTAGGATATCTCTTTTTCTTTTAAAATAGAGTTCATTATTTTAAATTAATTTTCTTTTGTGTATAGTTGTTAAGGTTTTTTTTTAAGTTAATAGTGGTAATTATTTTCCTTTTTAGATTATTATTTAGGCTTTTAAAAAATGTGTTAGTTATTATTTATTGCTTTATTATTATTTTGTTTCTTATTTATTATTATTTTTCTCGTTACTTATTTATTTATTATTTTATTTTATTTTCGTTTTTTTTGTTGTTTATTATTTATTATTTTTCGTTTTTTATAATTAATAATCATCTTTTTCTTCTTTTTATCTGTTAAGTTTTAAAATTTTATTAGTTAATATTATTAGTCTTGTTTTATTTAATTAAGTGAGTTAGTATTTCTTTTCTATTATTGTTTTAACAGCATTAATTAATTGACAGTTCCATTAAAATCATTTGGTCCATTAGACAGCTTTGCAGGCCCATTAGGTTAGTAGTGACGCCACTTGTCAGGCTATAAAGTCTGATAAGTGTCTGCATTTATGAAACACAGCTCCCAAAATCTGAAACCCTAATAGCCGCCACCTAAACCCTAACCCCATCTGGCACGCGTCCCAACAAACCCTGCATGCGTGCCACGTCATCGGCCATGCGAACTACCGGCACATTCGCCGGACAAATCAAACGGCAGAATCTCACCGGAAATTCCACGCCGGAAAACTTATAACCACCGGAATCTTCATACAGTTCATCATGTTCATCATTTTTTCCAGCAAAATTCCTCCGTGTTCATCTGTGTTCATACGTTTTTCCAGACACCTTCATAACTTTTCCAGATTTTTCCCCAGACGCTCATCAATGTTCATCATTTTTCGTCGTTTTCCCAGTTTTCCAGAATTCACTCACATCTTCATCCCAAAAACCTCCAAACATTCATCCCTCTTCAGATTCTTCAAACATCTTCAGCCTTAAACTTCATAACATCACCAAACTTTCTTCGATCAAAACACAAACACCTGTTGCACCCCAAAATTTGCCCTCACAATACAAGACTTTGTGTTCTAAGAAGGTTCACAAGGTTCACAAAGTTCTCCAACAAATTCTACCAATTCCTTGAAGCCGGGCTGTTATTAAAAGTCTGAGGCATTTGATGCGTTATGGTTTTGAGGCATTTATCAATCACCAGTTCTGATCATATTGAGATTTGGCATTTGGTCAGTGGAGTTTAATTACGATTAGTTTTGCTGTTGATGCTGAAAATGTTGTGACCATGGTGCACATCCGTGTTTGGTTATGAAATTGCTGGCTAGAATTTAAGTTGGAATGCAAGTGAATTTAATCAGTGGATGAGATTAGGATTACGGGCGAGACAAGTACACAGACAAGAATATCATTCGTGAATATTTATGGTTTATGACTAAGTTAATGATTTTAAATATTTGTGGATTTATTCGCAAACGTTTATAATCTATAACTAAGAAATAAATATAAATTCAAAGCTGAACAGTCATGGATATATAAATGAAGTTCTGACATTTTCATTTCATAAAAGATATCATGATACAAAAAGGAATAAATTGTTTCACATTCTGAATTGCTGTAAAATTTCAACTACAGATGTTACTTCTATCCTAAAAAGCCCTAAGTCCTAAAGAATTCTAAGTCTTCATGATGTCCCTCGATCTTCACCTGCAAATCAGTGTTTCATCATGCCGGCATCCGACCATATAGTCCCGAGTGTTTTCTAGAGAAACGAGTTGCACTATACTTCAAATAACCACTCTGAAGCAGGCTTGAATCTTTCTAAGCCACCTGCATAATACCGAGCTCAAGTTTGTACGACATTGGTGTCGACGTCGTTGCTAAACCGCACGCTTCGCATGTGTGTAGAACCTGCAAACCCAAAGTGCAAACATGATAAGTAAATCAAGAAGTGAATGAAAGTCATCACAGGATGATGAGAACTTATCATTAGACAACAAGATCTCTTTGAGGCATAAGAACCGGAAACCGTCAATCTCTGATTCCTACAGAAGGTCTGTAGTTAAAGTCAAGATTTAATGTGGCTAAAGTTCAAACCACACGATAACTTCTATGACGTTGTATCGAACTTAAAGATAAACCAAGAAGGGAGCATAGTTAAACCCACGACAATTTTGAGGAGAATTCAACATCAACAAGTTCGCCTGTAGTGTCAAATGGCATCGATTCAGTGCATAATCGGTCATCCTCATTCGTTAAATCTCCAGCAGGTGCACGCCGTTCAGTCACATTCCAAGGACCATCAGATTATCTATCTCCATTCAACCACAGTTCAGCTGCGTCACCGTTCATCTACCCGCTCCATGCCAAGCCTATCCCTGCGCAAAGAGCAATCACCATTTAATTACGAGCTGATGACGAATTCCTGAGGATTTTAATGCTAGCTTCTGAACATAATTATAAAATGATTGTTTCACATGAAAAGCCTATAGCATTTGAGAGAGCATCACCTGCAGTTTTGGTACACATCAGCATTGTTTAAGAGATAACAGACTAAATATATGATTAGAAGACTTCGATCAGAATAGCATCAAACAGAGCAGCGGTTTTTGCACTTTTCAAGGCATGTTCCAAACAGAATCAGTTTCCTCCATAAGCTCCATTGATTCACCCAAATCAGTCTCGTGCTATCTACCCTAATCAGCAGGTAGCTTTGTTGCCTTCATCTGTTCAAGGTCAAAGCACCCCTTTTCTGCAACGGCAGTCAGGATTTACTCCTAACCAACAAACTAGACAGACCAACCAGCGCCCTATTTTGCAAAAATTACCTCAGCAACCATTGGCACAACACTAAACCCCAGTGCCATCCCATCTTCGACCTCAAAGTCCAGTACATTCATTTCCCATGCGTGCTTATCCCCAACCCAGAGGTAATACCACATCATCTCAAAATGACATTGAAGGCCTTCAGTTCCCAATCATGCAGGACACGTACCACCATTTGCACACACTGCCAGTACGATTCCTGTTAGACCAGGGAATCAGAACTTGTGGGTGGAGACCAATAATCGAATGCAGTCGAGGGCACCAGATCCAATTGAAAGACAAGGTGATGTCACTGAGCAACAAGCTGACTCTGCCTCAGGGAAACTTGGAAAAATAAGTTGAAATCTGAAGAGAAACAAGTTTGAAATCCACTAAGGTTGGGAGTAAGCAAAACAATGAATATCCACACTATGTGAAGACTTTAGGCCCAAATAGATCGTTATCCGCACCTGCAAAACGCAAATCCCGAATTAGCAAAACAATTAGAGGAATATTCCCGCAACAGATTCCAACCCAATCCAAGGTCTCAACACATTGAATCTGGACAAATGAGTGTATTAAACAAGATTGATCGGAAACCTCCATTAACAGGTATTAAACGAGATTGGACGAAGATGGTAAGTTTCAAATCTGATTGATTCCAAAAAAGGAAATCCAAATCAAATATTCGAACCAATCCAATCAATGTTCAAATCAGGAATTTTCCCCAAGTCCTATATAAAAGGGAACTCGAGGCAGAAAGAACGGATTTAAAAAAAAAACCCTAGTACGAAAAAAATCCCAACACACATCAGTTCTCAGAAACCCATCATCCACAGAAATCATCGATTCAAAATGCCATAAAAATTCCCAAACCAAAAAAACCTAAAATCATTGAGGAAAGAAGTTAAAGAAGACTCATCTTCACCGTTCTCCCCCCCACGAACCGCGAGCTCCAAACAGCCACCGCCCTCAAACTCTCGACGCCACCACTGTCGAATCTCCGGGAGACCATCCGCCATCACCATTGGAACCTGCAAGGATCACTTCAATCGTGAGATTTTTTTTCTTACTAACGTTAATCTGTGGGTTTTACTGTTTTTTTCCGCAGGTAATCGAAAGGAAATCAGGGAAGGGAGATGGAAGCAAGTCATGGAGAGTGAGTTGTGAGAACACACGAGGAGACGCGATCGAGGGGGAGGGGCGGTACTGATTTGGGGATTTAGGGTTCCTCCACCTTGCTTCGTTTTGGTTAATTCGTTTTTTTCTTTTTTGATGTAATTAGTATGTATTAATATTCACTAACCACCACTAACCACACATTAATCCACCGATACTCACTAATCGTCATTTTAATCTCCCATCTACCTTAATTAATTAAAACATAACCTTTATTTCATTTTATTTAAATAATTAATATATTAGTTAACCAAGTCTAATCAATTTTGTAAGTAATTTATAATCCTTTTTTTAATCCAAACCAATTATTAATGAATCAAGTTTTTTTAATCAAATTAATTTTAGATCCTTTTATTTAAAATAGACTTAATAAACATTCACAAATAATCTATCCCATTTGCCTTTTTATTTAATTAGATATTAAAGTATTTTAAAAATACAAATAATCCTTTTTTTAACAAACTAATATCATTTGAGTAATCACTTCACTTAGGTTTTTTATAATTAAACTATTGTAACATTTTATTTTAAACTTAAAATTTAATTTATATTTGGCATCACCTAAATCAATTTCAATCAATAAAACCAATTTCTATTAAAACTGATAATAATATTTTTCATAAAATCAACCTCAAAACTACAAACTACAAACCCTAAATTTTTCACAAATGCCTCGCCGCAGGCAAAATTATAACTTTTACCCCTAGCATTAGGTCAAAGAGCCGTCGCGCTCATTTTAGGGTTTCCCGCCGTGGAATCCCTAACCTAATTTAACCCTAATTACAACTTAACCATTCAACATAGAGATTTGGAGTTCCTACACTCCACGTAAGCGTGTCCTTAAGATGCGTTTATTCCCCGTGAGACCTTGACCACAGTCAAGAAGTTTCTAACCTCCCTATTGAGGGGAACTACGATTACTCTGATTCCACTCCCGTAAGGATACGTAGGCACAAGATGCGATGTCTTGCCGAGTAAACTTAGAATTACCCCCCTTTATTATTTATTATTGCTTATTTATATTTTATTTATCTTTGCTATTTAATTATTTTGCTTATTATTTTGTAATTGTTTCTTGGATGTAAAGTTGTTTAATTATTTAATTACTATTATGGTTAGTAATTAGGGAGTGTAACAACATGTATGTAATATTAAAATAAATTTAGATCACTTTTAAATAAAGATAATTAAAATAAACACGTCACACACGTAAGTCGATTTTAATCGCCGTCTCACTTCCTAAGGATATCCCTCAAGTTGCCTACGAATAATGGTTGAGTGGGGTGTATAAAGCAAGTCCCTCAAATAGAAAAATCATCAAAGTCCCTTATGGTTGCCTTTACGAATCGAGTCCCTTTCGAAAAATGATGATGGTCCCTTATATGTGCTTATTACATCCCACAATGGCCTTCAAAGTCAAATTGTCCCTCACATACCCCTTAACATCCAAAGTAAGGACTACCTACTCCATTATAGTAGGGATAGTCTTACTAAAGGAGAGAATGAAGAATAAGAAAGACCTTTAAACATTAGGGTAGGTTACTCCTAGGTGCTTGCTCACTTCAAAACTGTTTCGCACTTAAACAAATTTTCAACAAGTTTTCAAACAAGTTCTTAACACATCCTTACATGGATTATTTATTAACTATTCTGAAAATTTTCTATTCACACACTACAATTTCAAAACAATTCAAAAGTGAGCTTAAGTACCTAAGAGCCCATGGATAACCATGGATGAAAAGGGTGCTAACACCTTCCCTTTTCATAACCTACCCCCCGGACCCAAAATATTCTCTAAGGTCTTTCCTGTTCTTTTATAACCTTTCCTTATGGATAAAATAAAAGTCGGTGGCGACTCTTGCTATCCGCAACATTGTTTAGAGTCAGTTCACCGGGTTACAGAACTGGCGACTCTGCTGGGGAGTCTATTTAAGAGGGGTACCCTTAGGAATTAAGATCACTTTAAATTGTTTGCCTTGTTTGCTTTATTATTATATTGTTGGGGTGCTCTTATGTGTGAAAGGTCCTAACCCGGATCTAGTGTACCTTAGGTAAATGGCAATAGACCAAGGAAACTGTACGACGTATATCGATACGGTTGATCTGGTGGCCATAGTTAGTGCGACTTCTTGGTTGGTGCTTATATTCCTTAAGTCAAGTTGAGGATAATATTGAGGCTGCCATATGTTGTCAATGCACTAACTGACTTTTAGAACCCTAGTTAACTCATCTTGGCCTTTAGAAAGTAGTGAGGTAACCGGCTTTGGTGCAGACTGAAGTTGGTTGACACTCGATACTACGCTCATTGAGATCTTAAACTTGGAGGGTTTTGGTTGGCAAGTAAGTTGCCTTCTGATCAACCACCCTTGTGAAGGATCAATGATATTGAGATCCCTTAGAACCCGGTTACTTTTGTAGGACAGGATGAACCATCTAACTTCAGGGGAGGGTACTTACCTTTAAACCTCATGCAAGCCTTTAAACCTAGGGCAATTGTGTGACTTGTTTGTGTGTGCCACATGTTTGTGATTGAGCATAACATCATGACATCATCATGCATCATAAGCATATCATTTTCCCTAACCATTTCAAGGACCAAAGGATTTATCTTTGTTCTTTGTTGCAGGTCATGGCTTCTGCTCGTAGAAACACCATCAGGATCAACTTTGTAGGGATACCTGCTAAGCTCAAGGAGTTGGTTTCCCTAGTGCCTGATCATTCCCAGTTCAACAAGAGACATGGTCACTTATTGGATCTAGTTACTTCAGGGTTCAGTGAAGACATGATGAGTGTGCTGTTTCAGTTCTTTGACCCTAAGCACCATTGCTTTACATTTCCTGATTATCAGCTGGTTCCAACCATGGAGGAGTTCTCTAAACTTCTGGGTATACCTGTTCTTGATCAAAAGCCATCCACAGGCTTAGAGAAGGAGCTTAAACCAGAAGTTATTGCTGCAGCTCTACATCTGAAGAAGTCTGACATTGTTCTAGAGACTAGAAGTGGAGTTAAAGGTATTCTTGCCAAGGTATTAGTGGATAAAGCTCAAATGTTCTTGAAGGCTATGAGCTACGATGCTTTTGAGGAGATCTTAGCCTTATTGATTTATGGCTTAGTGTTGTTCCCCAATCCTGATCAGTTCATAGACGTTCATGCCATCAACATATTCCTGAGTCACAATCCAGTGCCTACCTTACTTGGAGACATCCTACATTCTCTTCACACCCGTACTACAAGGGCAAGAGGAACTTTGATGTGCTGCATACCTTTACTTTCTAGGTGGTTTATTTCTCACCTTCCTCGCTCAGTAATGAAGAATGAGCAAGGGTTCAGATGGTCCAAGAGGATCATGTCACTTTCTCACTCAGACATCCATTGGTGCTCCAGATCTATGGAAAATGTCACCATCATTGACCGTTGTGGGGAGTTTCCTAACGTGTCACTTCTAGGCATAAGAGGAGGCATCACCTACAACCCATCTCTAGCTTTACGACAGTTTGGTTACGCCCGGAGCGATGGTCCACATGACATGTTGATTCAGGGCATTGTGTTTGACTACGACAACGATCTTCAGAGTTACCGTCAGAGATTCATACGAGCTTGGGGAAAGGTAAACAGGATTGACAGCAAGACACTGGAGCCTAAGTACACTATTCCTATGGAGGCTTATCTCAGATGGGTACGATTTCGTGCTCAGACACTCATGATGCCATATCCTGCCATCCTACCAGTTACCATGGAACCTGTTGCTGAAGGAGACACAGCTTATACCATCCTTCACCCAGACATGCCTACTGATATGGAAGACTTGCAAAGATCATGGATCCAACTGAAAGAGCAAAGGGATACTTTCGAGGCTCATTACAAAGCAAGCCAAGCAAGGATCCTAGAGCTAACAAAGCTACTTCATGAGGAACGAAACCTCAACGCATACCTCAACACAAAGAGGAAACGTCCATGGGAGACTTAAAACCCCATCTTTTGTACTTATTTCGTTTTCATTTTTTGTAAGCCTAAAAGGCAAAACAAGTTATTACTAATAAAAAGTTACTTTCTTGTTTGTTTAAGCAAATTTAAATCCTGCGGTCCTTGAAAACATTGCATATGCATTCCCATATCATTGCATCACAGGTTTATAATTGTGCACAGGTTTCTCATCTTCTCGCTGTTTATTTCAGCAATGGCTCTTGAACAATCAGTTAAGGATCTCCAGGCACAGAATGCACAGTTCCAAGAGCTGATCCTGAACCTATCCAAGGGGCAGGATGAATTGAAGACACTGCTGGCCAAGAAGACTAAGAAGGCTAGAAGGTCTGCTGGGTTGCTCAACATGGGAAGGAGGTTCAAAGGTCCTGTCAAGACCAAGGAAGGGGTTGAAGACTATGAATCTGAGGAATCTGAGAAAGAGAGAGGCAGTCTCCACAACACTATGGGGGACTCTGATTCTGAGGCTAACTACTACCATGAGCCTAACGAAGACAAATTCAAGATGCTGGTGGATAGAATGGATGCTATGGAATTACAGAAATCATCTGGGCTGGATTTTGAGGATTTGAGCTTGATATCTGGGGTGGTCATACCCATTGGATTCAAAGTTCCTACATTTGTTGTCTATGATGGGGTCTCTTGTCCCAAATTGCATCTGAGGTCTTATGTCAGAAGAATTCAACCCCACACTACTGATAAAAAGTTGTGGATCCATTTCTTTCAAGAAAGTTTATCTGGAACTCAGCTAGAGTGGTATTATCAGTTGGAGAGTGTCAACATCAGAGATTGGAATGACCTTGCTGAAGCTTTCTACAAGCAGTATCAATACAATGCTGACTTAGCCCCCACTCGCATGCAGCTTCAAAGCATGTCTATGGGTGCCAAAGAAAGCTTTAAGGAGTATGCTCAGAAGTGGAGAGACTTAGCTGGAAGAGTTCAACCCCCTTTGAATGATAGGGAGTTGGTTGATATGTTCATGTGTACGCTGAATGGTCCGTTTTACAGTCATCTCATTGGAAGCTCATCATCTGGCTTCACTGAGTTGATCATGACAGGGGAGCGAGTAGAGAATGGTATCAAGAGTGGTAAGATCCAAGTGGGCACTTCTTCATCAGGTGCTGCAAAGAAGCCTCCCACTGGGAAGAAAGAATCTAATGCTGTGTATGGTCAGCCTGATCGTAACAGAAGGCATCAGTCTGTTAGTGCAGTTCATATTTCAAATCCAACTCCTGCAACAACAGAGCAGCCTCAAGGCAACCAACAGAGGGCTAGAAGACAGTTCACGAAGATCAACATGTCAATGGCTCAGGCATTGCAACACTTGTTGAAAGCTAAACTTATTACCCTGAGGGAGGCTCCTCAGAATCCCAATGTTACATCTCCCAAGTACAATCCCAATGCACGATGTGCATATCATTCAAACTGTCCAGGACATGATACTAATAACTGCTGGGTCTTGAAGAACAAAATTCAAGATATGATTGATGCTGGAGAAATTGAGTTTGATCCACCAGGTACTCCAAATGTGATTACCGCTCCAATGCCAAATCACGAGAAGACTGTCAACGCCATTGATGAAGATATTGATGAAGATCTGCATGTCTATTCGGTTATGGAGTTGAGCACACCATTGTCTGTTATCAAAAAGAGGTTAGTACAAGCTGGGATCTTTCCAGGTTGTCGTGAAGATTGTTTGTATTGTACCTATAAGCCGGATAGTTGCTTCATTTTGAGAGATGGGATTCAACGTCTCATGGATAAGTATACTATAGTGTTTGAAAGAAGACCAGCATCTGTAGAAAGTATGGTAGATCATCTGACTCAGGGTAAGAAGATTGAAGAGGTTGACATGGTTGACAAAGTACCACTAAGAATCACTTCAAAGGGTCCCATTAAAATCACTCATCAGGGCCCAATCAAGATTACTGCTGAAGGTCCTATGAAAGTTGTCGCTGAAGCCAGAGTAGCTCCTCTGATCATTACCACTCCTGGTCCTATTCCTTATACATCTGACAAAGTTGTGCCTTGGCACTATGGGTCTGATGTTTACATCCATGGTGTCAAGCAGGAGCCTTTACCTGATATGCCTGTTGACATTGATAATATTGCTGGATCTAGCAAGATCACTCGTAGTGGAAGAGTCTTCTCTCCTCCAGTTGCTTCTAAGAGTGCAGTTACTCCTGCTGTTACTTCCACCACTGATGCTCGGGGCAAGGGTCCTGTTATTGAGCCTGTATCTACTGATGTGCCAGCTGCTGATGACCTCTCTAAGCAGATGGAAGAAGTATTGAAAATCATTCGCAAGAGTGATTATGATATTGTTGATCAGCTGGGGCATACTCCCTCAAAGATTCCTATGCTCTCCCTGTTATTATGTTCTGAGGCTCATGCCAAGTCATTGATCAAGTTTCTAAAGATGGCTCATGTACCCAGTGTAATTTCTGTGGACCAGTTTGAGAATTGTGTTGCTCACCTGACCTATGACAACGGGTTAGGATTTTCTGATGCTGACTTGACCCCTGCCAAGAGGGATCATAACAGGGCCTTGCATATTTCAATTGAATGCAGGGGCACTACCCTGTCTCATGTGCTGATAGACAATGGTTCCTCTCTGAATGTGTTGCCTAAGGAAGTCCTGAACAAGCTGAGTCCTGAAGATACGGTATTGAAGCCCAGTAATATTGTGGTAAAGGCTTTTGATGGTTCTAGAAGAGTAGTGCATGGGGAAATTGATCTTCCAATCAAGGTTGGCTCTCAGGTGTTTACTGCTACATTCTATGTGATGGATATTCGTCCTTCGTACTCATGTCTGCTTGGTCGTCCCTGGATCCATGGGGCAGGTGCTGTGACCTCCACATTACATCAAAAGTTGAGATATCCGGTGAATGGAAAAGTTGTTACTGTCTTTGGAGAGGAAGAATACTTTGTCAGCCATGTAAACCCTTTCAAGTATCTGGAAGTAGAAGGTGAATACATTGAAACTCCATGTCAGTCATTTGAAGTGGTTCCCTGGGCTGTTAAGGATTGTGTGATTCCTCCTGCTGTGAAGAAGGTTCCTGTGGTCATCAGAAACCCTCCAACAATGGCAATGGCCTCCCTCAATGATGCAAAAGCTGTGGTGGAAGAAGGTGGTTGTACTATTTGGGGTCAGCTTCCTGATATTCCATACAAGTCTGACAAGTTTGGTTTGGGTTTCACTGCAGAGTCCCAGAAGGCTGTCCGTCGTGCCCGTGCTATTCGTATCACCAATCAAGGGGTTATCAATGCTGTGGGAGATCAAGATGAAGACTACAACTTGGAGGCATGGATTTTTCCTACTGTGGGTGCTGGACCCAATAATTGGACAGCTGAAGATGTTATCCCTATCTCCTTTAGTCAGGAGTAAATACTATTACTGTGTTATGTTTTTAAATTTATAATTTCTGGAACAATTAAAACTTTCAAGCCATGTGCCTTACCCGGGGCACAATGGTGTGCTTATTACGGGTTGTCATTTCATTTGCATACATCATTCAGTAAAATCAGTGGACGTGTCGTTTTCGTAAATATTGTGTTCCTTGTCTTTCTTTTTCTTTTATTTTTGCTTTATCAGCTATGTGTTCTTACACACACCCACGTCACTAAAATGCAGATCCTCATCCACTCTGGATCCAGTTGATAACAGTTCTACTATTGCCAATTACAATTTCGAGAATCCGATCTATCAAACTGAAGACGGAAACGAGGACGATTGTGAAATACCTGTAGAGCTTGCTAGGTTGTTACAACAAAAAGTGAAAGCTATACGAGAGATGCCAGCTCCCCGTACTGAGAAGGAGGTTAGAGGTTTCTTGGGACGATTGAACTACATTGCAAGATTTATTTCCCAATTAACTACCAGCTGTGAGCCAATCTTCAAGTTGTTGAAGAAAGATCAGGTGATGGAATGGAATGATGAGTGCCAGACTGCCTTTGATGAAATCAAGAGATATTTGCTAGAACCTCCAATTTTAATGCCACCAGTTGATGGAAGACCCTTGATTATGTATTTAACAGTATTAGACAACTCAATGGGGTGTGTATTGGGGCAACATGACGAGTCTGGTCGAAAAGAGCAGGCAATATACTACCTTAGCAAAAAAGTTTACCGACTGTGAAACAAGATACTCACTGCTCGAGAAAACTTGCTGCGCTTTGGCATGGGCTGCTCGCCGACTAAGACAGTATATGTTGACCCATACTACCTTGTTGATTTCGAAGATGGATCCAATCAAGTACATATTTGAGAAACCTGCTCTCTCCGGAAGAATTGCAAGATGGCAAATGATCTTGACGGAATATGATATACAGTATACTACTCAGAAGGCCATTAAGGGGAGTGTTGTTGCTGATCATTTGGCTCATCAAGCAGTAGATGATTACCAGTCAATGAGTATCCCTGAAAGGATTATCACTGACAATGGCTCTAATCTGAACAACACTATGATTACTGATCTCTGTACGCAGTTCAAGATTAAGCATCACAACTCTTCTCCGTATCGTCCAAAGATGAATGGGGCAGTTGAAGCTGCTAATAAGAACATTAAGAAGATTGTACAGAAGATGACTATTACTTACAAGGATTGGCACGAGATGTTACCATTTGCTCTGCATGGTTATCGTACTACAATACGTACTTCAACAGGGGCAACCCCATTCTCCTTAGTCTATGGTATGGAAGCAGTTCTGCCTATTGAAGTTCAGATCCCCTCCTTGAGAATTATGAAGGATGCAGGCTTGGATGAAGATGAGTGGATTCAGACTCGACTTGACCAGATAAATTTGATTGATGAGAAAAGGTTAGCAGCAGTTTGTCATGGCCAGATGTACCAGAAACAGATGATCAAAGCTTTTAACAAAAAGGTTAAGCCAAAGGTATATCAGGCTGGTGACTTGGTAATCAAGCGTATCATATTACCACAGGGTGATCCTAGGGGCAAGTGGACTCCAACATATGAGGGACCATTTGTAGTCAAGACAGTGTTCTCAGGAGGTGCCATGATACTGACTACAATGGATGGTGAAGACTTCCCACAACCTGTAAACGCAGACATAGTTAAAAAATACTACGCATAAAAAGAGACCCGCTAGGTTGACAGGCCTAGGCAAAAATAAGGGCATCCCGGCAAACCAAAAGGGTTTGGGCAAAAATTAGGGATATATATATAAAAAGATGTACACCCGGCAAGTCGAAAACCTGAAAAGGCGGCTTGGGCAAAAAAGGGTATCCCGGTGGATTGAAAACCTGAAAGGGCAATCCAGGCAAAAGTTAGGGATTAAAGCGTATGACTATGTCTCGTTTGGATCACTCATGAAACTGCAACCAGTTGTACTACTTACTCAAGCTCAAACAGATAAAGCTCAATCCAATCGTTTCCGTCTCAACAGCAAGAAGATGAGATACTTGAGTGGCAATAGTAGAATTGAAACTCAATAGGATTATTTCCCACATAGCTGATTCTTTTTGTAAAACTTCATGACAAAATTCTCTTACTAGGGTTTATGTCTCCTTGTACAAATTTACCCGTGTATGGGTCACTTTTGATATAAATAAATTCCATCTTTTGAATCCAGATTTACTTTTACCCTATTTACATAAGCGAAACGTCCATTGGTTGTGTTTGAATGTATGTATGCCTTTGAATATGATTGATGTTTACCAAAAATGCAGGTATGCTTTTAATATGATTGATGTTTACCAGAAATGCATGAAAATGCAGTAATAGTATTTACTAAGGACGAACGAGGGCAGGATTTCAACGAAGCTTCGCCAGTTCATCTTTACAAGACAGTTACAAACCATCAGTAGGACTAAGCCATTTTCACAAAGTCTAATCTCCCCTGGAATTTATATCCATCTCTTTTATCCTCATACGGATATACGGGAAATTACTTTCCAATAAGGGCACGATGAACGAAGACGGGATGTTATACTTATCCTACTATCCCCAACAACGGGAGGTTATCTATACCTTGCTATCCCCAACAACGGGAGGTTATCTATACCTTGTTATCCCCAACAACGGGAGGTTATCTATACCTTGTTATCCCCAGCAGACGGAGGGTTATATATTCTTCAACAACGAATCGGGATTTATTTTTCTTGGCCAGCAGTTGTTATACAAGGATATCCAGACACTTCCAGCAGTGTCATAGCATACATACATCATACCATAACATATATGTCTATAGTACATTACCTAAGTGCATCATGTCATACATGCATACATAAAGCATAAACTAATGTTGTTATACAGAATGCTACCTTGTTTTCAGGTTAATTATCCAACAAACAATCTTATGATCTTTGGGACTGCTTTATTGTAACCTCAGGGTTACTTTATCCTCCTGATGAGCTTCTTATTACTTTGGGACTGCTTTATTGTAACCTCAGGGTTATTTTATCCTCCTGATAGCCTCTCATGACTTCAAGACTGCTTTAGAGCTACTGATTGCTCTATCCTCCTGAAATCATCCTATTACTTCAAGACTGCTTTAGAGCTATTCATTGCTCTATCCTCATGAGGTCATATTACTACTTCAAGACTGCTTTAGAGCTATTCATTGCTCTATCCTCCTGAAGCCATCTAATTATTTCAAGACTGCTTTAGAGTTATCCATTGCTCTATCCTCCTGAAATTATATTATTATTTCAAGACTGCTTTAGAGCTATCCATTGCTCTATCCTCCTGAAATCATTACTTCAAGACTGCTTTAGAGCTATTGATTGCTCTATCCTCCTGAAGACATATCACATTATTATGTCAAGACTGCTTTAGAGCTATTGATTGCTCTATCCTCCTGAAGACATATCACATTATTACTTCAAGACTGCTTTAGAGCTATTGATTGCTCTATCCTCCTGAAGACATATCACATTATTACTTCAAGACTGCTTTAGAGCTATTGATTGCTCTATCCTCCTGAAGACATATCACATTATTACTTCAAGACTGCTTTAGAGCTATTGATTGTTCTATCCTCCTGAAGACATATCACATTATTACTTCAAGACTGCTTTAGAGCTATTGATTGTTCTATCCTCCTGAAGACATATCACATTATTATTTCAAGACTGCTTTAGAGCCATTCATTGTTCTATCCTCCTGAAATCATATCATTGCTTCAAGACTGCTTTAGGGTTATCACTATTGATTGCTCTATCCTCATGAAGACATGCTGCTACATCATTATTATTCCAGACTCCTGACAGCTTTCATCATACACCCATATTCTGAAGAACTTTCCCCTAGTGGCATCTTTAAGCCCACTCAATCATATTCAACTAGCCATCTGTACCACTCTAGTGCACTGGTGAGTGCAAATTTTTGGGCTTTTGTGTTCAATCCCCTTCAACCTTCCAGGTTACGACTGGCAAATATACCAATCTAACCCCTCAGGTTTCAGAAAATTGAACAGGGGCAACACCAATCCAAAAAAAAACTTCGTCTCAACATTAACGCCATCCCAGATCAAACTACGGCAAAAACTCCAACACAAATCTACAATAACCCCTCAAACCACAAATGAATCTACCTTCATAAATCTAACCCCAAATCTTCGACCACTTCTTCAGATTTACACTCGAACACACTTCAAACCTTCAACTTGTAAATCTTCAGAAATCATCAACTTTCAACCGAGACCTAGAAAGCTCCACAGATCGACCTGGGTCTAGAGATTCACCACCAGATCGCCATGAACCCCATCGTCATTCACTTCTGCTTTCCATTCATCGAAATCGCTAACAGGCCATGCGCAATCCATGAATCAACGCCTTGAAGCTTGGTCGCAACTCCATCTCCAAGATTTGTCGGTCTTCTTCGTCCTCAACAATGACGAACGAGACGATCTCCAGATCTATCAGCAGAACCTCGAGCATCAACATGCAGCTTCATCTCCAGATTGTCTTTCCTTTGATCATCTTCAAACCCAACATATTGTAAATCTTGACAGAGAGAGGAATTTTTGTTGTTTAATTTGTCTGTTTGTTGTTTGAACAGGAGAAAGGCGGAAGGGGAGAGAAAGGAGAGTGACGGCGGCCAAGGGAACTAGGGTTCCTGTTTGGCAAGTGAGAGGAGCATCGATTCAGAATTGGGTTAATGGGCCTTTGGCCCACCCGTTTCAGCTAAACCCGCACCCCCTGCCTGGCTGATTACCTTCCATACCTTTTTGCTGATTTTTTTTTTTTACTTGTTGGGCTGAGCCCAACCGGTTTATTTATGTACCCCCTGGATATTGAGGCTCCCTACTGTTTATTATTTTGTGAATTATTTTCAAAACTTTCATTTTAAATCTTTGTTTAAATTTATTTATTTTACTAAATGTATTTTCAAATCTATTTTAAAAAATATTATTTTCAATTCTTATTTTTAAAAAATGGTTTTATTAAAATGTCTTCTTTTTTAAATTCATTTATAAATAAGTGTTTACTCAATTCACTTTTTATTATTAAATTATTTTTTAAATCAAATAATGAGAAACTAAGTTCTTGAAGTCTAGCACTTCTTGAATTTTTGGATAGTCATTATTAAGGTGTACACCTTAAGTAGTGTATTATTCGACCTCTCATTTTTTTTTAAAAAAATTATATTTTTCTAACAAAGAAATGTCATGAGAATTTAGCATTCTTTGTGATATTTCCTTTGTTCATTCAAGCATTCTCTAAATGAAAAAAGGTGTCGTCGAGATCTAGCATTTCGATAATACCCCAATTAATTGGTTGTGAGGCCCGCGTCTCATTTATCAAATAATTGTCATTTCTCTCATTTTCAAATCCAATCTCACGTCCTCACATCTCGTACCTTAAACTATTTTCATACCTCATCTCACTTCAAATCTTTTTCAAACATTTTTTCGATTCAAACTTCGAAAGAAGGAGATTCTTGGAGTCTAGCATTCCTTGAATTTTCGAGTGAATAGCTCTTGAGGCACGCCCTTTGGGTTGTTATTCACTCAACCTTTCGACTTTTTCAAACTCAACCGTTCTCTATATTCTCCTGAGTCGATTGCTCGTCCGCATTCGCAACCCATTTCACTCACAATTCCTCGTGGTCTCGATATTAGGAGCACCCTCAGGGACTAATATTGTTTCTCACAATCCTAACCCTTGACACGTCGTCAAGCCGATTCCATCTTCAATCAAATCTTCGACACGTCGTCGAACCAGTTCAAAACAATTCCCTTTTGGCCTCGCATGCCATTCTTCGATTCGATCCTTTCACAAACACATTTTTTAAACTTACGAAAGAGGGATGTTCTTAGAATCTAGCATTCTTTGAATATTCGAACGAGTAACTCTTGGGCGCGCCCCCGAGTTGTTATTAGTTCATTCTTTCGTTTTCAAAATATCCAACTCTCATCTTCAATTCATTCAACCCAATTTCCGAAAGAACTGAGTTCTTGGGATCTCGCATTCCTTGAATTCTTGAGTGACAAGCTCTTGAGGCACGCCCTTAGGTTGTTTGTCAGTCACCCTTTCGTCTCAAACTCAACGTCAAACCATTTCAAACCTCATTTTTTCGTGGTCGTCTCCACGAACTACGGACGCTCTGATTCTTTATTCATTCTTGAATATAAGATACGTAGGCACAAGATTGCGATGATCTTGGCGAGCACCCTTCTACCCATCTTCCGTTTCCCCCAATCCTTTCCCGTAGTCGAACTACGACGCTCTGATTTCTCATTCTCGTCCGAATGAGCATACGTAGGCACAAGGGCCCCAATCCTTGGCGAGCACCCTATCTTCTAACCACCCATCTCTCCTTAGCGTCTTTAACCTTTTACTCTACCAATTCCACCTTTAACAACGAGAAGAAAGCAAGTAAACCTAGACAACACTCCCCACATTACCTTAAGAGGTTCCCGTCGAGTACGACGGACGTGAGGGGTGCTAATACCTTCCCCTCACGTAACCGACTCCCGAACCCGGAACTTGGTTGCGACAGCCCTGTTCCTATCCTTTTCGTTTTAAGAGGTTTTCTCGATATTTTCCTCTCCCGTTTATTCGGGAAAAATAAAGTTCGGTGGCGACTCTGTCGAACCGCATTTTCCGCGCCTTTCGCGCGAGGGTCGTATTTTCGAATGTGATTTTTCGAGGTGCGACACAGAGGTATGATTGTATGAAAGTATCAAGCCAACATAATCTCATATGTGCTTGGAGAAACAACATCGAAGTGAAACATATAAGAGAAAATTTTCACAATGAGGAATTTTATTTAAAGCAACAGACAAAACAAATAGATCAATAACACAAATAATCACAAATGAACATAACAGAGCAACAATGAAAAACTTTACGCAACAAATAGCAAGAAACAGACATAACAGAGCAATAATGAGTAACTTTATGAAATACATAGCAAGAAAACACAAGAGAAAGAGAGAACAAAATGCAAACTTGAAGGACAATAGATGACCGCAAACACAACAAGAGACAAATGCAACCAAATAGTCGATGAAGGGAGGAATAAAGTCGTTAAAGGAGGAGACTCTTCTGAGACATCGTCGACTCGTTATTGCGGAAGGAAGAGACTATGAAAGGGATGTTTCTAATTCTAAACGTACCGCCGTACAATCCATATAATAGGTTTTAAATAAATTTTTTTTGGGGTTTTTTATAAAAAATAATCATAAAAAATATACTCGTAAACTTGCCATAAACTCGTGAGTCTATATGATTTTACGCGAGTCTACTCGAGTCTATCAAAAAATGATTCTACACGCAATTCTACTCATTTTTGCTTTCTAGGCTCATAAACTCATATGAATTTACATGTCTACCCACGAGTTTGACAAACATATAGGCTACCTAAGAAACAAATGGTGATTGAATGCAAGTGGGTCTTCAAGAAGAAGAGATATTTTTTAGGGATTGAATACCCAAAGTTTAAGGCAAAACTTATAGCAAAAAGTGAAGGTGAGAAAATACATAGAAGGGGGGGGGGGGGGGGGGTTGAATAAGTATGAAGATAAAAACTTAGAAATAAATACTCAAGTATTTTTATCCTGGTTCGTTGAACTCAACTACTCCAGTCCACCCTTCCTAGAGTGATTTGCCTTTCTCAATCAAGGACTTAATCCACTATTTAATCAACTGATTACAATAGTAATCACTAAGAACAACTGTTCAAAGTCTTCTCAAGAACTACTGATCCTAACTGGATCTTCTTAAGGTTTTCTTACAATCAAATGTAATAACAAATACAAGTGTTAAAATGCTTCTAATAAAGCTTTATCACAACTGTGATTTTTCACTTAATATTAAGAACAAAGAAATTAATTCTAGAAAGAATACGTGAGTTTGTATGAGAGATTTGATAATAATTTCTTTTCAAGTAATGCGTCAACTGAAGAAGATGGTTGGAGACTTGCTTTTATAGGCACAGTGATCCAAGAGTATTTCACGTTGAGAAGAGTGTACCAAAAGGTCTGAGCCTTTTTGTCTTCATATCAAGTGACCTTTCCTAGAAGAAGAAAGCACAGAGAAATCCTTTTTGTCTGTGTTCTTGTGTCTAGCATAAATAAGGAATGAGTCGTTTGGATATTCCAACGGACATAATCTTTGAATTCTTCTTCATCAATTTTTAGCAAGAGTCATCAGAGTCTAATTTGATCAGAGCCTTCTGATGCTGATCAGAGTTTTGCTGAATCAGAGTCTTTGCAGCAAGTGTGCTTTTAGCGTGTATAAATTCAGAGCAGAGTTTTGAGTCAGATCCTCAGTACTGGCAGCGTTAGTACTCTCAGAGTCTTCTGAAGTAACTATGCTTGAAAACTCTTCATACAGAATTCTTCTTTGGTCCAGATGCTTCTGACTTGCTTCAAATTCTTCTGGAGCTTCTGCTTCAGATCCTTCTGGAGGCAACGCTCAGGATCTTCTAATGGCAGCGTTCAGAATCTTCTAATGGGTGCATCTGATGCTTCAGAGCCTTGCATATTTCTTATGTTCAGATCTGATTTGCTTCTGGAGTGATATTTACTTTAATATCTACAGCAAACATTCTTAAGCAAATTTTAGAGTATATAATTCTTAATTACAAAATTTCATAATAGTTATCATCAAAACATAGAGATATTATTAAGAACTAATCTGTGTTCTAACAATCTCCCCCTTTTTGATGATGACAAAAACATCAGAAATTTTGTTTAATTGAAAATAGAATAATTATAACTCCCCCTGAGATGATGAATCTCCCCCTGAATTAAATATAAATAAGGAATAGAAACTTCCCTTTTTGTCTTAAGTATTTTTCAGAGTTAGAGCTTGATTGTTCTTAACCATTTGAGAGTCAGAGTGTCTTGCATATTTCAGAGTCAGAGTCTGATAATTGTCATATGATCTGAGAGTCTAAGAGTTTCTTTTACAGAGTATACTTATCAAATGTTCTGAAATACTCAGATAATTATATTAGATAAAATTAATATGTCTGAAGTTTCATTCTGGTAAAGTTTAATTAAACAGTTCAGATCTATTTTCTCCCCTTTTTTTGTCATAAGCAAAAAGTAATAACTTTGAAAAGACAAAGAAAAAGGAAACAATAAACGAGATAAATCATGTGGAGAAAACTTTGAAACATTCATTCATTTAGATCAAAAAGTACAAACATCAGAAAATATTCAAGTACATATGCAAACATTAGATGCAAACATCAGAAGAAAAAATAAATAAACTAAGATTGTTTTGACAAAAGCATCTTCAACAGATCCGTGATCTCAGAAGAATACTGTTCTTGTTTTGACATCCACTTAGCCATGGTTTCATTCTTCTGATCTTGTTTGGACATCCACTGAGCCATGTCTTCAGACTTCTTATCTTGCTTAGCCATCCAAGACTTGATTTCTGATTGACTAGCTTCCAGAACTGCAATCTTATCTTCAAGATCTGGATATTCTTTCTTGATCTCAGATGAAGAAGGTGGGACAGTTTCTGAAGCTTGAAGAGAGTAAATTTCCGTAGGAGCTTTGGAGTTATGAGCAGTAGATCCAGAAGGATGTTCTACCAGAGTCATAGCAAGAGGATTGTCTTCAGATGCAGATTCAGTATTCTCTTCTGATGATGAGGGAGCATCTGTAAAAAGCAATGGTCCAGATCTCTTAACAGTCCAGAACAGACTTCTAGCAGTTTCAGCAAATCTGAGCTTCGCATCATCAGAACATACGTTCTTCAAATTTGATGCTACAGTGTTGAATCTGTTTATGAAGCCATTCCAAATGGCATCAGATTCACTTGCATCCATTGTTGATGAACATTTCCTCTGTATAGAACCTAAATACATCTGTATTTCTTGCAAAAAACTTGTAAATAAATGATCAACATTCAGTCTAGGTTTTGGGTGTAACAGAGTTTCCAAGGTTATTGGCTTGGGTTGGGGAGTATGTGGAAAGATGGATTTTTGAATGGTGATCAGAGGAGGAGGGTAGTAGGGTATGAATGGAAGTTCAGATGATTTGTCAGGTTTTGATCCGGTTAAAGCATTCAACAGATCTGGTTTTGCATTTGTTGGATAGGAAACCACATCAAATGGTTTATCAGAGTAAGGTTTGAATGTAGATTTAGCAGGTTTATCAGATTTAGCAGATTGAGCAGAGTATGGTTTTGCATCTGATGAACTAACTGTTGGCATTGATTTAATGTATGTTTGAAGAACAGAAGGTAAAATGATGGTAAGTTTGGGTTTAAGAGGAGTGATAGTGTCAGAGAGTTCAATTCTGGTGTAGAAATTTTTTAAGGTGAAACCAGAAGGAAGTTTGTTAGAAGAAAATAGTTTGCATGAAGCAGAAGGTACATGCTCAGATGTTCTTGGCTTGGGTGTAGGGGTAGGATTGAGAATGAGGATTTCAGAAGATGGTTTAGGTGTTGGAATAGGATTTGGAATGAGAACTGCAGAAGATACAGGTGGTTCTGGTTGGTTTACTTCAGAATTTCTGTGAGAGGGGGATACCAGAAAATTTGGGTGTATATCAGATTCTGATGAATTTGATGATGTGGTTGGAGTGTAAGAGGTAGAGGACACTTCAAAAACAGTTTTGAGAGGTGTAACATTTAGAACCTCTGTCTCAGGGATATTGGTTCCAGATGGGTTGGTTGATTCTGATGGATTTTCAGAAGGTTTTGATGGAGGTTCAGATGAAGGTGGTTCTGATGTGGGTGGATCAGATGTAATAGGATCAGATGTAACTTTGATAGGTTCAGAAGTAACTTGTGCAAATCCAATAGGTTCAGATGTGTTTGATGTTGGTTTTTCTGGTTGTGGTTGTTTTTCTTGTTGTTGTGGTTGTTGTTCAGGTTATTTTTGTTGTTGATGTTCAGATTGTTTTTCTGGTAGTTGTTGTTGTTGTTCAGATTGTTTTTCTGGTAGTTGCTGTTGTTGTTCAGATTGTTCTGTAGGTTTTTCTGTTTAAGGTTGTTTTTCTGATTGTTGTTGTTGTGGTACAGATTGTTTTGTTGGTTTTGTTATAGGTGGTGGAGTCTGATTTGGTGGTTTTGTTGTTGTTGGTGTTGGTGCAGATGATTGAGTATTAGAAGGTTTTACAGGTGAGATGGAAACAAGATGAGATGATTTTTGTGGGGAAGGAACAAATATATGAGATGGAGCAGGAACAAATTGTTTCTGAGTAGAAGGTGGTTTTGGAATAGACTTAAATGTTGAATCATTTAAAACAATATTATTGAAAGAAGATACAGAAGATTTGGTACCTTTAATCTTGATACGCTTTGTGGGAACAGAAGGAGCGTCTCCAGATGCTTTCCTCTTGATCAGCTTCTGAGGCTTGTCAGCAACTTTGGACTTCTTCTGAACAGCCACATCTTCTGCTTCTGAATGACCTCTTTTCCTTGAAATCTCATCTCCTCCATCAGGCATTGGTTCCCTTGCTCTTTTCAGAATATCTGCAGGGATTGGAATTCCATCTGCCTTGCAAGAATCCATAAATCTCACAATGATTTCCCTTGGTTCTTCAGCATAGAACAGAGGGTAGTCTTCTACTGGGATTCTCTTCTGACTGAGTTCAGAAGTATTCAGCTTCTTGGGCGCTGATGTGAGTTCCTCTACAATTTTAAGTCTCTGAATACTTTTGGCATTTAGAGGCTTCCCAACAATAGATTCAAGTTCCTCCTTGACTCCAGCAGCATACAGAGCAGTCACCAATCCATTTTCTGTCAGAATATCTGAAATTAATCTTCCAAAGGGAATCCATGTTCTGATCTTCTAACCCTTGTCTTTCACAGATTCCCTGGAGGCATTAATATGATTCCATAAGTGCATGAACAGAATGTAAGGAAGATCTACCTTGGTGCTCTGACTTAAACGGTACATGAAGTAGAATTATTCATTGTTCACGTAATCTGGAGAGTTTGTAGATTTTCTGTGATGAATGCATCCCATGAAAATCTTTGCCCAGATCTTGTAGTCAGGCTTCAGATCTTTAAACTTGTTAGAGCCCTGTCCAGCAGTCATAACTTCCTCATAAACTTCTTCCATATCTACACGCCCAGCTGGCAGATGAGATACTCCATCAGTCTCCTCATATCCAATGAGTTTTCTGATCAGGTCTTCTGTAATGATTATCTCCTTACCCAGAATAGAAGACAATATGAATTTAGGGTATACAGAAGCATGGATCCAGAACTCTTTCACCAGATGGGGGTAAACTGGTCCAAATAGTCTGTCAAAGTACTTTACCCAGCCTTGAGCATCAATTATTGAACGAAACTCAAATCCATTTTCAGCCAATGAATGAAATTCTACCATTGATTCACAGAGAATTTCCAGTTTGTCAACAGGTGTTAACAAAGTTCTTTTTTGTGTCGTATATGGAGTCACACCCATATTTGCAGAAGTAACTGCAGCCATGGTTGATTGAAACTGAGCAGCAGTGGAGGATGAGGTTGCCATTGAAGATGAATTTGCCAAAGGTTTAGGGTTTTTGTGAAGAGAGAAAAGAAGACAGAAATGCATAAACGTTCTCGAGATGTGAAAAGTGTGAAAGTGGTGAGAGAAGTGATATTTATAGTAAACACTTAGGCATACAAACAGACACACAATGCACTTTCACACATAGCAATTAATGAAAAGGAATAAAAATCATTTCAAACATTAATTGATTCTGACAAATTGGGGGGGGGGGGGGGGAAATCAAGATTTTCACTATTCAAACTTCACCTCAAACGTCTCTTCAGTAGTGTACACTCCACCTTTGCAGATTTAGAGTGACACGTGTTTGCTTGCATGTGCTTCTGAATTCTCTTGAGAGATGAAATGTTAACCAACGTTCAGATCCTCTGAGTATTGTTAGTTCAGGTTTTCACAAATAAAGTAATTTAAGGAAATGAATAAGTAATCAGATGAAGTACTTCAGAACATTAAACATTTTGCATCTGTAAAATTTGCTTCTGACAAATATTATTCTGGACACAAATCCATACCAATATTTTTCAGAATAAATTTGAATCTATCTTCAACAAGGGGTTTTGTGAAAATATCTGCCCATTGATGATCTGTATCAACAAAGGCTAAGTTTATAATTCCCTTCTGAACATAGTCTCTGATGAAATGATGCTTAATTTCTATATGTTTTGCCTTGGAGTGTAAAATGGGGTTTTTAGACAAACATATAGCAGAAGTATTATCACAGAATATAGAAATGTTACTTTCAAATATCTAATAGTCTTCTAGCTGACTTTTCATCCAGAGCATCTGCGTGCTACATCCAGCAGCAACAATATATTCTGCCTCTGTAGTTGATAGTGCAATTGTGGGTTGCTTCTTGCTGTACCAAGAGATTAGATTTCTTCCTAAAAATTGACAACTTCCAGAAGTACTTTTTCTTTCCACTCTGTCTCCAGCGTAGTCAGCATCACAGAATCCAACTAATTTGAAATTATCAGATTTTCTATAACACAAACCCACATTAGAAGTACCTTTCAAATACCTTAGAATCCTCTTAACAGCTGTTAAGTGTGATTCTCTAGGATCTGATTGGAATCTAGCACACAAGCATACACTGAACAATATGTCAGGTCTAGAAGCAGTTAAGTAAAAAAGAGATCCTATCATATCTCTGTAGAGTTTCTGATCTACTTTCTTACTTACCTCTTCCTTGCCTAGTGAACTAGTTGGATGCATGAGAGTCTTTTCCAGCTTACTATCAGTCATGTTAAATTTCTTCAGAAGTTCTTTAACATATTTGCTCTGATGTATGTAAGTGCACTCTGGAGTTTGGTTGACTTGAATTCCCAAAAAGAATCTCAATTCTCCCATCATGCTCATTTCAAATTTTGCCTGCATATATTGAGCAAACTCCTTTCCCAGCATAGTATTGGTAGATCCAAATATGATATCATCCACATATATTTGACAAATTAGAAGATCTTTCTTAAATGATTTACAAAAGAGTGTTGTGTCCACTTTGCCTCTGATGAAATTTTTCTCCAGAAGAAAATTGCTCAATCTCTCATACCAAGCTCTGGGAGCTTGTTTTAAACCATACAGAGATTTCTTTAGTTTGAAAACATGATCTGGAAATTTTTCACTCTCAAAACCAGGAGGCTGGTGGACATAAACTTCTTCTTCTATAATACCATTTAGAAAGGCACTTTTAACATCCATCTGATATAGAGTGATGTTATTTTGTGCAGCAAACGAAATAAGAAGGTGTATAGATTCTAACCTTGCCACTGGAGCATAAGTTTCAGTGTAATCAATACCTTCTTGTTGACTGTACCCTTGAGCAACAAGCCTTGCCTTATTTCTTTCAACTTCTCCTTTCTCATTAAGCTTATTTCTGAAGACCCATTTAGTTGCAATTATATTGAATCCTTTTGGTCTTTGAACTAAATCCCACACATCATTTCTGGTGAATTGATTTAGCTCTTCTTGCATGGCAATAATCCAATCATTATCTTGCAGAGCTTCATCTACAGAAGTTGGTTCAATTACTGACACCAGTCCAAATAATGATGCTTCAGATGATCTGAGAAAGGATCTTGTTCTGATAGGATCATCATTCTTTCCAATGATAACATTCTCTGGATGAGAAGCTTTGATTCTGGAAATGATCTTCTAACAGTTGATTCTTCAGAAATGTTTAGATTGTTCATCTGAGAAGTTAAAGGAATTGCATCTCGCGTTGCTTCTGGATCCTTCACTTGAGCTTTGTCTGCCTCTGAGCCTTCAGAGTCTGTGAAGACTACTTCTCTATCTGCAGAGTTTTTAGACTGCTTTGGCTTTTTAATGCCAAGCTTATCATCAAATCTAACATGAATAGATTCTTCCACAATCTGTGTCTCAGTGTTGTATACTCTGTAGCCTTTAGAGCGTTCAGAATATCGAAGCATGAAACATTTCTGTGCTTTGGAATCAAACTTGTTCAGATTTTCTTTAGTATTTAACATATAGCAAATACATCCAAAAGGATGAAAATATGAAATGTTGGGTTTTCTGTTCTTCCACAGTTCATAGGGAGTCTTCTCCAGAAGAGGTCTTACAGACACTCTGTTCTAAATATAACAGGCTGTGTTTATTGCTTCTGCCCAAAAGTGCTTTGCCAGATTAGTCTCATTGATCATGGTTCTGGCCATTTCTTGCAGAGTTCTATTTTTCCTCTCTACAACTCCATTTTGTTGTGGAGTTCTAGGACAGGAAAAATCATGAGCAATGCCATTTTCATTAAAATATTTTTCAAAATATTTATTTTCAAATTCACCACCATGATCACTTCTGACTTTTATAATTTTGAAATCTTTTTCATTTTGGACTTGTTTACAGAAGTCAAAGAATACAGAATGTGACTCATCCTTGTGTTTTAAGAACTTTACCCATGTCTATCTACTATAGTCATCAACAATGACTAATCCATACTTCTTGCCTCTGATGGATGCAGTTTTCACTGGTCCAAACAGATCAATATGAAGTAATTCTAGTGGTCTGGAAGTAGAAACAACATTTTTTGATTTAAAAGATGATTTTGAAAACTTCCCTTTTTGGCATGCTTCACAAAGAGCATCTGAGGTGAACTTCAGATTAGGAAGTCCTCTAACAAGATTAAGTTTATTAATCTGAGATATACGTCTCATATTAATATGCCCCAATCTTCTATGCCAGACCCATTGCTCCTCATTAACAGACAAGAGACATTTAACATTCTGAACCTTAAGTTCTGAAAGATTTATTTTATAAATGTTGTTTTTCCTCTTTCCACTAAATAGGATTGAACCATCCTTTTGACTAATAGCTTTACAATATTTTTGATTAAAGGTTATATCATAACCATTGTCACTTAATTGACTTATGGACAATAAGTTATGCTTTAATCCTTCTACAAGTAAAACATTAGTAATAGATGGAAGTTTACCATTTCCAATGGTGCCAGATCCAATGATCTTGCCCTTCTGATTCCCTCTAAATTTCACATCACCTCCAGATCTAAGCTCCAGACTTTGGAACATAGACCTTTCTCCTATCATGTGTCACGAGCATCCAGAGTCCAGGTACCATGATTGGCGTCCTGACCTTACTGCTAAGAACATCTGCAACAGGAATTATTTTATTTTTAGGTACCCAGATCTTCTTGGGTCCTTTTGGGTTAGTTGTTCTGAAGGTTTGTCTAAACTTCTGTTTTTCAACATAAGGTTTATTCTGACTAGCCTTAGATTTAAACACATGAATGTTCTTTTCAGAACGTGTTTGTTCAATATCATTCAAGTGACCAAATTTAAAGTGGGAATATAAAGGAGTTTTCTTGATGAAAATTTTATCAACAGGTTTTGGATTTAAATCCTTTCCAGAGGAAGATTTATATCCAATTCCTTTTCTGTTATTTCTGCTAACTCCATAGATCATAGAAGCCATTTTGCTTCTGTCTATGCTTTTAGCTAGAAATTTCTGAAAGTTGTAATCATATTTTTCCAAAATATTTTTGCATTCAGATTCATTTTCAGAATCAGAGTTTTGTTGAGCTAATTCAGAATCATTTTTCAATCTTAATTTCTTTTCATTTAGCTTAGCTACTTCTGATTTGAGAATATTATTTTCAGATACAAGATTGCTTTGACGCTTCTTGTATTTGAGCTTAATATTGTTATAGCTCTTCAGAACTTCTGATAACATTTTGATAAGTTCATCTTTAGTGAGTTTAGCCATTACCTCTTCAGCGTCAGAGTCAGATTCAGATCCTGAAGTTCCTTCCTCCTGATCTTCTATGTCTGCCATCAATGCTACATTGGCACATTCCTCTTCTGACTCAGATTCAGATTCAGATGTATCTGAATCATCCCAGGTGGCCATTAGAACCTTCTTCTTCTTATCAGATTTTCTTTTAGGCTTTTCTTTCAACACCTTTGGACATTCATTTTTGTAATGTCCAGGTTCTTTACATTCATAACAGACAACCTCCTTTTTGCCAGATCTTCTGTGTCCAGAAGATTCTTTTCTTTTGTCAGGCTTCCTGAAGTTTCTGAACTTCTTTCCTTTATGCTTCCAGAGTTTGTTTATTCTTCTAGACAACATGGATAGTTCATCTTCATCTTCAGATGAGGATTCTTCAGAGCTTTCCTCTATTGCCTGCAATGCTTTAGCAGATTTATTAGATTTTAAAGCAATTGATTTACCTTTCTTTTGAGGTTCATCTTCCTCAAGTTCAATCTCATGACTCCTTAGTGAACTTATTAGTTCCTTCAAGGAGATCTTATTCAGATCTTTAGCCATTTTCAGCGCAGTCACCATAGGTCTCCATCTGGTAGGTAAGCTTTTGATGATCTTTTTCACATGATCAACAGTAGAGTATCCTTTATCCAGAACCTTTAGTCCAGCTGTAAGTATTTGAAATCTGGAGAACATAGCTTCAACAGATTCAGCTTCTTCCATCTTGAAGGCTTCATACTTCTGGATTAGAGCCAGAGCCTTTGTTTCCTTGACTTGAGAGTTTCCTTCATGAGTCATCTTTAAGGACTCAAACATGTCAAATGCAGTTTCTCTATTTGTGATCTTTTCATACTCAGTGTGAGATATTGCATTTAACAATATTGTTCTAGCCTTGTGGTGATTTCTAAATTCCTTCTTTTGGGCTTCTGTCATAGATTTTCTATCTACTTTCTTGCCATTCCCATCAATGGGATGAACATATCCATCTATGACCAAATCCCATAAATCAGCATCATAACCAAGGAAAAAACTTTCAATCCTGTCTTTCCAATAATCAAATTTCTCCCCATCAAACATAGAGGGTTTAGTGCTGATTCTGTCCCTTTCTTCATATTTGTTGTTAATGTTAGACATTGAATTATCAGCCATAGTAACAACCAAATATATATCAAAGTTTTTCTCACTGGATCTTTACTGTCACTGTGAAGTGGTAGCACACACAGAACTGGAGCTCTGATGCCAACTGAAGGTGAGAAAATACTTAGAAGGGGGGGGGGGGGGGGTTGAATAAGTATGAAGATAAAAACTTAGAAATAAATACTCAAGTATTTTTATCCTGGTTCGTTGAACTCAACTACTCCAGTCCACCCTTCCTAGAGTGATTTGCCTTTCTCAATCAAGGACTTAATCCACTATTTAATCAACTGATTACAATAGTAAGCACTAAGAACAACTGTTCAAAGTCTTCTCAAGAACTACTGATCCTAACTGGATCTTCTTAAGGTTTTCTTACAATCAAATGTAATAACAAATACAAGTGTTAAAATGCTTCTAATAAAGCTTTATCACAACTGTGATTTTTCACTTAATATTAAGAACAAAGAAATTAATTCTAGAAAGAATACGTGAGTTTGTATGAGAGATTTGATAATAATTTCTTTTCAAGTAATGCGTCAACTGAAGAAGATGGTTGGAGACTTTCTTTTATAGGCACAGTGATCCAAGAGTATTTCACGTTGAAAAGAGTGTACCAAAAGGTCTGAGCCTTTTTGTCTTCATATCAAGTGACCTTTCCTAGAAGAAGAAAGCACAGAGAAATCCTTTTTGTCTGTGTTCTTGTGTCTAGCATAAATAAGGAATGAGTCGTTTGGATATTCCAACGGACATAATCTTTGAATTCTTCTTCATCAATTTTTAGCAAGAGTCATCAGAGTCTAATTTGATCAGAGCCTTCTGATGCTGATCAGAGTTTTGCTGAATCAGAGTCTTTGCTGAATCAGAGTCTTTGCAGCAAGTGTGCTTTTAGCGTGTATAAATTCAGAGCAAAGTTTTGAGTCAGATCCTCAGTACTGGCAGCGTTAGTACTCTCAGAGTCTTCTGAAGTAACTATGCTTGAAAACTCTTCATACAGAATTCTTCTTTGGTTCAGATGCTTCTGACGTGCTTCAAATTCTTCTGGAGCTTCTGCTTTAGATCCTTCTGGAGGCAACGCTCAGGATCTTCTGATGGCAGCGTCCAGAATCTTCTAATGGGTGCATCTGATGCTTCAGAGCCTTGCATATTTCTTATGTTCAAATCTGATTTGCTTCTGGAGTGATATTTACTTTAATATCTGCAGCAAACATTCTTAAGCAAATTTTAGAGTATATAATTCTTAATTACAAAATTTCATAATAGTTATCATCAAAACATAGAGATATTATTAAGAACCAATCTGTGTTCTAACAAAAAGGTTTACTTAGGTGGAGGGGATTATTACAACGAGATCATTTTACATGTGATAAAACATTGTTCTATAATGGTATTTATGGAAATTATTAATAAATATGAAATTTAGCTGGAAAACATAGGCATCAAAACAACTTTCTTACACATAGACCTTGAAAAGACGATCTACACGGAACAACCTGGAGATTTTTAAGAGGATAAGTATAAGGTATTTATACCAAATAACTCTGTATGGTTTGAAATAAATTCCAATGCAATGGTATCATCGATTTGATGAATTTCTTCTTAAATATGATTTTGTGAGAAGTAGTTATGACAATTGTGTATACATACTGAAAAAGAATTAGAAAGTAATTTTCTGCCTTCTTCTATATGTTGATGATATATTGATGGCAAGCTCTAGTAAGAAAGAGATTGATAAGCTCGAGGAGACTTTGAATCATTAATTTGACATGAAAGGTCTTGGTAAAGTTAAGAGGATCATAGGGTTGGATATCACGAGAAGCCGCAAAAAAATTGAATTGTTCTTATCTCAATCTGGTTACTTGAACAAAGTGGTAGAGTGGCTAAGAATGCAAGATACTAAAACCTCCAACACTCCTTTGGGTCATCACACAAAGCTTTCAATTATGCCCTTAAAATGAAGAGGAAAGAATATGATGAAGATTACTACATATGCAAGTAGGGTTGAAAGCATCATGCATGATATGGTTTGTAGTGGGTCTGACTTAGCATAAGCAATTAGCATAGTAAGTTAGTTTATGTATAATCCCAGTCAAGTTCATTGGAATTATTTGAAGTGGGTTATGAGGTATTTGAATGGTTCATTAAAGGTTGTTTTAAAATACACAAAGGCAGTTCAGCAAAAGACGTCTTGGAAGCTTTTTTGGGTGCGAACTATGTGAGAAACGTAGACACTAGAAATTCCTTATCGAGTTTTGTGTTTACCTTGTCTAGAACAACTATAAGTTTGAAGAAAAATCAACAATTGATGGATATATTTATGAAAAACATATTCATTGTTTGGATTTTGATGATGATTCTTACCCACTTAACATTACTTATTAGTCAAGCTTAACACATATCATCGATTTTTTTTATCAAGTCATCAAAATGATACCGCAGATATAATTTTAAACTTAAATGTCAGAATTTTAATATATAAAGCATAATCAAAATCACAAAATTTAAAACAGTGATCAAAATCACTATTGGTTAGAACGGTGGAATATCACTATTTGTAAAAGGAAAGTGTTTTATAGAATATTGAAATTATGTCCATTATAAAACATTATATATAACTAATGAAATAAAAAAAATTAATATTTTAAAACAACAAATAAATGACTTCTGAAAAAAAGAGTATAAAGAAATATCAATAAGGATATATCCAAGAGATAAAATATATTAATAAAAGTATAATATAAACCTTACATATAAATTTCCAAGAAAGAAAAAGAAGAAAACGTTATATATATTGTAAGAAAAGTGTTTTATGTATGGTAAAATTGTATTTAGTCAAAGCGTTATACACAAATATATTTTAAAGGAAAATAATAATATTTTATTAAATAAAATAATTCAGTATGTATAATGGGTGATGTCTTTGACCAGATAATTAATACATGTATCAATTTTAAATTTATATTTAAATTTAGTGTAATATTTAATAAGATGACGTACTTATGGACTATATATAAATATCTGAAGAATATTGTAAATAAGCAATAAAAAACACTGCAATGGGTTTTATTTTGAAGTCAACGTTTTCGTTAGTTTTATTCTTCATTTCACTAGGTTAGAAAATATAATAAACTAATTTTCTATTCATCACATTTTGATTTTTAATGTTAACTAATTTACTTCCAACCTTTAACATTATAAAAAATTTCTAATGTTATAACATTATTTGTGTATAGAATCAGAAGCAAGAGAATGAGGTGTTGTGAGTATTGGTTGTACAAAAACATGCTATTACAAAGAAGGTTCATGTTTGGGTAACTTCTGTGTGTGTAAAAAAGAACATGCTGGTCCATCTAAAGTTTGTTGTGATTCATGTGTGGGATTCTTGTGTCTGTGTCCGCCAGAGGACCAATGTACTGCTTTGTGTCCACATGCGATTACTAATATGTTTCCTATTAGTCAAAGTAAATCACCAAATATTGCAAACTAGCTAGAACTGAGAATTTTAGTGATGTATAGATGATAAAGTTTTTAGTGGTTAATAAAAATTGATTGTTCATATACATTCTCTTGATTGATTCTCTTTGTTTTTCATGTTGTAAGTGATTATTTATTATGCTTAACATAGTTAAAAGGTGTTGAAGTTACACCTCTATTAATGTTCAAGAATCTTGAAGAAGATGAAGATGGAAGGAGAAAGAGAGAAACAATTTTTTTTAACTAACTTTCATAGAAGAACTGAAATCTGTTATATATAGAATTACATTTGATATATAGAATTAACTAACTTTTCCACGACGAAAATAATTTCTCCCTCTCGCCCACGATGTTCGTTCGCCGTTCCTCCCTCCCCTCCGACCCACGTCGTCCTCTCTCCGCCCCACGACAATACCGTCCTCCCTCCGCCCCACGACCACGGCCGTTCCTCCCTCCGACCGTGCACAGTCCTCCCTCCGCCCCACGACCCACAACAAAACCTCCCTCCATTGTCATTCCCTCACTGATTCCGTCACATCCTCTATTTCGTTTGGCTGCTGTGCATAAACATTGTGCTGAGACTTGGTTCTAGATTAAGGGTAACAAGTAAGTGAGTTTTTTTTATAGTGATTTATGGTTGTTTGTTTTTTTGAGAGTGATTCTCTTTTGATGGTGAATTTCTGAGATTGATGAATGCTAGTGTTGTCCAATGTATTTTAGTATATGTTTGTTTTCACGTTTGGAGCATCTAGAATTTGATTTTGACATGTTTGGAGCTTTTAAAATAGAATTGACTATGATTTTTTAGAAATGATTCTACTTGAAAAGAAAGTTGTGACTTTTGAGTTTAAACGACATTTTTTCAATAAATTTGTTTTTTGGTTGTTCCGGAAAAAAAAAGAGAAGTGAAAAACTTTTTGCTGTTATTACAATGGTTGATTATGAAAATAAATTATGAAAATCCTATCATTGTCCTAATGATTTGGTTGCAGTTTTGGTACTTTGTCTAAATCCCATCTTGGTGACAAATCCTATCATTGACTTTGTCTAAATACAACCTTGAGTGCATAGTGTAAGTTCTGTACCCTCTTTGTTATTTCTCTTATTTTGGCATATGAAAATAGAATAACTAATTAACCAAATAAACTCCAATTGCTTCCGTTTATTGATATTTCGTTTCTCGCATAATTTGTGTCCCTTTTTTTCTCTTAACCGCGAGTCATCCGACCGCCACGTTATTGTAGGTTCTCTTTTCATTCTTTATAACTTCTCAATTCTTCTTTTATGCCACGTGTTTACACATAGAGACTTTTTTTCTCTCTAATGTCCAAAAGAGGGACTATTATAGGCGTCCTAATAATTTAACTCTGTATGCATTAATAATTTCAGAACATAGGTATGAATCATAGTTGGATGAAATCCAATCGATTAAGTATCGAGTACGAACATGGAGTGATGGAATTTCTAGAGCTTGCTGAAAGTAATGCTAAACAAAATCTTGCTCCTCCTAAGAGTGATGCTGAAAAAAGTCTTCATCTGCTTTTTCTCTGTCCATGTGTTCGTTGCGCAAATCACAAACCAAAACTCAATAAGAAAGAAATTATGGATCATCTAATTTGTCATGGGATTTGTCAAAGTTATACACAATGGATATGGCACGGTGAGGTAGTAGCAAAGTCAAATGTGTCCCAAAGAGATAATGTTAGTGCAGAAATGGATGATCGTTTGGAAGACATGATGCGTGATATTGGACAAGATTCGTTTAAGAAGGCGCATGCGTATGATACTTTATGCAGTGACAAGGATAAACCTTCGTACCCGGGATGCATAAATTTTACACGTTTGTCAGCCATGTTAAAATTGTTTAATTTAAAGGCAAATAATGGGTGGACTAACAATTTTTTTACCGAATTGCTTGAATTGTTGACACAGATGCTTCCAGAAGGTAACGTAATGCCAAATCGTTATTACGAGGCGAAAAGGATATTGTGTTTGATGGGTTTGGAGTATGAAAAGATACATGCATGCCCTAATGATTGTATATTATACAGAAAAGAGTATATAAACTATAATCATAGTCCAAAGTGCAAGGCGTTACGCTACAAAAAGAAAGCTGGTGATTCTAGTGATGATGAGGTGGTAAAAAATGTTCCTCCCACGAAAGTGGTATGGTACCTACCAATAGTTTCAAGGTTCAAGATACTATTCGCTAATGCAAATGACGCAAAGAATCTTAGATGACATGCAGAAGAAAGAAAGTGTGATGGAAAAATTCGCCATGTAGCTGATTCTTTACAATGGAAGAAAATAGATGCTTTGTTTCCAAATTTTGGGAAAGAGTCGAGAAAATTTAGACTTGGACTTTCAACTGATGGAATGAATCTGTTTGGTAATCTAAGTACTAACCATACTTGTTGGCATGTTCTCTTGATGATCTACAACCTATCTCCTAGGTTGTGCATGAAGCGTAAATATATTATGTTATCAATGATGATTTCGGGCCCAAAATAACCCGGAAATGACATAGATGTTTATCTAAGTCCTCTGATTGATGATCTAAAAGTGTTATGGGAGGAAGGGGTGGATGTTTTTGATGCGTATTCTGGTGAACAATTCAATATGCGTGCCATGTTGTTTTGCACCATCAACGATTTTCTGGCATATGGAAATTTGTCTTGTTATAAAGTTAAAGGGCATAGAGCATGTCCTATATGTGAAAAAGACACATGTTACCATCAACTTGGAAAAGGAAAGAAGACTGTTTATCTCGGGCATCGGAAATTTCTAGATCGTTATCATCCATATCGTAGATTGCAGAAAGCTTTCAATGGGGAACAAGAGCATGGTGTTGCTCCAAAGCCCTTAACTGTAGAGGAAGTTTATCAATGACAACAGGGCATTAATGTCGTCTTTGGAAAGTACCAAAATCAATCTACTATGAAAAATATATGGAAAAGAGGTCGGTTTTCTTCAATCTTCCATATTGGTCTAGTCTTGATGTAAGACATTATATTGATGTGATGCACGTGGAGAAAAATGTATGTGATAGTTTAATCGGAACACTTCTCAACATTCAAGGCAAGAAAAAAGATGGTTATAATGCTCGTCTAGATTTGGGTTTGATGGGTATATGAGAAGAGTTAACTCCACAACATATAGGTAACAAGATATATTTGCCTCCTGCCTGCTACACTCTGTCTAAAAAAAAGAAAACAAGTTTCTGTGAGTGTTTACAAAGTATTAAAGTGCCGCATGGTTACTCATCAAATGTCAATAGGCTTGTCTCAGGTAAAGATCTCAAATTAATTGGATTAAAATCTCATGACTGTCATGTCTTAATGCAACAACTACTACCAGTGGCTATTCGTGGGATATTGCCTAACAATGTTAGGAAGACTATAACTAGGTTGTGCTTATTTTTCAATGCAATTTATTGTAAAGCCATTGATCCATTAAAGCTAGACAATTTGGAAAATGAGGCTGCAGTTATCTTATGTCAATTAAAGATGTATTTTCTTCCTTCATTTTTTGACATTATAGTTCACTTGATTGTTCATCTAGTAAGGGAGATTAGATTATGTGGTCCAATTTATTTATGGTGGATGTGTGCAAAAGAGCGATACATGAAGATCCTAAAAGGGTATACAAAAAACCCACACCGTCCAGAAGCATCAATTGTTGAGAGGTACATCGCAGAAGAAGCAATTGAGTTTTGTTCAAACTATTTGTCAAAAGTGGATGTTGTAGGGGTTCCCAAGTCTCGTCATGATGGAATATGTGAGAGTATGGGTACACAAGGTTTAAAGGTCAAGAGCTTAAGTATTGATGTGGTTCTTCAAGCGCATTTGTATATATTGAATAACACGGATGAAGTTCAACCTTACTTATTTGCTCATAAAAGCATCATAAAGAAAAGTACCCCAAGATGAATGAGAGATGGTTGTTAAAAGAGCATAATAAGAGTTTCTCTGAGTGGTTTAAAGAAAAAAATTCTAATGAGGATAGTGCTTCCAATACAACTAAGTGCTTGTCCTATGAGCCTAAATGTAACATAATAACTTGGAGTGGATATGATATTAATAAAACTTGCTTTTATACAAAGTCAAAGGATGATCGTAGTACCACACAAAATAATGGGGTTATGATTGTAGCCGAGTCCATGCACTTTTCTAGTGCTAAAGATAAAAACCCGGTTATGGCATCTACACCCTGCTTTGGGTGATTGAAGAGATTTGGGAAATTGATTATGTTGTGTTTAAAGTTCCTGTATTTAAATACAAATGGATTGATATCAACAGTGGTGTAATAATCGATGAATTCGGAGTTACATCGGTTGATCTTAGCAAGTTAACTTATGTAGACGAACCTTTCATCATGGCGTCTCAAGCAAAACAAGTGTTTTATGTCACAGATCCTTCTAATAAAAGGTGTTCGGTGGTTATACAAGGAAAGGTGCATGATAGTGATGGAAATCAAGATGCGAACCTTGATATTTCCGAAACTCCTTCATTCTAAACAAATGTGCCTACCTTCGTTGAAGAAAACGAAGAGGATGACGTGCACGCTATTCGCATAGATCATGAAGAAGGGATATGGGAGGACTAGTAAGGTTATTTTATACGTTAATTTGACATTACTTTAATTTCTTTTTTTTTTATTTTGTGCTTAATTTGATGTCTAATTGTTTATATTATGTGCTTAATTTGATTTATAATTGTTTTTATTTTGTGTTAACAAATACATGGTTGATTCAACTGACAACCCTTCTTCATCTAGTGACCCTATAAAAAGAAGAGTTAGAGGTCCCACTTTGATGACACAAATTAACAAAGTTCATCAAACGGGTGAAAAGATAAAGGTCGAGTTTCATCTAATAACCAAGGGATGTATGGATAAAAATGCTTCAAATTTTAGGAGTTACATAGCGTCTCTTGCTCAACAGAGATGTAGTATTTTGAAAAATGAGTGGAAAGACATAGATGAAGGCATAAAAGAGGCTATTTGGACTGATATTCATGTATTTTTAACTGTTACACTTTATTATATTTTATAATCATATACTAACAACATATGCCATATACTATATGTGTAGGCGCATTTCACTATTCCAGAACCTCATGATCCAAAGAAGGATCCGTTGAAGAAAGAATGAATTAAATATGCAGGAGAGTGACAGAGAGCTTTTAAGACACAACTCACAAGCGAGTATATTAGACACCCCAAAGAAGGTCTAGCTCCTCCACATATCAGGTATAATTATATTAAAGAAGAAGTTTATGGAAGGATTTTGTGCAGTCTCGAGATACCCCTGAATTTAAGGTTAGTAGGAGTTATAATTTTTTTTTGTGCATAACATTTTTATTATGTTTAGTATGATTAATAACTTTTTGAGTTTATAATAGGAAAAAAGTCAAAAGGGTGCAGCAAATGTGGCTAAGAATGTATACCCACATGTATTATCTCGTGGAGGGTATCTTTTGCCTGAGGAGAAAATGATAAATGAAAGGAGATTATCGAGAGATGATTCTACCTTAGATGATACTGGTAGCCCATATCCACCGTCACGCCATGAGTTATGGAAGAGAGCACGACAAAAGAAAGGGGGAGAATACACACCAAAGGCTACACAAGTTGTTGCTGAGAAAATTGTAAGTAAAAAAATATGGTTTTTTCATTTTGTAGGATTCTCTAGTTATAGTTTTGATTGATAAAAAAAATATGGTTTTTTCATTTTGTAGGATTCTCTAGTTGAAGAAGCTGAAAAGGGTGGCTTTGTTCCGGATGGACGTAACAATATCTTAACAGCAGCCATTGGAACATCTGAGCATGGTGGTCGTGTTTGTGGTGTTGGAAAACACCATAAGCAAAGAACTTTCTTTGGCAGATCTTCTTCACGTCAACGACAAGAAGATATAAAAGAATAATTTGCACAGTTTTCATCACTTATATTATAATGTTGATTTTAAAATTTTTCAGGTATATTCATCATTTGTGTATTGATACTTCACAATCTGAAGTATACGGATTTATGGACCCTTCTATGTGTTTGTACGTTGATCATGTGCCAAAAACTCAAGCAAGTGTCAAACAATAGATACAAGATAATACGGTGACGAAAAGAGAGAGTGTCACTTGCTACCATTTATTCATGGGTAAGTTTGTAAGAAATTATGTTTTTTATTTTTTAATTTTGGTAACATATATAGTTCAATTTTGGTAACATGAAATTGTGACTTTTGTGTTTCCACACACACGTACAGAGGTCATTGGCAATTAATAGTCATGTGTTCAAATGATAATATGATGGTCGTCTTTTGTTCACTTCATCATGAACTTAATCAAACCATGACGAAATATGTTACAAGGTAAGTTTATCTTTTATGTTCACTTCATCCTATATACATAATTTGTTACAAAAGTAATATCATATGTTATGTGGCCTTATATGAATTTTTTTCTTCTGAATTAGTGCTTTTGGGGTTCATCAAGCAGAAAATGGGAATAGAAAAAAAGCTACATGACTTCAACCCAATGTAAGCGTGGTGTAAATTATAATTATATATTTAATTTTATCATATAAGTATTCACTAATTATGTCATTCATTTGTAGACAAGAAAACAACCTAACTCTAATGATTGTGGGTATTATGTGATGAAAAATATGTTGGATATTGTCTCTGCCAATATAATCAATTCTTGGATGAAGGTAATAAAAATGACTTTAATTTGTTATTTAATTTACGTTTTGCAACTTAATGTGAATTTTCAAAGAATAACTCTATTGTTATTTACGTGTTGTAGGTATTTGATGACCCAACGAAATTAACAAACGATAATTTTTATGATTTGCGACTCCGTTGGGCAACATGTTTCTTTGAGTTATATAAAGGTTAAGCTTTTTGTTATTGTAGTGGTCCATCGTGTAAACCTCCTTATAATTAAGTACATTTGTGTATATCCTATATTAGTACTTTTGTAAATCAATTATGTATATACTAGATATTTGGTGCAATGAAATTAGATTTGTAAAAAAATATGAAAATAACGACCTAAATATGGTCTATGTGATGTTGGAAAACTATGAAAATAGCGCCCTAAATGTGGTCTGTATGATGTTGGGAAACTATGGAAAATAGCGACTTAATTATGGTTTGTGTGATGTTGGAAAAATATGAAAAATTAGGTACCAAAAAAGTTACAGGGAACGGCTAAAAAATAGGCAAATAATTTATACTCGTAACAGTACATTTTACATCGGGCAAACGAAATAACCAATGTAAAAAACTACCTTCCACATCGGTTTAACCACAGAACTAATGTAAAAAGTGTCGCTAGGCGCGTGTTTGACATTTTTATTTTGTTTACTACAGTACTTTTTACATCGGTTAACCACACTACCGATGTAAAAAACCACCTTTCACATGGTTTTAACAAGAGAACCGATGTAAAAAGTGTCACAACCAGGTGCATAAAGGACATTTTTATTTTGTTTACTACAGTACTTTTTACATCGGGTTTTCCACACAACTGATGTAAAAAGTACACCTTTTACATCGATTTTTCCTTACAACCGATGTAAAAACACCCTTTTATAATTAAAATTTACAATTATATTTTTTTCTCACATCAGACTTAAAAATTTTAACCGATGTGCTTGGTGTATTTCTTACATCGGGCCAAAAACCGATGTAAAATGTCTTTGATTTACTACATCGCCTGGCTTTACATCGGACTAAGACCCGATGTAAAAAGTCATTTTCGCCTGATGTAAAAAGTCATTTCTGCACTAGTGGGGGGCTCCGGAAGCGGAAGAGGAATCATTGTTCAAGAGGCTATTCCCTCACTCCTTGATTAGGAAGGCTAAGGAATGGTATCTTAACCAATCAACTCTTATGATGATAGATTATAATTCGTTGGAGGAGAAGTTTCTTGAAAGATTCTTTCCTCACAATAGATTCATGGAGGCTAAGACGACAATTTCTGTATTTGCTCAAGGTGGTACTGAATCTCTCAATGAAGCATGGGAGAGGTTCAAGTCTATGTTGCGAAAATGTAAAGGCTGCGTATTTGATGATCTTACACAAGTGCATATATTCTGCAATGGACTCCAACTGGTTCATAAAACTCTCTTAGATGTTACCTCGGGTGGATCTTTAATGTAAAAGTGTGTAGAGGACGCAGTTGCCATCATTGATAGGATGGCACTCAATGACCATCAAGGTCAACATAATCGTGGTACACCTCAAATGAAGCCGAGAGTGCTTGAATTGGGTACTAATGAAACTATTCTTGTGCAAAACAAGTTGTTTTCCCAACAAGTGGAGTTGTTGACATGACAAATGTCAAAATTCCACAACAAATTAAGGAGATGCATGAAGTTCCCAACAAAAATCAACAACTTGCAAGTTGTGAGTTATGCAAGGGAGAGTACCCTACCGGGTATTGTGCTCCGATTGTAGAGGAAGAAAATTACATGGGAAACCAAAATCAAAATCAAGGCTATCAACCTAGACAACCTTTGTATCAACAAGGCAACCAAGGTTAACAACCAAGAGGTAATAACCAAGGTTATCAACAAGGATGGAGGCAAGACGTCGGCACTTCAAATCGCCAAAATCAATAACAAAACTACACTCAACCTCCACAACCTCAAGGTGGAAATTCAAAATTGGAAGACGCATTCACTCAATTTATGCAAATGTTAATTTCCAACCAAAGGAATATTGATGCATCTATTAGAAATCTTGAGACACAAATTGGGCAATTGTCTAAACAATTAGCCGGCCAACCCAACGAGACTTTTCCCGCAAATACTCAAGTGAATACTAAGGAGACTTGTAAAGCTATCTTTACTCGAAATGGTAGGGAGATTGATATGGGCAATAGTGAGAAAGTTGTGGAAGAGGAGGTTGTAGTTGAAAAATAAAAAGAAATTGTTTAAGAAGAAGTAGAAAAAAATATGGAGGATGATTTAGTTGAAAAGGAGGAAAGAAAAAAGGATGAAGTTGAAAAGAATTTGAGAGAAGAGAAAAAGGAAAATAGTAGAAAAGGAAAGGAGCATGTAAGTAAAATTCCAATTCAAAATTGACCTTATCCTCATGCTTCTACCAAAAAGGATATTGTGAGGCATTACGCTTGGTTTGTGGATATTTTTAGTCGATTACAAATCAATATTCCATTCTCCGAGGCACTTGAATAAATTCCTAAGTATATGAAATAAATGAAAGACATACTTATCAAAAAGAAGAGATTTCCGGATAAAGAAACCATCCCGCTTAATGCTAGTTGTAGCACTACCATTCAAAGTATTCTTCTGTGGAAAGAAAGAGACCCGAGAAGAGTTACTCTACCTATAACTATAGGTAATGATTTCAATTGTAAAACTTTGATTGATATGGGTGCTAGCATAAATTTGATTCCACTATCCGTGGTTAATCGACTTGGGAACATTGAAATGAGACTAAATAAAATGACATTGCAATTGGCTGATAAATCTACTACCTGTCCTCACGGTGTAGTGAAGGATATGTTGGTAAAAGTTGACAAATTCATTTTTCAGGTTGATTTTGTGGTAATATATATGGAGGAAGATGAGGATACACCCCTGATTCTTGGCCGATCCATTATGAAGACCGCAAAAATGATTATCGACATTGATGGAGGTATTGTGAAGGTGAGGACTCAAGATGAAGAGGTTTGTTTCACACATTTCAAAGGCATGGCTTGTTCTAAACAAGTGGAAAATAGTTATCGCATGGATGAGATTGATGATGATGAAATGGATGCGAAAATGAACTCTTGTTGGAAGTTGCCTTGCGCTCATAGTGTGAGCCTGTGCAAACCTGGAAGAATGTTTAAGTTGGCCACATCATATTGTTTTGTTGTTTTAGTTGGACAATTCTTGTGGGCCCACTAGTTTCATTCTGAATTTTGTGGGGATATCTCTCCTTTCCCCCTTACTCTTGACTTCTACTCTCACTCTCACTATCACAAACAAAAGCAAATACACTCTCTTTATCTCTCACAACCGTGTCCAAGAGCAAGCTCATTTTCAGTCTCTGCTTTCATTTCCCTACTCTCTACTTTTGAAAAAAAAACAGGTTTGATGCTTTCTTTACCATTGTTCTCTTAATTTTTGAAAATCATATGTGGTAGGGTTAGTGAACTTTGTGAAAAATTATCTTTGAGGGTTGAACTTTTGATTGGTATGTGTTTGGATATGTTCATTGATTCTGATTTTCTTTGAATAACCATGATTGCATGTCAAGTTCTTGTTAGGTTTAAGTTTAAGCATCATGAGATTTTCTTGTAAAAATTTGGAATTGCATGTTCATAAATTAATTGTGGTGTGTTGAAGTTGTTGTAATGTTTACATGCTTTAACATATTTTGGCAAACATGTGACGTGGATGGAATTTGTTGGAAGAGAAATTATGTTGAGATGCTGCTGCAGAGCTTGGAAAACAAAATTTTTGCAGGCTCACCTTACGCTCGCTGTGCGAGCTTAGGCAACCATGGTAGCAACGGTTGTTGTCTTTTCTTTTATGCTTAATTGTAACTTATTTTCTATGATGTCTTACTTGTCTAATGTGTTGTTATACTGGTGCTGGTTTTTGTTTTGTGTTATGCATATGGCACCTCCAAAGACAAATGCATCGAAGAAGCAAAAGACGTTAGGAAGCTCCTCTCGTCAAGCTCAACCTAGACCATATGAGGATACACCTTTCAAAGGTTCCAAGAAAGTTGACAGGTATCTAAACCTGGAGAAAAGGAGTATATTCGCTGAAAAAGTATTCAATATTCATCTCGAAGGACCTTTCCGAGCAGCTGCTTCTGTTTTTGAAAGCAAGAAGTAGGATAAGCTAATTCACCCTTGTGAGAGTTTTAACGTAGACATTGTGAGGGAGTTCTATACAAATGTCTTCCAAGATGATGATGATATTTTCACATGGACCACAAGGGTAGGTGGAAGGGATGTGAGGTTTGACCGTGATACAATTAATGAGGTATTAAGGAATCCCCTAACTCTTGGGCATAATGAGGTAGATGCATATCATAGAGACTTGAGATTACATCGAAACAATGTTTACATGAATAATGATTTGCTGAGAGAGGGCAAGAGTGTAGAGTTAAACCCATATGGGTTTTCGGTGAGGTACAAAAGAGAGGACATGCATCATATGGCTTAACTTATCTTACTTTTGGTGTTGAATAACATCAAGTCAAGGACATGTTCCTCTACAGTTTCATTTGACTTGGAATACATGGTACATAATATCCTTTTAGATGCGTCGTGAACAAGTTATCCAGTACAAACAACAATGGGAGACAAGGTGCCTTTGGCAGGCTACTGTAGCAGGTAGTGGCGCAGAACAGACAACGGGTGGCTGGATGCAGGATACACTTTTGCAGGCATGGTCCCTACTGTACTACCTTTTTTCCTCAAGCTTCTTTGATCTTATCTTTATGCTCTAGATCTTTCTTTACACAAATCCTTGCCACGTGTGCCATAATAATAAAATCCTTTCGAGGTCTTGGTGAATTGTAGATAACAAGACTCAACATCTCCTTTCCTTTAATCTTCATTCTACTCCAAATCCTGTCTTAAGGTGTCATGTCTCAACTTGCCTTTATCAGATTTTCTTTAAAACAAAAACACACGAAAAACCGCAAAAGGTGCACCTAGTGCAGTTAAGGTAAAAACACACTAAAACAAGTAAATTTAAAATAAATCCTAATTAAACTTAACTAAAACCATAAGAGAAAATGGGTCATCATGACACACTAAAATAACGTCATCACTCCCCCAAACATGAACTATCACCTGTCCTTAGGTGATGTGACAGTGAATGTCAGTCAAAAGAGAATTTCAAGAACAACAAATTAGGATCATATTAGTGAAGGGGACTCAGTTCTTTACTGGATGAATAATCTGGGTAGAAAAGTAATTGGTGCAACTCAGCCTGTTTTTAGCCCAAGAGATGTTACTACTAAAGCGATTAGACACTTACTGTTACGACACCACTCATTTGAAGAATGGGCTAATTTTTCTTTGTGATTCCAATTTGAGTACTCTTGTGAATTAAGTTTTCCTACTTTTGGGTTTCAAGATGAAATTATGTCCTGACTCTTATATTGACTTTTGACTTTTATATTTTATATCACACCTTTCCACTTTATTTATTTTCTTTTTCTTTTATATTTTTCTCACTTTTTTTTTGCTCAACAATCCACATTTTCACTCAATGGGATCTCACTTGTAATGAGTCCAACTGGCTATTGTGATGAAGATGTTGGTTGTTCCTCCAGTTTTGGGCACAAGAACTTTTCATTAAGAGTGGTCTTTACCACCTTTTTACACAATTTTGTGTGTTTTATTAATAACATGCGGGGTGTACTCTTTTTTGTGTGAAAAGTCTAAATCTTTATCAAAATCAGCTCATCCTTCCATAGTAATTCCCTAAGGTTTCTTCTTGCTTCACATAGTGGAGGCATGACAGAGGTTACCGGCATCCACTGCAGGGACACACTTGGTCACAACTTGGCCTTGTTTCCACAGACTCATCACCCAGTTTTTGATTCTAAGCACACAATTTTTTCTAATCCTTGGTTGTTCTTTACTCAACTCTTTGCTAATTTAAAAAGAAACTACTCATGCAATCATAACAACTATGCCCTAAAATAACTCATGGAAAATGAAATTGAATTTAAAAAGAATAAACTATGCAAACAAAAATTAACATAAACCAGATGAGTAAATTATCAAGACATCAAACTTGGCAAAAAACACGGCCTCCAAAGTACCTAAGCAAAATATCTCAACAAATGTCCAACAAATATTCCAATAAATTGTTATCCTATCTTAAGTAGAAACAAATTCAAATAGGAGATACAGAAAAGAAAGAGAGAAGATCAAACTTTTATCTGCCTCCCCCAAACTTAAAGTAAGGACAGTGTCTTCACTGTCAAGTGTCAGGGGAAGGCAAGACTAGGCTTGCCTCTGAATGATACCCATTAGGCCTTAAGTTTGGTGATCTTGTGCATAGATGGGATGTCTTCTCTCTTTTCTTCTTAGCTTCCATCTTAGCGACCTTTGGTTTCTCCGGCTCCTTGGCTTTTTCTTTGAAGACTTCAGGCGTGACATCTTCTTTCTGCACAGGTTCCTCCATGATAATCTTTTCTTTATTTTTCAGCTCCTCTTTCCTCGGGCTAAGTACCTGTTCTTCTGTAACCCTCACTCCCTGCAGCTATCTTCTTGACTGGAATTACAACAGGAGTAGTCACAGTAGTGACTAGTGTTGCACCCTAATTTTTGACCATGAGATCCCACCTCTTCTTGCGCATTTTTTTCCATTATTATTTGGCTTTATTTTTAATACTTATGGTTTTTTTTTTGTGACTAACCAACATGTGCAGATACAATAATTTCAAATAAAGATAGTATTCATTCTCACAGTCAAGCACTACGAGACGTGACCAGTGGATTCTATTTCCTTTGGTTAAGATCCTTGAGCATCCTCCTCAAAATTGAACATTAGGCTCTTCAGAGTTTCTCAGGAGTTTTCACTCGAGCGTGGTCATCTGAGGACCAATTATTTTTAAAAGAGTTGGGCCAAAACTTGAGTTTCTTTTGGTCATGAGAGAAAGATTTCCTTTAGTTATAAGATTTGGTTTTTCTTTTCCCTCATTGGTGATTTATGGTTAGCGTGTTATGAAATGAATTCAAGGAAGCTTTTGCATAGTGTTTCAATGTAGAGGTTCAAGAGATAAAACTTCTTTTAAGGAGAACATAAACCCAAAGGTTTGCCTTCAGGTTCAGGTGGAGATTAAGTTATCAGTAAAAGATTATAGAATGTTCAATTTGCATCAAATTGTGTTCTTCATAAAGTTTTACCATGCAAATTCACATTCAAGATTCAAGTCACAAAGGGACTTCGATTGCATCAATTTTAAATTACAGGATCTCAATTCAAGATAAGTGGATAAAGTAACACGAGCAAGCCAAAAATATTTATCGCGAATCCCTCACGTAATTGCTCGTAGCTGAAGGCAAGATAATAACTCAATTGCCATCACTATCATAGAAATGTCAAGGCAATGCTGCTTACATCCCTACCAACATCATGTAAACTGTACCGTTTTTTAAAACAGAAAGTAACTAGAATTCACAAATCCACCACAAAGGTTATGAGCTTTTACATTGGCAAATGTTTACATGATAAAGTTACAAGAATTTGAAATGTAAAGCTAAGCCTTTTCTTCACTGACGAACCGCGTCCTCGATCTGCACTTGTGAAGTAAGAAGTCATTTGTAACAGCTTCAACAAACACCAATATATCCTCCCGCCACTCGGACTCGAGAATACACGATAAGCTTCGCCGAGGCCATGGTGATTCTGCCCTTCGGGAATTTCCGCAACACGTTCCAAACCCCTTACCATTAACACACATGACAAAAGGGAATGGTTAGTAAACTTCGCTTCTGCGACATCAAGTGATCAAGAGAAAAAACATATGTGCAGTAAAGAAGGAATTAATTACGGAAGACCATCACCATTCTTGAAAGAGAAAAAACGTATAACCAAAGGGAAATGTAAAACAGGCCTTCAAGTGGCAATATCTCCCAGCAATACCGACTCTTCGTGTTAGCCCAATCCCACAATCTTCACTCTGTCGTAACTCTTCCCTGAAACTCGTGCAAGTGTATCAGAGCACCGTCCATGTTCATCCTCCAGAAAAGTCGACTGCACAAAGAAAACAAAGGTTTAGCAGCAGGAAAGTTGAGGTCATCAATCAAGAGTGCTTAAAACATAGCAACAACATACAGCAGTGCCTAAAGAATAAAAGAAACCTGCATAATGCCATTAACAGGAGTAAATTACAGTTTGAGAATTAAGAAGATTTGTTTTGAATTCAGCCCTCAGTTCAGCTCATCATCGGGCATGAAACTCGAGCGGCTGGAAGGGCAACGACCGAAGCTTGTTACCAGCTCCCTACCGAACATCGAAGGCAACATAATTCGCAAAGCGGCAACTGCATTCAACAGCACCAACATGGTTCAGACTCGTTAAGTCATCATCACCATCAAACCTTTCTCGGCAGCGACAAAATCGGCAGCTTCCATGGGCCCTGAAAGAAGAAGAGGAAAAGTCAGTTCAATCTAGAGTAAACAACCATAGGAAAACTCATGCAAACAGGTATCTCAATAACAGAAGAGAAAAGCATATCCACGAATGATAGCAGCTGCAGCAACCACAACAAGTATCTTGACACAGTTCGCATCAAGATTTCTCTGCGCCAACACCAACTACATCGCAGAATTTCCGAAACTTGCCACAGACGAGAGTGCTGTGAATTTCACAAATCAAGGCGCAGTGGCGGATTCTACAACTCCAAGAGTCGGACCTGTTTGTAAAGCCAGTAGAAGAGGCTGGAGGCTTTAGAGATGCTGGCACCAGGTCACTGCAAAGTTCAATTAAGGAAGTGGAGCACAACATGGACACTCTATCTAAAGATGCAAAATACGGATGGGCCAAGTGGAGCACAACATGAGACTCCCCAGTGAAGGCAATACCAGTTATGGCAAGAGAAGTATACTTGGAAGACACATATAAGTAAGCCCGTAATAGCCGATATCAGGACCTATGGAATAGACAAGTTGAATTCAGAACTGGAGCTAAAACAACAGCATATACTAAATCAGGACTTAACTAATCAGTTAGTTGAGTCAGAGAGACATTTCAATACCTTTGAACCGAACAAATTCAGTCAATATGGTGGGCATCACATTGGTCGCGGAGCATCACGAAGTGGATGTGGACCTTCAAGACACATTTCAGCCATTACATAGTTTACATAAGGCAATCAGGTCGTAACTTGTAGCCGCATAGAGTCTCTCTGAGTGCCTTTCAACAGACGACTGCATTGGGTTTAAGGTCCCAAACATCAGGGTATCACCTGCAATTGAAGACGCACCGATTTTTTTGTTAGAGATAGCAGATCGAACGATTAGAAGACTTTAGCTAGAATAGCTGTTATCACACTTTTCAAGGTATAGAGTCAAAGCAGCTTCAAAACCAATTATGTTAAGCAAAGTCTAAGGCCAAACGCAGAGGCCCTTATCACCAGAGATTCATTCACCATTTCAAATTCAAGTGATTATTTCAAGACTTTGGTTCAAGCATAAGAATTCGGATACAAAACTAAGAGGTTTGACAAAATTAAATTTCAAATTTCAAAGAAGAACAAGTTGCATCAAAGAGCATACAACAATTAGCATTTCACAAAACACTGTAAAGAAAACGTAAGAAGGTATAAAATGAGTACCGATTCGGATGTTCCCAGAATGAGGTTCTACAAGCTGCTTCAAAATAAAGGTTGGCGAGCGGGAATGGGTTCTAAGATGGAAGGAACCTCTACACCGGCTGTTCAACGTAATCCTTACGAGATTTTGTCCGTTTCGAGAGCTGCATCACCAGGAGATAATTCTGAAGACTTCATGTTTGACATAACTCTCCAACAATCTACAGCTTAAGTGACCTAGAGAATTACCACCAATCAAGATAAAGAAAATCATGACTTTTGGAGCATTTCTTCAAGTAACAGGGTGCTAATAGCTCTTTACAAGGTTCTAACTTCTGATTCAGTCGATGACTTCTTACAGATTGTGGCCACTGCTAGAGGATCCTTCCAGCGGCTTCTTCAGCAACAACGCTCATTCACCAATCGAAATCATCATCAACATATGAAAAAGAGAGATTCATACGCATATCAGTTCGAAGAAACGAAACCAGAGAGTAGATTGAAAGGAAAAGAGTATACCCTACATTTGCTACACCTCATCTCCAATACGCATCAAGCAAGAATTTACTTTGGGCTTTCAAACCACCTTCTGGCCCAGAATAACCGCTATCCACACCTGTCAAACTGCCAAATCCAAAGTTAGCAAACCGAAAAAAGATGCCCGTATGGAAAGAAAAAGATTCCAGGGAGATCCCAACCAAACTCTCAGAGACATTGAACTTAGACGGTTAGGTTTCAACAAATCAGATACGGTATCAAAGTTTACCTTTCACTTAAACAAAGCATTTAACAAGAACATTTGAAAAGAGAAGGTTTTCAAATATTGTCTACACGAAATAGGAAGGTTTCAAATCTTGTCTAAACCAAAATGGAAAATCCTAATCAACCATTCAAAGCCGTTTAAATCAGATCCTCACACCAAATCTCGTATCGTAGCCTATAAAAAGAAGACATCATCAGCAAAAAAAGGAACACACGATGGATTCACAGAAACCCTAAACCGAAATCACAAAACAATTACAACATAAACTTATCTCTTAAGACCCTTGCGCTTCCATCCTCAAACCACTCACCGGAAACACCCTCAGGACCGCTCCACCACGAGTCGTCACCTCCGTCCGTGAATCACTATCTTCTACCCCCGTGAATCCGCCATCGAAGCCACCTACAAAAAACCAACAGATCGTGAGTTTCTTCTGCTAATGTTTAACACTCACGTGTCTTTGTTTGATTTATGCAGAGAATAGAAGAGAGAACTAGAAGGAAGAAGACGGAGAAGTTGAAGGAGAAGAACGGAAAGAGAACAGAGAGAAGAGAGGGAATGAGTTGCGGCGAGAGGGGAAACGGCGAGAGGAATCAGGGGGGAATTGGGGTTAGGGTTTGAGTTTTTTTATTTTATTATTTTGTTATGTTGATTGTAATGTTAATCACCCACTTATCACACACTAACACTAAACACGCACTAAACCTCCGTTAACCCCCCGTTTAATCCTAATTAACCTCAATTAATCCATTCAAATTCATACAACCTTTAATTAACAACTAACCAACCGTTAACCTGTTTTTTTTATTAAACCAATATTTACTTAATATAATCTAATTAATCGATATTTAGTCATCTTTTTTTTATCATCAAGACAACTAATAAACTCTAATCAATTATTTTTCTAATTAATTGGTAATTATTTAGACAACTATCTTATTTCTTCTTACTTTTAATAAATCACCTCTTATATTTAATTTGTGCCACCAGCTTTAATAGTCCCTTTAAAATAAACATTAATTCATAATTTTAATCGAAATTATTAAAACTCTTTTTTCTAATGATTTGTTTAAATATAAAAAGCCCCTTTTCTTAATTAAATAACCTTTTGCTTTAATAATTTAATTAATTAACTAATTAATTACCCCTTAACCTTTATCTACCTATTTATTAAAATCCTTTAATTTAGGACTATTTTATTTAATCAAATAACTAATTAACGTTTATAAGTCTTTTTAATATAATCTTTTATTCAATTTAATCTAAAAACAATTTATCTAATTAACCTTTTTCACAACATAATTTGTCCCCTAAAGTAATTTCTCAAATTAATCTAATTAAACAAATTCTTTAAAAAAATCAATTTCACTTAATCTAATAATATAATTTTTTTCATCTCACCAAATTAATCAACATTAAATCAACTCCAATCAATAAATCAACTTTTTCTCAAAATAATTCAACCTCGTCTAAAAAACAAGTCAAACAGTTAAAATCAACCAACAGCATCAATCGTGCACTTCACGACACTTTCACACTCAGCGCTTTCATGCGTATGTGTATAGCTTTATATTTCCGCAAGTTATTCTTCAGCAATTTATATTACCAATTTATTTCCGCATTGCATCCGTCCAAAGGAAAAACCTACACATAAGTCAACACTTGTGTGTAGTGCACGTCATTTGCATCATTTCCCCACGATCCTTGATTCCATTCAAGTTGATCGCTTAAGATAGATCCTACCCCATAGGAAGGACCATTATCTCTACAACTTAGACAAACAAACAACACTATACAACTTTTTCAAACACAATAGAGAATAGATGTTAATCATCTTAAGTGAGATATAATCTTCACCCCCACAATAATACAATCAAACATGTAGGAACTTTGCCTTAAGAGTGATAAAGGCATATTCGTCAAACAATCTGAGTACTTAAGCCCTTTTCTTAAGACGATGCAAAGACTATTTTCCTACAACCCCCTTTACACTTGTGGTGGTTACATCTCCCTTAACATGAAGACTCATCTCTTCTCCTAAACCCAATCAAAACAACTACCCTAAACCCGTAGGAACTTTGACCACAGTCAAAGAGCTCCTCTAACACTTTAGGGGAACTACAAGTACTCTGATTCCACTCCCGTAAGGATATGTAGGCATAATATGCGACATCTTATCGAGTATACTTAGAAATAAACCACTAGGTCTTTTAACTATTAAGCAGATAAACCATAGCAATAAACAAGCATAAAACAAGAGGTTCCTGTAGGATACTACAAAAACTTAGGATGCTAGTACCTTCCCTAAGTTTAACCAACCCCCGAACCTATAACTCTCTAAACCTTGCATTTGCATTGCATTGTGGGAATTTCGATCTTTATCCCTTCCTTTGGACAAATCAAAGTTCGGTTGCAAAATTGAATTAAAGATTCAAACTAATCAATAGTTTGGTATCCGATTTTCACCGCGACAGAAATGGCGACTTCACTGGGGACCTTCAGTGGGTTTCCCTAACTTGTTTTTTGTTTATTGCTTTATATCTGTTTACTTGTATATTTGTTTACCTATTTCTTTTGGGTTGATACCTTTGAGTGGTGAGACAAAGTCCTACACCCGGACTTGAGAGAAATTAAGATAGGATGGTGATATATTCGATGAGGCTTATAGGGAGTGAGTCCCGACTAAGTTGATTCGAGAATCCCACTTAGTTGAGACCCTTTTGAAAATGGTTCGGTTGAACGAGTTTAGTCGTGAAAACTTTTACTATTCTCAATTGGAGTCCATGATACTAAGGACCGTAGCTACCTTTAACCCCACTTTGGCCTTTATTAGGATGTAGTGCGAGGCTATTAGGGAGTAAGTCCCGAAATAGTGCTACGCGAAGCTACACTCAAAAGAAGTTCTCTTAAGAATATTATTAATCCTCAAGTTAGTTGAGAAATTGATAATATCCAATAGATGGACTAATGACTTTGGGACCTTTTTAGAACCCAGTTCTGCAGGTACCATCCACCTTTAGTCCTTATCCTTTGGGAATGGGTATACCCTTGGCTCCATGCTCGTTGCAAACTTAGGGCCTTTGTTTGTTTATCTTTGTGTACCCTTATGTGCTTACTTGTGTTTGTTGCATTCATATAGCATCATACTACATTGGACCTCATGGGACTTACCCTTTATTTATGAACATTATAGGACATTATGGATAGACGAAATACTCTAAAATATACTTTTAAAAGCCCCGAATTGGATGACCTAAGGGAGTTAGGAGCTTTGATTGAAGACCAAGAGAAGTTCAAGAGTAAATATGGGAAGTTACTATCTTTGTTGAGACGTAAAGCAAATGAAGACCTACTTTCCGCTCTGTTACAGTTCTATGATCCAATGTATCACTGCTTTACTTTTCCAGATTATCAGTTGTTGCCAACTTTGGAAGAGTACTCTTTTTTGGTAGGGTTACCCATTCTAGAAGAATCTCATTTTCCTTTCTTGGAAAAGGATCCCGAAGAAAGAGACATCGCTAAGGCCCCTTTATCTCAAGGTATCTGACGTTAAGGCCAACATGGTTGTTAAAAGTGGGACCTTTGGTTTGACTACAAATTTTTTATTCAAGAAGGCCTCATTTTATACTGATTTTACGAACAAGGCTCCATTCGAGGCAATCTTTGCTTTACTTGTCTATGGGGTGTTTCTATTTCCCAGTTTTGAGGGGTTTGTGGACCTTAAGGCAATTAAGATCTTCATGAAGAACAATACAGTGTCGACTCTATTAGGTAATACCTACCACTCTATACATCTCCGAAACCTTCGTGGTGGAGGAATGATCACATGTTGTGTGCCTTTATTATATAAATGGTTCCTTACCCATTTACCCAAATATGTTTCCTTTTGGCACCTCAATGATAAGCGTTGGTCAGAAAAGATTATGGCTTTGACTCATGCCGACATCGATTGGTATAGCCGCGAGTATGATGGAATTTTGATTGTTGATGGATGTAGAGATTTTGCTAATGTACCGTTACTCAGCTTTGGTGGAGGGATCAGTTATAATCCGGTTTTAGCCCGCCGACAATTAGGATATCCATTGAAGGAACCACCTAAGAGCATACAAGTTGAGAGTGTCTTCTTCGAGGATGAAGAAGCATTTGCATAAGAAAGATAGGAATAGTTTGGGAAGGCCCAACTGTGTATCTATGGAACTATATCTCCAGTGGGTAAGGAATAGGGCGATCAAGTTGAAGATGCCTTACTCTCGCCAAGACCCTATACCCCCAAGGAGAGAACCCACTTATGTTTTCATGTCTGAAACTGAGAAGTCAGAGGTTGCTATGAGGAAATTGCGACAAGAGGTAGAGTCATGGAAGAACAAGTACCAAGTGGCTGTTGCAGAGATTGACCAACTCCAGAAAGAGAAAGAGGAACTCCAGAAGCAACTACAGTTAAGGGATGAAGAGTCACTCCCCTGCAAGAAGAGGAAGGTCATGGAGGATTTATTTTTCTCCGACCCGCAATGCACTATTTGGAAGTTGATTGTGGACAACCTTATCCGTGAGAAGACACAGTTAGAAGAGCAACTCAAGCAGCCAAATTTGAAACTCCCTTAGTGTCTTTACTAGCTTTTATTTAGCTTTTACTTGGGACTTTTAAAAGCAATTATTTGTATTCCGTTTTGAAATTAATAAAAAACGTTTTCTTTTACTACAATGTTTATAAATAGCTAGGATCTCATGAAGTCCTACTCATATTGCATTACATTCTTTCTTTTATTCATTTCAAGAAACTCAATTTTATTTCTCAGGGATTGTGACCATGGATTTCAAAAGAGAAGCCTTGGAGTACACTTTTCAGAGCCCTAACATTGAAAGCTTGAGAGAGCTAGCTGATCTAATCGAGAATCGTTACGCCTTCGCAGCAGAATACGGAGAAGTCTTCCGTTTCCTCGAACTCAAGATGAAGGAAGGGTTGTTGGAGACCCTCGTTCAATTTTACGATCCGTTGTATCACTGCTTCACTTTTCCAGACTACCAGTTGATGCCGACATTGGAAGAGTATTCTGATTTCCTGAGGATGCCCGTAATGGCCCGACCCATATTCACCGGCCAGGAAGACACACCCAGTCATCAAGAAATTGCCAATGCCACTCATCTCAGTTTGGCAGATGTGCAAGCACACCTAACCACCAAGGAAGGAGTCCTTGGATTCCCTGCTGATTTTTTGATTGAAAAAGTTCGCTACCATGCTGAAAGAAAGGAAGTCCTTATCATGGAAGCCACCTTTGCTCTGTTGGTTTATGGGATTTTCTGGTTCCCAAAGATCGATGATTTTGTCGACATGGATGCTATTAAACTGTTCATACTCAAGAATCTCGTTCCCACTTTACTCGCTGACACATACTTTTCAATCCACTCGAAGAATGCTGAAGGAGGAGGACATATCACCTGTTGCACCGCCCTGTTGTATTCATGGTTCATCGCTCGTCTGACTCGACACCCGTCTATTTGGGAAGAGGAGGAATCGCCCCGTTGGTCTGAGATAGTTATGGCCCTTACTCACTCTGACATTGTGTGGTATGACCCTACCTATGGAGGTATATGTATGATCCATAGCATCGGAGGATTTACTAACATACCACTTATTGCGAGAGAAGGATGCATAAGCTACAACCCTGCGCTGGCCCGTCTCCAATTCGGGCATCCCATGATTGAAGTACCCGACCAGACTCTGTTAGAAGGGATTTTTCTCAAAGAAGGAGAAGACCCAGACCTGAAGACCGTCATAATTTACTCATGGGTGTCGCGGTGAAAATCGGATACCAAACTATTGATTAGTTTGAATCTTTAATTCATTTTTTGCAACCGAACTTTGATTTGTCCAAAGGAAGGGATAAAGATCGAAATTCCCACAATGCAATGCAAATGCAAGCTAGATTGTTTAGGTTCGGGGGTTGGTTAAACTTAGGGAAGGTACTAGCATCCTAAGTTTCTGTAGTACTCTACAGGAACCTCTTGTTTTATGTTTGTTTACTGCTATGTGTTATCTGCTTAAAGGTTTAGAGGACCTAGGGGTTTATTTCTAAGTATACTCGATAAGATATCGCATCTTATGCCTACATATCCTTACGGGAGTGGAATCAGAGTATGTTGTAGTTCACCCTACAGGGTTTAAGGAGCTCTTTGACTGTGGTCAAAGTTCCTACGGGTTTAGGGTAGTTGTTTTGATTGGGTTTAGGAGAAGAGACGAGTCTTCATGTTAAGGGAGATATAACCACCACAAATGTAAAAAAGGGGTTGTAGGAAATGGTCTTTGCATCGTCTTAAGAAAAGGTCTTACATACTCGGATGGTCGCCAAGTATGCCTTTATCGCTCTTAAGGCAAAGTCCCTACATGTTTGATTGTATTGTTGTGGGGGTGGAGATTATATCTCGCTTAAGATGATTAACATCTTTTCTCTATTGTGCTTGAAAAAGTTGTATTGTGTTGATTGTTTGTTTGTTTCTATGTTGTAAAGATTATGGTCCTTCCTATGGGGTAGGTCCTAAACTTAAATGATCAACTTGAGAAATCAAGGATCAAAGGGAATTTAATGCTTATGATATGCAACTACACACAACGTTGAATTATGTGTAGGTTTTTCCTTTGGACGAAATGCGATGCGAAAAATAAATTCGATAATGTAAATTGCTGAAAAATAAATTGCGGAAAAGTAAACCATACACACGCATGAAAGCGCTAAGTGTAGGTGCATTGTGTCGTGAAGTGATTGCGCACGATTGATTTTATAGTTGAAATTGATTAAGTTGTTTTGTTATACTGTGAATTGATTTTAGAGGAGATCAAATTGTTTTTAAAAGTGGCATTATAAAAAAGATTAATTGTCGAGATTGATTATGAAATTGACTTTAGTTGGAAATAATTTCAAATAGGATTTACTAAAAGTTCTTTTTATGAATATCATCAATAAAAAGTCAATTTAATTTAAAAGGGGATTTATTATTATTTATTTTTAAAAAGGGTTTTGACCTATGAAATGAATTTAAAAAAAAAAAAAAAAAGATTCATTATTCATTTAGAAAATAACTTAGTAGCTTATTTAAATAAAGGGATTGATTAATAAAAACATTTATTTAAGTTTATATAAAAGGATTTATTTTAATAATAAAAGGATTATACTAGGTTTATAAAAAGATTTAAATGGTTTATTAGATTTGAAATTGAATTATAATTATTTTGATGAAAGGGTTATATTAGGGTTTTGGTTATTAATTAAAGGTGATTAAGAGGGCGATTAGGGGGATTAAAAGTTAACGGAGGGATTAGGTGAGTGTTTAGTGGTGTGTGATTAGTTTAACTCAAATAATACACAAACAAAAAGTAAAGAAATAAACAAATGGAAACCCTAGACTCCCCCCCTTCCCGAAGCGACCGTCGTCGCTCAATCTCTCTTAACCTCGCTTCATCCCCCTTCACCTTTTCCTGACTTTCGTCCTCTCCCAAAGAAAAAAAAACCTGAAACAAAAACACAGAACGATCAATTGGCTCAATAATTTTATCAGGGGTGGAGTTTTACCGATGGTTGTGTAGCGCCGGTGGAGTGGATTCGCGGAAGTTGGATTTTGCGGTGGCTGGGACGGGCTTCGCCGATGGAGTGGTTGTAGGGTTTCACGGCGATGAAGCTCCGAACAAGATGAGTTCCTCTTTCTGTTTGTGAAATTAGGGTTGATTTGGGATTTGCGTGTTTTCGGCTAGCGTGCGATAGGGTTTTTTTTTGCATGCCCCTTTTCTCTTCACCTTCATCTCCTTATATAGGCACCATGAGAATTAATGTCCTGTTTAAAACTTGATTGAAGGAGTTGAATGCTGATTTCGATATTCCTATTTGGGTTGCATCAGATTCGAAATCTTTCCTTTTTGGTGATTGTAATAATGGCTTGTTTGATTGATATTCAACTCTTTGATTCAGATGAGCTAGGATTCGATTTGATTCTGAATAGAATCTTCTATCTCCAAAGGATATTCTCTGATTTACTTTTGATAACTTGATTTTGGTTTGGCAGGTGTGGATAATAATTAAATTATTGGGTCAGCTGATGGATCTAGAAGCCCAAAGGGGGGGGGGGGCTCGTGTTTGGGTACGAGAATGCTGGTGATGCCCTTGGTTATTTGACTTTTCTCTTCTTCTTTCAGGCTGTTACTTGATTTGGAAGCTGCCAGTTCTGGGTCATTGCCGGGGAAGGTATAACTGCGATGATGACTCATAAGTCTGAGCTTGTGGTTGTATTGTTGGTATCCCGGTTTGTGTTGGAGGTATCCCGGTTTGTGTTGGAGAAGGAATTCTATGGATGGTTAACCTGTTTGTCTAGTTTTCGAATTTATCAATGCCCGGTGATGAGTTAGTCTGAGGGCCATGTTTGCCTTGGTTGCCGCTTTAGGTCCTGCGTTGCCGTTGTTTGCTTGTTAAGTTGAGCGGTGTTGGTAACAAAAAAAAGTGGGTCTACGTTTGTGCCATCTTTGTGAATGTCTTGTGAACCACGAGGTATTGGTGACCAACTTTTTGACATACATCAACACTGCTTGCTGCCATGATGTTTCGAATTAATACCGGCGCGTATGGCCTGTGATTTCTAAATGGAGTTGCACTTTTATCTGTTGGTTGCCTTCTATCTATGCGTGTTATACAGGTACTTGCTGATACTTGTGGAAGTTCTGTTGCCAGCGTGCAGAGTTACTTGTTGGTGCTCGTTGAGATGCCTTGTTATCCTTGTGTGCCACGGCGCGCTTGCGAATGATTCTTCTGATAAATACCCGTTGTTTGAAACTTTATGATGGATGCTCAGGCTATTGGAGACATACTGATGGCTTTTCCTCTTTTTTCAGGGGTTTGCATAAGTCTGGAAGCTGTTGGTCTTGTGCCATTGGCGAGAAAGGACATAACGGTGATGACGACTTGATAGTCTGAACCATATTGGTGTTGTCGGATGTAGTTGCCTCGCGAATTACATTGAGTTGTTCGAAACAGTTGCCTTATTTCAATTTTCGATGTTCGGTAGGGAGTTGATAATGGCCACGGTCATAGTCCTCCCGGCCGCTCGAGTCTCATGCCCGATGATGAGTTGAGCTGAGGGCTGAAGTTAAATCTCACTCTCCTTTAGATTATCAGTCTTGTAGTTCACTTGCTAATAATATGCCTTGACTTTCTGTGGTGCTCTCTGTAGGTTGTGGTATGCTGAAAGGATAAGTATCTAGTTTCGACCCCTTTAAAACTAACTCTGTGCCGAAATCGCGTTGGTCCAAATGTCTATGTGACAGTGTAGGTATTGATGTGGGTATGTGCGAATCAACAACTTCGACGGAAGGATAAATACGCTCAGCTTAGGTGGGCACCAAGAGAGGGGGTTTATCAATGTCGGAGGCGCGAAGACGAAGGATCCACTGTGGCCCCATCAAGAATTTTCAGGTATAAGTTCTTAACTTTTCTCAGATGTTGTAGGATTCATTAGTCTATTCCCCTTGTGGTTGTACAATGTTCTTTTATTGATTTGGTTATGTTTGCTTGTTTCACGTGCGTTGCTTCGACTTCGTGGCCAAACATATACCCTTTAAAGCCCTGCTGCATATTCGAAAGGTGGGACTTGTAAGTCTGTCCTGTTACTTTGCAGCATGAGGAACACCAATTGGAGGTAAAATTCTTTACGCAATTCTGCTTCAAAACCGTGATAGTGCTAATGTTTGTCACGGGGTCCATCTCGTAATTTTCATGCTTTAATGATGTTCTAAATCTTAGGTCTTTGCTCTTACGGTGTTTGAAACAATTGATTAGTTTTATTGTTGATGGTTGTAGGATCTGCAGCTTGTCTGGTTGTAAATTCATTATAGGTGATGGATCGAGCCTCCCATCAAGAGTTTGAAGCCCTCCGTAATATAATCCAGCTTAAATTTCGTATTGCTGCGGGTATTTTCCGCAACAGATAAAAGGGTGTCTGCATTATGTTTCGTATTCCTCAAAAATTGAAGAGTTTGATGCAGGCAGCTGCATTTGGTAATTGAAATGTCTCCAGTATAATGGTATGTGTTGATGCGTATCGGACACGGGGGCTTTACTAGCTGCATTTGTATTTTTCACATTTCTGAATTTATCAATATGTTCTGATCCCTGAGATTGCGTAGACTTAACCAATACAAAATCAGTAGGTAGGCTGCTGCAGGCGTTTTCTGGTATAACCGAGAGATTCCCGTAACTTGGAATTTATTGCCGGTAGCGACTTTTGCTACGTAATATGGTAAGATCATTGAGAACTCTATCACTTTCCGCCTCTTGAGTTAACTCTTGCTGAATTATTGCTGCTATTCTGACAGGTCGTGATGTGTTAGCTCTTTTATTATCTCTACTGTGTTCAACTCTTAACAGATTTGAATCTTGTCTCGCAGCTACCGTGACCGTCCTTCTCGTTCAATTCAATAAGCTCGGTTACATTTGATAGCGTGTGGTGAGTTGAGCTTCTTATATTTCATGTCAAACATTGTCAAGAATAGCTTTGTTAAGTTCTGAGAGCTTTATCTGATTTGTGAGCTGCTTCATTCAGGGGAACCGCGGCGTGTTGTAGGTAGGATCTGCAATTGAGGGTGTTGAGAGAAGGTAACATCAGTCTGAGGTCTGGTTGGACTTCCGTTACCGTACTGAGCAAGTCTGTAGTCAAAAATAAAGTTGAAGCTGTAACGTTGGCTGTTGCGATGACGGTGCACAAGTCCCATAAAGCTTTAAGGCTGATGTCATGAACTGAGTTTAGAATGAATTTGTGAATTTGTATGAATGATAACTCTTTGGGCTTTTGTATATCTGAATTGCTTCTTGTTATTGTCATCATCTTGTGACACTTTCTTGAATGATATTACGTCGTTAGCTTGCTTCCTGCTCAAATTACCAAACACGTCTTGAGTTGCGTACGGCATCTTTAAATATTGGCAGCGGTAAATGATGCACTCGAAGCTCGGTATTTGTTATCACAGAATGGGTGTAGTATTTTTTGTAACAATCTAAACCTTATAAGCCAAACTCATAAAAGTAAAACTTTGTCACTTGGATCACGAAAGATAACACATCAACATGACTTTGAGAAAATCCTTCGGAATTTAGAAGTTCCTCCACAGTTTAAACTTGATGCATAGGTGTAAATCTGGCTTAGACTGGGAATGCATAACAATGAATTGACCGAATTACACTTTCGCGACGACACTTATGCTCAAAGCTTATGAATCATATCCGTGCACCTCTAACGTTCACGCTTGACACCAACGGCATTGATAACTTGGACCTTGAAGTGCTGGACAGTAATAAATCACACTTGGCATCATTGCATCTGCACAAATCTGTTAGTCATAGCACACGCTCGTATAATAACATAAATAAGCAAGAAATAAGCATGAAGAGGTGGGATTTTATGGTAAAAAAATTAGGGTGCAACAGATGCCCCTATTTAAGTTACTTCTATCCGGAGATATGGAGATCGAGATCGAGATCTCGACGGGATAGGAGGGACTTAAATATAAACATTGCACGAATTTTTGGGCCATAAGAAGCCACCGAATGCAAATGATATGCAATGATATGAGAATGCAAGGCAGACGAGTCCTGTGAGGAAATGGTGTCACAGGGGGACAAATAGACACAACAAGACTCCGCGAGGATGGGAAACCAACACCACCGGGGACTACTCGGAAGTAAAACCGTATCTCATACGCCAATGGCATGGTGACGGGAAATAAACTTTTAGTCGAAGGATATGCTTATCATAATGTTGCGGTTGGTAATAGTTCAGATGAATTGAGTTGATGGTTCATCCTTACTATTTTCCTTTTTTTCGTTTTTCTGTATATCTTCTCTTTCGGAACTCAACTTGAAATAATAAAATGTATGACTTCCCCGAACATCATGATAAGGATACCATGAGCTGGTCTCGGTCTCTGTCTGAAAGGTCAGAACTTTGTAGATGTAGATGTAATCACTGTAGATATAAATGTCGTTGTAGTTGTTGTAGCGGTAGAGCTTCCCTGAGCATCATGATATGGGAATCATGAGCTGGTCTCGGTCTCTAGTGTCGAACTTCCCCTTGCACCATGGTATGGGAACCCTGAGCTGGTCTCGGTTTCTAATGTCGAACTTCCCCTTGCACCATGGTATGGGAACCATGAGCTGGTCTCGGTTTCTAATGTCGAACTTCCCCTTGCACCATGGTATGGGAACCATGAGCTGGTCTCGGTTCCTACCCGAAATGATGGAAACTCGCGAGAGCATCTTCACAAAGTGGGGTTGTAAATTTGTAGATTGTAGCTGTAGTTGTAAATTGTAACACTGTAGAATTGTTGATGTAAATGTTGTCGATGTAATCTGTAATTGTAGAGTTTTGTAGATGTGATCTTGTACTTGTATTGGCGATTTGTAGAGTGTGCACCGGGGATCTTCAGATGAGTTATAGACCGGTTGATATGTGGAGTGTCCTCTTGTAAGGAGATATGTCATTGATAGTACTCGTAATGAACTCTCTGGGGAAAATCATTTTTTGAGGAGTATATTTGTTGTAATTGCAAGATATGTAAGATTGTTGTAGCAGAAATCCTCAAATGGGGAAGTATCTGTAATGTACTTCTGTTTTGACTTGATAATCTTGAGATAATCCACTGGGGAAGGACAGATTGTCTTGATGAAATTGTTGTTCGTCGCTTTGAGAATAGATCTGCCCAAAGCGAGTTGCTCAAATAAAGAGACCTTCTGTTTTTCAACTGTAAGTTGTTGAGTGGATCTTGTAATGTTGTTGAAGAAACGGTGTGTCTTCAAATGGTGACTCTCATAATGTCAAAGTGCAGAATAAATGCACTCTTGATCCATGCTCAAAAGCTGGAGATGTTCATAGTGTGATTGCCAAAGACCGAAGTTCAATTCGGGAAATAACCGAAGAGAAACTGTCAAGCAAGACTCAACCATAGAGGCATAAACTCCAATGGGAATGTACTGAAATAACTGTCTTCCACGAGGATCGAACTTCGTGGGGAAATAGGAATATTGAGTTTTTTGCTTAGGGCTGACAACTCTATTTGGAAGGAGTAAGACGCGCCCAAAATACCCAAGGGTAACCGCAATCGAAGAGATAGAGTAAAACATACAAAGGATGCACAAAATGCCGATGTTATGCTATCTACTTATATGGTATGTGTATGCTTATGTTTGCGCTGACAAGTCGAGAGGGACACATCATTTATGCATGGGGAAATGCTCGAGCCTTATCTCCGCAGGTCCTTTGAACGAGAATGACCTTCACTCTCAGATGGCGTAAGCGTCAATAGTCTAGTCACCTTTCTGTGAGTAAGGGTGAGCATTGGCGGTCATCCTCTCGTTATTCATATATCAAGTAGAGCAAATTTTGAAAAGGTTTAAATCAGTTAGGATTTTGCTATCAAGATCACAGATTTAGTAAAGGGAAAAACTTTTTATTGAACGGCGGGCAGCGGAAAAGCGTGACCCGATATTACAGTGTTGGAAAATGATATCGATTACATAGAGGGAATAATGTCCTGCTTCCTAAACAAAGTATTTCTTGACAGCATCCGCATTCACGGGGCGAGTGATTTCTTCTCCATCCATTGTTGCTAACATCAAAGCGCCTCCAGTCAAGACCCTTTTGACTACATATGGTCCATCATAATTCGGTGTCCATTTTCCTCTGATGTCAGTGAGGAAAGATTGGATTTTCTTGAGCACAAGGTCACCTTCCTTGAATATCCGGGGTCGAACCTTCTTGTCAAACGCTTTTTTCATCTTCTGCTGATACAGCTGCCCATGGCATAGCGCAGCCATCCTCTTTTCTTCGATTAAGTTCAACTGATCATACCTGTTCTGACACCATTCTGCCTCTGATAATTTTGCCTCTTCTAAAATTCTCATAGAAGGAATCTCAACTTCTATTGGGAGTACTGCTTCCATGCCGTAGACGAGCGAAAATGGAGTTGCCCCAGTTGATGTACGTACCATCGTACGATATCCATGTAAGGCAAATGGGAGCATTTCGTGCCAATCTTTGTAAGTAACCACCATTTTCTGAATGATCTTCTTAATGTTTTTGTTGGCGGCCTCAACAGCCCCATTCATCTTTGGCCTGTAAGGAGAAGAATTGTGATGCTCGATCTTGAATTCTTCACACAACTCTTTCATCATTTTGTTATTCAGGTTGGAACCATTGTCTGTAATAATTCTGCTTGGCACACCATATCGGGAAATAAGCTGATTCTTGATGAATTTGACAACCACATGTCGAGTTACATTAACATAGGAAGCCGCCTCGACCCACTTGGTAAAATAGTCAATGGCTACTAAGATGAATCGGTGTCCATTAGACGCTTTCGGCTCTATCATTCCAATCATATCAATTCCCCACATGGAGAATGGCCATGGTGACAAGATAACATTCAAGGAAGTCGGAGGCACGTGAATTTTATCTGCGTAGATCTGGCACTTGTGACACCTTCTAGCAAACTTGTAGCAATCTGATTCCATTGTGATCCAATAATAACCAGCCCTTAAAAGCTTTTTAGCCATAGCATGTCCGTTGGCGTGCGTGCCAAAAGACCCTTCGTGAATTTCCGACATTAACATATCCGCTTCTTGTTTGTCAACACATCTCAGCAAGACCATGTCAAAATTCCGTTTGTATAACACATTGTTACTCAGGAGAAAACTTCCAGCCAATCTTCTCAAAGTTTTCTTGTCTTTGCTGGAAGCTCCTAAAGGATATTCTTGAGTTCTAAGGAACACTTCGATGTCATGGTACCAGGGTTTGCCATCTTCAGCTTCTTCAACAACAAAGATGTAGGCAGGTCTATCAAGACGTTTTACTTCAATCCGAGGGCACTCGTTCCAAAAGTTTACCACAATCATCGAGGCCAAAGTTGCCAACGCGTCCGCCATTCTGTTTTCATCACGAGGGATATGATGAAACTCAACTCTGTCAAAGAACGGTAACAGCCTCCTAGCATAATCCCTGTATGGGACCAAATTATCATGTCGAGTTATCCATTCTCCAGTAATTTGATTGATTACTACTGCAGAATCACCAAACACATCTAAGTTCTTAATTCTCAAATCGATTGCTTCTTCGAGACCCATAATACATGCCTCGTACTCAGCTTCGTTATTAGTACACTGGAATGTTAATCTGGAGGTAAATGGAAAATGGGTCCCTTGAGGAGTCACAATAACAGCACCTATCCCTTTTCCATGAGCGTTGACTGCTCCATCAAAGATTAAACCCCACTGAGAACCTGGCTCTAGTCCTTCACCATGTACGGGTTCTTCACAATCTTTCATCTTTAAGAACATAACATCTTCATCAGGAAATTCATCGTTTGAGGGTTGATGATCCAGAATAGGTTGGTGAGCCAGATGATCAGCCAAAACACTTCCTCTAACAGCTTTCTGAGTATGGTACTCGATATCATACTCGGACAATAACATCTTCCATCTAGCAATTCTCCCAGTCAAAGCGGGCTTCTCAAAAATATACTTGATAGGATCCATCTTCGAAACCAACCAAATAGTGTAGTTCAACATATACTGGCGCAAACGCTTGGCGGCCCACGCTAGAGCGCAACAAGTCTTCTCTAACATAGTGTACCTGGTTTCACAATCAGTAAATTTCTTGCTCAGGTAATAAGTGACATGATCTTGCTTTCCTGTCTCGTCTCGCTGACCGAGTACACAACCCATCGAATCCTCTAAAACAGTCAAATACATAATCAAAGGGCGCCCTTCAACCGGCGGTATCAGGATAGGCGGTTCGAGCAAATATTCTTTGATACCATCAAAAGCCTTTTGACAATCTTCAGTCCAAACGTACCCTTGTTCTTTTCTCAGGAGCTTGAAAATAGGTTTACATGTAGCAGTCATGTTGGATATAAACCTGGAGATATAATTCAAACGTCCTAAAAATCCTCTGACTTGTTTCTCAGTGGCGGGAGCTGGCATTTCCCGGATGGCTTTCACTTTGTCAGGGTCCACTTCAATCCCTCTTTGGCTGACGATAAAACCCAAAAGTTTCCCTGATCGTACTCCAAATGTGCACTTGTTGGGGTTCAGACGAAGCTTGTATTCCCTCAAACGACCAAACAACTTAGCCAGGTGTTTAACATGATCATCTTCAATTTTCGACTTAGCTATCATATCATCCACATACACCTCGATCTCTTTGTGCATCATATCATGGAACAAAGTAGTCATAGCTCTCTGATATGTTGCCCCTGCATTCTTTAATCCAAACGGCATAACTTTGTAACAAAAGGTGCCCCAGGGGGTTATGAATGACGTCTTCTCTCTGTCCTCGGGAGCCATTCTAATTTGGTTGTAACCTGAAAAACCATCCATGAAGGAGAAAACCTTATATCTTGCAGTACTGTCCACCAAGATGTCAATGTGAGGTAATGGGAAATCATCTTTCGGGCTGGCTTTATTCAAATCCCTGTAATCTACACACATGCGAACCTTACCATCCTTCTTCGGAACAGGTACAATGTTAGCCAACCATAGTGGATACTCGGCAGTAACAAGGAAACCTGCATCAATCTGTTTCTGTACCTCTTCCTTAATCTTTAGAGCCATATCAGGTCGAGTCCTTCTGAGCTTTTGTTTTATCGGCGGGCATTCTGGCTTCAAAGGTAAATGATGTTCAACTATAGTCGTGTCCAAACCAGGCATATCCTGATATGACCAAGCAAACACATCAACAAACTCTCCAAGCAGATCAATCAGCAATTTATTTTCCAGCAATTTATGGTTGATCTGCTTGGAGAATTTGTTGATGTGTTTGCTTGGTCATATCAGGATATGCCCGGTTTGGACACAGCTATAGTTGAGCATCATTTACCTTTAAAACCAGAATGCCCGCCAATAAAACAGAAGCTTAGAAGGACTCGACCCGATATGGCTTTGAAGATTAAGGAAGAGGTACAGAAACAGATTGATGCAGGTTTCCTTGTTACTGCCGAATATCCGCTCTGGTTGGCTAATATTGTACCCGTTCCGAAAAAGGATGGCAAGGTTCGCATGTGTGTAGATTACAAGGATTTGAATAAAGCCAGCCCGAAAGATGATTTCCCATTACCTCACATTGACATCCTGGTGGACAGTACTGCAAGATATGAGGTGTTCTCCTTCATGGATGGTTTTTCAGGTTACAACCAGATTAGAATGGCTCCCGAGGACAGAGAGAAGACGTCATTTATCACGCCTTGGGGCACTTTTTGTTACAGAGTTATGCCGTTTGGGTTGAAGAATGCAGGGGCAACATATCAAAGAGCTATGACTACCTTGTTCCATGATATGATGCACAAAGAGATTGAAGTTTATGTGGATGATATGATAGCTAAGTCAAAAACCGAGGATGATCATGTTAAGCACCTGGCTAAGCTGTTTGTTCGTTTGAGGGAATACAAACTTCGTTTGAACCCCAACAAGTGTACATTTGGAGTACGATCAGGGAAATTATTGGGTTTTATTGTCAGCCAAAAAGGGATCGAAGTGGACCCTGACAAAGTAAAAGCTATCCGAGAAATGCCAGCTCCCGCCACTGAGAAACAAGTCAGAGGATTCTTAGGGCGTTTGAACTACATCTCCAGGTTTATATCCAACATGACTGCTACATGTAAACCTATTTTCAAGCTCCTGAGGAAAGAACAAGGGTATGTTTGGACTGAAGATTGTCAAAGGGCTTTCGATAGTATCAAAGAGTATTTGCTCGAACCACCTATCCTGATACCACCGGTTGAAGGGCGCCCTTTGATTATGTATTTGACTGTTCTAGAGGATTCGATGGGTTGCATACTCGGTCAGCGAGATGAAGCCGGAAAACAAGATCATGTCACTTATTACCTAAGCAAGAAATTTACCGATTGTGAAACCAGATACACTATGCTAGAGAAGACTTGTTGCGCTCTAGCGTGGGCCGCTAAGCGTTTACGCCAGTATATGTTGAACCACACCACCTGGTTGGTTTCGAAGATGGATCCCATCAAGTATATTTTTGAGAAGCCCGCTTTGACTGGGAGAATTTCCAGATGGCAGATGTTATTGTCCGAGTATGATATCGAGTACCATACTCAGAAAGCTATTAGAGGAAGTGTTTTGGCTGATCACCTGGCTCACCAACCTATTTTGGATCATCAACCCTCAAATGATGACTTTCCTGATGAAGATGTCATGTTCTTAAAGATGAAAGATTGTGAAGAACCCGTACACGGTGAAGGACCAGAGCCAGGTTCTCAGTGGGGTTTAATCTTTGATGGAGCTGTCAACGCTCATGGAAAAGGGATAGGTGTTGTTATTGTGACTCCTCAAGAGACCCATTTCCCATTCACCTCCAGATTAGCATTCCAATGTACTAATAACGAAGCTGAGTATGAGGCATGTATCATGGGTCTCGAAGAAGCAATCGATTTGAGAATTAAGAATTTAGATGTGTTTGGTGATTCTGCAGTAGTAATCAACCAAATTACTGGAGAATGGATAACTCGACATGATAATTTAGTCCCATACAGGGATTATGCTAGAAGATTGTTACCGTTCTTTGATAGGGTTGAGTTTCATCATATCCCTCGCGATGAGAACAGAATGGCGGGCGCGTTGGCAACTTTGGCCTCGATGATTGTGGTGAACTTCTGGAACGAGTGCCCTCGGATTGAAGTAAAACGTCTCGATAGACCTGCCTACATCTTTGCTGTCGAAGGAATTAAGGATGATAAACCCTGGTACTATGACATCGAAGTGTTTCTTAGAACTCAAGAATATCCCCTGGGAGCTTCCAACAAAGACAAGAAGACTTTAAGAAGGTTGGCTGGAAAGTTCCTTCTGAGTAACAATGTGTTGTACAAACGGAATTTTGACATGGTCTTGCTGAGATGTGTTGACAAGCATGAAGCGGATAGGTTAATGTCGGAAATTCACGAAGGATCTTTTGGCACTCATGCCAACGGACATGCCATGGCTAAGAAGCTTTTAAGGGCTGGTTATTATTGGATCACAATGGAATCAGATTGTTACAAGTTTGCTAGAAAGTGCCACAAATGCCAGATTTACGCAGATAAGATTCACGTGCCTCCGACTTTGTTGAATGTTATCTCGTCACCGTGGCCATTCTCCATGTGGGGAATTGATATGATTGGAATGATAGAGCCGAAAGCGTCTAATGGACACCGATTCATCTTAGTAGCCATTGATTATTTTACTAAGTGGGTCGAGGCGGCTTCCTATGCTAATGTAACCCGACATGTGGTTGTTAAATTCATCAAAAATCAGCTCATTTGCCGATATGGTGTGCCAAACAGAATCATTACAGACAACGGTTCCAATTTGAATAACAAGATGATGCAAGAGTTGTGTGAAGAATTCAAGATTGAGCATCATAACTCTTCCCCTTACAGACCAAAGATGAACGGGGCTATCGAAGCCGCCAACAAAAATATCAAGAAGATCATTCAGAAGATGGTCGTTACTTACAAAGATTGGCACGAAATGCTCTCATTCGCCTTACATGGATATCGTACGATGGTACGCACATCGACAGGGGCAACTCCATTTTCACTTGTCTACGGTATGGAAGCAGTACTCCCAATAGAAGTTGAGATTCCTTCTATGAGAATTTTGGTAGAGGCAAAATTATCAGAAGCAAAGTGGTGTCAGAATAGGTATGATCAGTTGAACTTAATCGAAGAAAAGAGGATGGCCGCGCTATGCCATGGACAGTTGTATCAGCAGAAGATGAAGAAAGCATTTGACAAGAAGGTTCGACCCCGGGTGTTCAAGGAAGGTGACCTTGTGCTCAAGAAGATCCAATCTTTCCTCACTGACATCAGAGGAAAATGGACCCCGAATTATGATGGACCATACGTAGTCAAAAGGGTTTTGACAGGAGGCGCTTTGATGTTAGCAACAATGGATGGAGAAGAGATCACTCGCCCCGTGAATACAGACGTTGTCAAGAAGTACTTTGTCTAGGAGAAGCAGGACATTATTCCCTTTATGTAATCGCTATTATTTTCCAACACTGTAATATCGGGTCACGCTTTTCCGCTGACCGCCGTTCAATAAAAAGTTTTTCATTTACCATAAATCTGTGTTCTTGATAGCAAAATCTTAATTGATTTAAACCTTTTCAAAATTTGTTCTACTTGATATATGAATAACTGAAAGATGACTGGGGACGTTTATTTCGTCCGGGAAAAATAACAATGATATATGCCTCTCCGGGGCAAGAGGATTTATCTTATCCAGACACGAAGGTTGCCTCTGTTCAAAGACTGCCTTCGCAGGCGATAAGGGATCTGTGGAGATTTTGCTTGAGTACCCTTTCGTTCGAGGCATTTATTTCGTTTCTCCCATTTCGTCGGCATACGCATAGCACATAAGTAGACAGCATGGCATGTGCATTGTTCGCATTCTTTATATGTGTTTTATTCTACCGCTTTGACTATAGTTATCCCTAGGTGTTTGGGTGTGTCTTATCCTTCCAATTAGATTCGTCCCTAGGCAAAAAGAGCACAATGGTTCATTTTCCCCATGAAGTTCAACCCTCATGGAAGACGGTTATTTTAGTACAATTCCATTTGAGTTCATACCTCATTGGTCGAGTCTTGCTTGACAGTTTCTTTTCGGCTACTTCCTGAATTGAACTTCGGTCTTTGGCAATCACATCGTGGACGTCTCCAACCTTTGAAAATGGATTAAGTGTGCCTTTATTTTGCACCATATTCCCAAGAAGAATATTCCTAAAGGCAGACATCTCTTCAACAATAGCATCACAAGATTTTATCGAACATCAATCTCTTTATTTGAGCAACTCGTTTTGATTAGGATCTTACTCAAAACGATAAAACGACAATTTTCACAAGACATATCATTTACCATCAGTGGATCCTTCAACATTAGACAGTTACAAACATCTCTCTCAGGAATAACTTCCCCAGTGAGTTCATCACACAAATTTACTTCTGTCAAGTGGCATCTCCCCAGAGAAGTCAAAGAAGTTTACCACAATAGTCTCCGTACTTGAGAAGACATACGTTACAATTCAACCGGCTCACATCTCTTCCGAAGATCCCCGGTGAAGCTACATCTACATTTACAATCACATTTACAAATTTACAACTACAGCTACAGATTACGTCAAATTACATCTACAGGGTTCTACAACGAACTACATCTACAGGGTTCTACAACGAACTACATCTACAGGGTTCTACAACGAACTACATCTACAGGGTTCTACAACGAACTACATCTACAGGGTTCTACAACGAACTACATCTACAGGGTTCTACAACGAACTACATCTACAGGGTTTTACAACGAACTACATCTACAGGGTTCTACAACGAACTACATCTACAGGGTTCTACAACGAACTACAATTACAGTCTACAACGACATCTACAATCCACAAAGTTACAACCCCCTATGAAGGTGCTCTCACGAGTTTTCATCATTTCGGGAAGGGACCGAGACCAGCTCATGATTCCCATATCATGATGCTCGGGGAAGTTCTACATCAGAGACTGAGACCAGTTCGTGGTTCCCATACCATGATGCTCGGGGAAGTTCTACATCAGAGACTGAGACCAGTTCGTGGTTCCCATACCACGATGCTAGGGGAAGTTCTACAACAACGACATCTACATCTACATCTACAAACTACAGTGATTCTACCATCTACAAGATTTTGACATTTCAAGCAGAGACCGAGACCAGCTCATGATTCCCATATCATGATGCTCGGGGAAGTTCTACATCAGGGACTATTTCAAGTTGAGTTCCAAAAAGAAAGATATACACAAAAACGAGAAAAGAAAGAAAAGGATGCCAAATAAAACTGAACCATTGACTCAATTCATTTGGATTATTACCAACCATAATATTATGATAATAAATATATCTTTCGACTAGAAGCTTTTCCCATTAACATATCCCCAGTGTGTGAGGTACGGTTACTTTGGAGAGTCCCCATTGGCGATTGTTTCCTGTCCCCGTGGAATCTCGCTCTTTTAATCATGTTCTTCCCGCGTTGTGTCGCGTCCAGTTTCGCCCTGTGGTGCCATTTCTCCACAGGACCCTTTTGTCTTTCATTTTCATACCATCGCACATCGTCTGCATTCGGTGGCTCTTAGGGCAAAAATACGTGCAGTGTTTATATTTAAGTCCCTCCTATCTCGTCAAGACGGAGATTTCAATCTCCATATCTCCGAATAGGAGTAAATTAAATAGGGGCATCTGTTGCACCCTAATTTTTGACCATGAGATCCCACCTCTTCTTGCGCATTTTTTTCCCATTATTATTTGGCTTTATTTTTAATACTTATGGTTTTTTTGTGAGTGACTAACCAACATGTGCAGATACAATAATTTCAAATAAAGATAGTATTCATTCTCACAGTCAAGCACTACGAGACGTGACCAGTGGATTCTATTTCCTTTGGTTAAGATCCTTGAGCATCCTCCTCAAAATTGAACATTAGGCTCTTCAGAGTTTCTCAGGAGTTTTCACTCGAGCGTGGTCATCTAAGGACCAATTATTTTTAAAAGAGTTGGGCCAAAACTTGAGTTTCTTTTGGTCATGAGAGAAAGATTTCCTTTAGTTATAAGATTTGGTTTTTCTTTTCCCTCATTGGTGATTTATGGTTAGCGTGTTATGAAATGAATTCAAGGAAGCTTTTGCATAGTGTTTCAATGTAGAGGTTCAAGAGATAAAACTTCTTTTAAGGAGAACATAAACCCAAAGGTTTGCCTTCAGGTTCAGGTAGAGATTAAGTTATCAGTAAAAGATTATAGAATGTTCAATTTGCATCAAATTGTGTTCTTCATAAAGTTTTACCATGCAAATTCACATTCAAGATTCAAGTCACAAAGGGACTTCGATTGCATCAATTTTAAATTACAGGATCTCAATTTAAGATAAGTGGATAAAGTAACACGAGCAAGCCAAAAATATTTATCGCGAATCCCTCACGTAATTGCTCGTAGCTGAAGGCAAGATAATAACTCAATTGCCATCACTATCATAGAAATGTCAAGGCAATGCTGCTTACATCCCTACCAACATCATGTAAACTGTACCGTTTTTTAAAACAGAAAGTAACTAGAATTCACAAATCCACCACAAAGGTTATGAGCTTTTACATTGGAAAATGTTTACATGATAAAGTTACAAGAATTTGAAATGTAAAGCTAAGCCTTTTCTTCACTGACGAACCGCGTCCTCGATCTGCACTTGTGAAGTAAGAAGTCATTTGTAACAGCTTCAACAAACACCAATATATCCTCCCGCCACTCGGACTCGAGAATACACGATAAGCTTCGCCGAGGCCATGGTGATTCTGCCCTTCGGGAATTTCCGCAACACGTTCCAAACCCCTTACCATTAACACACATGACAAAAGGGAATGGTTAGTAAACTTCGCTTCCGCGACATCAAGTGATCAAGAGAAAAAACATATGTGCAGTAAAGAAGGAATTAATTACGGAAGACCATCACCATTCTTGAAAGAGAAAAAACGTATAACCAAAGGGAAATGTAAAACAGGCCTTCAAGTGGCAATATCTCCCGGCAATACCGACTCTTCGTGTTAGCCCAATCCCACAATCTTCACTCTGTCGTAACTCTGCCCTGAAACTCGTGCAAGTGTATCAGAGCACCGTCCATGTTCATCCTCCAGAAAAGTCGACTGCACAAAGAAAACAAAGGTTTAGCAACAGGAAAGTTGAGGTCATCAATCAAGAGTGCTTAAAACATAGCAACAACATACAACAGTGCCTAAAGAATAAAAGAAACCTGCATAATGCCATTAACAGGAGTAAATTACAGTTTGAGAATTAAGAAGATTTGTTTTGAATTCAGCCCTCAGTTCAGCTCATCATCGGGCATGAAACTCGAGCGGCTGGAAGGGCAACGACCGAAGCTTGTTACCAGCTCCCTACCGAACATCGAAGGCAACATAATTCGCAAAGCGGCAACTGCATTCAACAGCACCAACATGGTTCAGACTCGTTAAGTCATCATCACCATCAAACCTTTCTCGGCAGCGACAAAATCGGCAGCTTCCATGGGCCCTGAAAGAAGAAGAGGAAAAGTCAGTTCAGTCTAGAGTAAACAACCACAGGAAAACTCGTGCAAACAGGTATCTCAATAACAGAAGAGAAAAGCATATCCACGAATGATAGCAGCTGCAGCAACCACAACAAGTATCTTGACACAGTTCGCATCAAGATTTCTCTGCGCCAACACCAACTACATCGCAGAATTTCCGAAACTTGCCACAGACGAGAGTGCTGTGAATTTCACAAATCAAGGCGCAGTGGCGGATTCTACAACTCCAAGAGTCGGACCTGTTTGTAAAGCCAGTAGAAGAGGCTGGAGGCTTTAGAGATGCTGGCACCAGGTCACTGCAAAGTTCAATTAAGGAAGTGGAGCACAACATGGACACTCTATCTAAAGATGCAAAATACGGATGGGCCAAGTGGAGCACAACATGAGACTCCCCAGTGAAGGCAATACCAGTTGTGGCAAGAGAAGTATACTTGGAAGACACATATAAGCAAGCCCGTAATAGCCGATATCAGGACCTATGGAATAGACAAGTTGAATTCAGAACTGGAGCTAAAACAACAGCATATACTAAATCAGGACTTAACTAATCAGTTAGTTGAGTCGGAGAGACATTTCAATACCTTTGAACCGAACAAATTCAGTCAATATGGTGGGCATCACATTGGTCGCGGAGCATCACGAAGTGGATGTGGACCTTCAAGACATATTTCAGCCATTACATAGTTTACAGAAGGCGATCAGGTCGTAACTTGTAGCCGCATAGAGTCTCTCTGAGTGCCTTTCAACAGACGACTGCATTGGGTTTAAGGTCCCAAACATCAGGGTATCACCTGCAATTGAAGACGCACCGGTTTTTTTGTTAGAGATAGCAGATCGAACGATTAGAAGACTTTAGCTAGAATAGCTGTTATCACACTTTTCAAGGTATATAGTCAAAGCAGCTTCAAAACCAATTATGTTAAGCCAAGTCTAAGGCCAAACGCAGAGGCCCTTATCACCAGAGATTCATTCACCATTTCAAATTCAAGTGATTATTTCAAGACTTTGGTTCAAGCATAAGAATTCGGATACAAAACTAAGAGGTTTGACAAAATTAAATTTCAAATTTCAAAGAAGAACGAGTTGCATCAAAGAGCATACAACAATTAGCATTTCACAAAACACTGCAAAGAAAATGTAAGAAGGGACAAAATGAGTACCGATTCGGATGTTCCCAGAATGAGGTTCTACAAGCTGCTTCAAAATAAAGGCTGGCGAGCGGGAATGGGTTCTAAGATGGAAGGAACCTCTACACCGGCTGTTCAACGTAACCCTTATGAGATTTTGTCCGTTTCGAGAGCTGCATCACCAGGAGATAATTCTGAAGACTTCATGTTTGACATAGCTCTCCAACAATCTACAGCTTAAGTGACCTAGAGAATTACCACCAATCAAGATAAAGAAAATCATGACTTTTGGAGCATTTCTTCAAGTAACAGGGTGCTAATAGCTCTTTACAAGGTTCTAACTTCTGATTCAGTCGATGACTTCTTACAGATTGTGGCCACTGCTAGAGGATCCTTCCAGCGGCTTCTTCAGCAACAACGCTCATTCACCAATCGAAATCATCATCAACATATGAAAAAGAGAGATTCATACGCATATCAGTTCGAAGAAACGAAACCAGAGAGTAGATTGAAAGGAAAAGAGTATACCCTACATTTGCTACACCTCATCTCCAATACGCATCAAGCAAGAATTTACTTTGGGCTTTCAAACCACCTTCTGGCCCAGAATAACCGCTATCCACACCTGTCAAACTGCCAAATCCAAAGTTAGCAAACCGAAAAAAGATGCCCGTATGGAAAGAAAAAGATTCCAGGGAGATCCCAACCAAACTCTCAGAGACATTGAACTTGGAAGGTTAGGTTTCAACAAATTAGATACGGTATCAAAGTTTACCTTTCACTTAAACAAAGCATTTGACAAGAACATTTGAAAAGAGAAGGTTTTCAAATATTGTCTACACGAAATAGGAAAGTTTCAAATCTTGTCTAAACCAAAATGGAAAATCCTAATCAACCATTCAAAGCCGTTTAAATCAGATCCTCACACCAAATCTCGTATCGTAGCCTATAAAAAGAAGACATCATCAGCAAAAAAAGGAACACACGATGGATTCACAGAAACCCTAAACCGAAATCACAAAACAATTACAACATAAACTTATCTCTTAAGACCCTTGCGCTTCCATCCTCAAACCACTCACTGAAAACACCCTCAGGACCGCTCCACCACGAGTCGCCACCTCCGTCCGCGAATCACTATCTTCTACCCCCGTGAATCCGCCATCGAAGCCACCTTCAAAAAACCAACAGATCGTGAGTTTCTTCTGCTAATGTTTAATGCTCATGTGTCTTTGTTTGATTTATGCAGAGAATAGCGGAGAGAACTAGAAGGAAGAAGACGGAGAAGTTGAAGGAGAAGAACGGAAATAGAACAAAGAGAAGAGAGGGAATGAGTTGCGGCGAGAGGGGAAACGGCGAGAGGAATCAGGGGGGAATTGGGGTTAAGGTTTGGGTTTTTTTATTTTATTATTTTGTTATGTTGATTGTAATGTTAATCACCCACTTATCACACACTAACACTAAACACGCACTAAACCTCCGTTAACCCCCCGTTTAATCCTAATTAACCTCAATTAATCAATTCAAATTCATACAACCTTTAATTAACAACTAACCAACCGTTAACCTGTTTTTTTATTAAACCAATCTTTACTTAATATAATCTAATTAATCGATATTTAGTCATCTTTTTTTTATCATCAAGACAACTAATAAACTCTAATCAATTATTTTTCTAATTAATTGGTAATTATTTAGACAACTATCTTATTTCTTCTTACTTTTAATAAATCACCTCTTATATTTAATTTGTGCCACCAGCTTTAATAGTCCCTTTAAAATAAACATTAATTCATAATTTTAATCGAAATTATTAAAACTCTTTTTTCTAATGATTTTTTTAAATATAAAAAGCCCCGTTTCTTAATTAAATAACTTTTTGCTTTAATAATTTAATTAATTAACTAATTAATTACCCCTTAACCTTTATCTACCAATTTATTAAAATCCTTTAATTTAGGACTATTTTATTTAATCAAATAACTAATTAACATTTATAAGTCTTTTTAATATAATCTTTTATTCAATTTAATCTAAAAACAATTTATCTAATTAACCTTTTTCACAACATAATTTGTCCCCTAAAGTAATTTCTCAAATTAATCTAATTAAACAAATTCTTAAAAAAAATCAATTTCACTTAATTTAATAATATAATTTTTTTCATCTCACCAAATTAATCAACATTAAATCAACTCCAATCAATAAATCAACTTTTTCTCAAAATAATTCAACCTCGTCTAAAAAACAAGTCAAACAGTTAAAATCAACCAACAGCATCAATCGTGCACTTCACGACACTTTCACACTCAGCGCTTTCATGCGTATGTGTATAGCTTTATATTTCCGCAAGTTATTCTTCAGCAATTTATATTACCAATTTATTTCCGTATTGCATCCGTCCAAAGGAAAAACCTACACATAACTCAACACTTGTGTGTAGTGCACGTCATTTGCATCATTTCCCCACGATCCTTGATTCCATTCAAGTTGATCGCTTAAGATAGATCCTACCCGATAGGAAGGACCATTATCTCTACAACTTAGACAAACAAACAACACTATACAACTTTTTCAAACACAATAGAGAATAGATGTTAATCATCTTAAGTGAGATATAATCTCCACCCCCACAATAATACAATCAAACATGTAGGAACTTTGCCTTAAGAGTTATAAAGGCATATTCGTCAAACAATCCGAGTACTTAAGCCCTTTTCTTAAGACGATGCAAAGACTATTTTCCTACAACCCCCTTTACACTTGTGGTGGTTACATCTCCCTTAACATGAAGACTCATCTCTTTTCCTAAACCCAATCAAAACAACTACCCTAAACCCGTAGGAACTTTGACCACAGTCAAAGAGCTCCTCTAACCCTTTAGGGGAACTACAAGTACTCTGATTCCACTCCTGTAAGGATATGTAGGCATAAGATGCGACATCTTATCGAGTATACTTAGAAATAAACCACTAGGTCTTTTAACTATTAAGCAGATAAACCATAGCAATAAACAAGCATAAAACAAGAGGTTCCTGTAGGATACTACAGAAACTTAGGATGCTAGTACCTTCCCTAAGTTTAACCAACCCCCGAACCTATAACTCTCTAAACCTTGCATTTGCATTGCATTGTGGGAATTTCGATCTTTATCCCTTCCTTTGGACAAATCAAAGTTCGGTTGCAAAATTGAATTAAAGATTCAAACTAATCAATAGTTTGGTATCCGATTTTCACCGCGACAACTAGTACTGCTTCTCCCTTGCTTGTCTCACTATCAACCTCATCGCTCTCAGCTTTTTCTTCAATTTCCTTCTCTTTTGCCTTCAAGGATCCATGGGAGGATTCCTTAGTGGTTGAGTAGTATTTTGGTAAACTATCATTCACAAACTGGTCTTTATCTTCCATCAATTTCTCTTCTTCTTCCTTGTTGTCATCATCTTCTATGCCTTGATTTTGGTTCATCTCATTGTTATTCTTATTAGCTTCTTCAATCAATTCTTCTAGGAAATCATCCTTCTCAACTGGGATTTGTTCTGGATCAGTTTGATTCAAATCAAAGTCCTTCAAAGGACTGTTTTCTGGGGTCTTGACAACAGGGGTTCTCCGACAACGACGCCAAAAACTTGTTTCGTGATTTCTTACGTGTTTACTTTGTGATGTTGATTTAAAGCAAGAGTGTCACATGCAAGTATACATGTATGTTTGATTGCACTAAGTAATAAAATAAGAGATCATACCCACAGGGAGTGAAATTGATTTGGCTTTGAACCTTAATTATTCAACTTTTGTTTGAAATTAGTATGAGCAAGGTAACAAAATACAAATAATAATAAGCAGCAAGAAATTCACACAACAACCTAAAATACTAGATAAAGAGGGAATAAGATATCAGAGAGAATGATTGATGAGCTAAGATCCATTAATATATTATTGATGAAATGTATCCATGACGCGAAGTGTCGTGCCTCAAAAGGTCAGAACGTGATCTAGTGGTGTATCTCTATAACATCAAAGCATGCATAACTAGGGCAAGGGAAAATATCTCTAAGCCTCACATATAACCCTAAAATGCGTCTGGTTTTAATTCTGGAAATCTTTATGGCCTCAGCTTCTTATATCTAAGAAAGCTGAATTACGTGAATATCTCAATCCTACTTTATTAACCACTTTTGTTATGAAATCCACTTGTTGTTGGATCTTTGTCAACAACAAGCTTGTACCTTTTTCTAAGTCGATCATTCTAAGAAGCATGTGTATAGAATAAAAACACATAACAAAATAAGACACTAGTCAACATATTATTTCAACATAAAAATAACTTATATTGACTTCACTTCTCTCATCAAGAAAGAGTTTAGCTCATAATGAGTTGTGTACAAACTATTGGAATGAAGCTACAGGATGGCATACTCTTAGAGAATTATGTAAAAGAAATGAAAACCTAGTAATAAGTTGAAGATCCCTTGCGTTAGATAGACAACACAAGATCTCTTTAGTCACGATAACTTCAAGCAGTGAATACGAGATTAGATGAGAAGAAGAAAACTCTCTAATTCTTCCTAACCCTCAAAGTGACATAAAACTAATACTGAAAATAAATTTGAGTGTGTGAAATCTCTAGCTCTTAGTCTCTCTTCTCTCTGATGCACAAGGCTTGATTTTATAGACTTTGAATATGAATGTAGAAGTTAATGGGTCTTAGGTCATGGGCTTTTGATAGGAATAAGGTTCAGTTCACATCAAATCACTAAAATTTCCAGTTGTTCAATCTCCCTTCGTGAACAAGTTATCCAATACATACAGCAATGGGAGACAAGATGTCTTTGGCAGGCTGTTGTAGCAAGTAGTGACGTATAGTAGACGACGAGTGGTTGGGTGCAGGATATGCTTTTGTAGGCATGGTCCTCACTGTACTACCTTTTATCCTCAAGCTCCTTTGATCTTATCTTTATGCTCTAACTATTTCTTTACACAAATTCGTGCCACTTATGCCCAAATGATAAAATCCTTCCAAGCTCTTGGTAAATTGTAGATAATAAGACTCAACATATCCTTTCCTTTAATATTCATTCTACTCCAGGTCATGTCTCGAGGTGTCATGCCTCAACTTGCCTTTATCAGAGTTTCTTTAAAACAAAAACACAAAAAACCATAAAAGGTGCACCTAGTGCACTTAAGGTAAAAACACACTAAAAAAAGTAAATTTAAAATAAATCCTAATTAAACTTAACTAAAACCATAAGAGAAAATAGGTCATCATGACACACTAAAATAATGTTATCACTCCCCCAAACTTGAACTATCACTTGTCCTCAGGTAATGTGATAGTGAATGTCAAAAGAGAATTTCAAAAACAACAAATTAGGATAATATTAGTGAAGGGGGGTTAGTTCTTTACTGGATGAATAATTTGGGTAGAAAAGTAATTGGCGCAACTCATCCTGTTTTTAGCCTAAGAGATGTTACTACTAAAGTGATTAGACACCTACTGTTACACCACCACTCTTCTAAAGAATGAGCTATTTTTTCTTTGTGATTCCAATTTGAGTACTCTTGTGAATTAAGTTTTCTTCCATTTAGGTTTCAAGATGGAATTATGTCCTAACTCTTTTATTGGTTTTTGACTTTCACATTGTAATACCCCAAATTTTACCCTTATATTTAATCAATCATTTCACATATCATCTCATATGTACATTTGCTAACCACTAACAAGTTATGGAGGTTTTTGTTTTGCAGATTTGGTTCCAGGGGTATTTTGGTTATTTTACGCAAATTCTGCTAATTCCTTGAAGACAGGCTATTATTAAGTTCTGAGGCGTTTGATACACTATTTTTTGAGGCATTTATTTATCACCAGGTCTGATCATATCAAGGTGCCAATTTGACGTGGTCGATGTTAAAGTTTGCCGAGCACAACGGGATTTAAGATCCATTCCAAAGCGTTTCCGTTTCTGTTATTAAGGCACAGTCGTAATTGGGTGTTATTGGATTGTGGCTCTTGGCATTTGGTCAGTGGAATTTAATTACGAGTAGTGTTGTTGTTGATGCTGAAACTGTTGTGATTATGGTGCACATCCGTGTTTGGTTATGAAATGGTTGGTTAACATTTAAATGGAATTTTAATCAGATGATGAGATTAGAATTACATATGAGACGAGTGCACAAATAAGAATATCACTTGGGAGTGTTTATGTTTTATGACTATGTTAATGAATTTAAATACTTGTGGATTGATTCACAAATGTTTATATTTTTTTAACTAAGAATAAAATATAAATGAACTCAGATTTTGGGAATTTTATTTCATAAAAGAATCTCATCATACAAGAAATGGAGATTGCTTCACATTTTATACGTACTGTTACAAGGAATTACATTAAAGTTCTAAATCCTAAGGAATTACATTAAAGTATCTACCCTAAATCCTAAGAACATCTAAGTGTCTTCATGTTGTCTTTGAGCTCCTCCACGAATCCTCGACTAACCTGCACATCAAAAAGAAAACAAACAGTATAGAAAAATGTTAGAAGATGTTTTTGACACTCTCAGAACAATGTCATCATCGAGTGCCGGGAGTGGCACAACCGAAGCTGCGTCCTACCCCCGTTACCGATCCGTGCCATGGGCGTCAGATCAGGTAACACCTGTTCTTATCGTTACGGGACATCCGAGAGATAGAAGTAATAAAAGAAGCGGGACTGATTTGTTTTTCCGCGATTGGATTTCCGAACTGATATGAGAATAAGGCAACATAGGCAAGATTGAACTCAGACCCGGATGCCGGCAGGTCTGAGTCACTTTGGCTTCAAAACTTCCACACCTGAAAATCCACAAACACATTAATACCAGGTTCAGCATTCAAAACCCAAAACGATTCATGAGTTGCCATAGGCATCAAACTGCAGCAATCCTGAACAGAACAGAGAAATGAAACCAAACAGCATCATACGCTGCATCAAAGCCCTCGGCTCAAACACCATTGCGCAAAAACATACCAAAACAAAGCAAGAGAGCAGGTCAGTTCACAACAGCTCTGAACCAAACAAGTGAATTCACATCATAAAAAAAATCAGAAGTGCAGAATTGGACTGCGCATCCAAGTTCAAATATCTGCAAGCGTACAAAGAAAAATACCATAAAGCGCCACAACAAGAACCCACCGTAAGTATCAGGGACAAAGGCAAGATGGGAAATCAGAAAGGACTGTCAGAACCATCATCGTTGCAAGCACTGGGCTCAGTTCAACATCATTGCCCTAAAACAGAAAGTTGGGGACCTGAAGATTAAAAGTTGAAACAGGTTAGGTTGTCACAAGCATCTCATGTTCATGAAATAAACAAGTGCATAAACACATGGCTCAGCTCAACATGATAGCCAATCATCATCACCAGTTCAATCAACCTGCCAAAACTGCACAGAAGAACTGAAGTTCACGTCAGCTCAGAAATCATGGCATGAATCGCACCAGAACGAACAAGCATAAGCTAACATAAACATATCAGTTCATAAGATAAACAAATCAGTCGTCGCGGCCCAGGCTATCAGGTAAAAGCCACAGCGTAAAACCAGGATTGTACTATCCTGCTTCGACGGTTCAGACTAAGCGTCATCACTACCGTAGACCTTTCCCGGCAATTTTGACTCAGCCAAAGCTTCAATATCAAGCCCTCTCTGAAAGAAGAAGAGGAAAAGAATCTGAGTTGCATCAAAGAAGCGAACCAATCAAAAAACGAGTCAGTTCGAGATCAAAATATCAAACAGAGATACGAATCCATCAAGGAGTCCTGTGAATCAAAATCAGATATCAATCAATCCAATCTGAAGGCAAACCATATCAGAAAAATAGAGAGATTTTGATTTGATAATTAATCCCAAAGCAGATCAAAACAAACCAGTTCAGACTACTAAAATCGAATCGAATCAGGAAATCATATCAGCTCAATCAGGTTCTAAAAGAGGAAACAGAGTATCAGATTCATATGATTCAATCTCACCAAAATCCCAATCAGGTTCTAAAAGAGGGAACATGGTCCAATCAGTATCTGAGAAAATCACAACAAAATCAAATAATATCAACACAAAATCAAATCGCATGAAAGTGAAAAATAGTACAAATTCACACGGATTAAAGGCCCAGAAGTTAGTTATAAAAGGGAGGATACAACCTGATGGAAAGGGGATCGCAGAAACCCTAATGAAGAACACCCAGATCGCGTACAAACCCTAGCGAAGGAAGGAGATCGCGAAAACCCTAGGCGGCCGAGACTCAGAAGGATCGGAGCCTTAATCATCGTCTCCGTCATCGATGAGAGCAAACCTCCTAGAACCACGAACGAAACACCGGAGGGAGAGATCACCTTCGCCGTTTAAACGGCGGGCAATCAACTCCGCCGCCTCAGCTTCAACATCATCGGCTAAAACAAATGTAAATGTGTTATCTCACATATTCTTATGGTTCATATTTTGGTTTCAGGAAAAGAGATGATCACGGCACGAGGAAGAAGAAGGACGAGAGAGAGATGATGAAGGAAAAGCGAAACGGCGCCGCGATTGCTCTCTGGGGGAAACCCTAAAGATGTTGTTCCCTTATGATAACAATTGGGTTGGGTCCGGATGTGGTGACCGGCCCAACCCCCCTCTTTTTTTATTATTTATTTATTTTATGTTTTGTTTTAATTTGTTTTATGTTTTTTAAGAAACCCATTTTTTTTTAACATTTTAATTTTTATAATATAAAAAAAAATCTTTATAAAAAAAATATAACATTTTAATTTTGTAATTATAAAAAAAAATCCCTTTTTTAAAAATAAATATTAAGGATAGTAAAAACTTTTTTTTAAGTAAAATAAGAAAGACTTTTCTAAAAATATAAAAATAAAACCTTTTTTTTCTCTCTTTTGCAAGCTAACATTAAATTAGTAAGATTTTTTAAATAAACAATAGTAAAGTCTCAATCTACATCTTCTCGTAACTCATTGCTGCCTAACTCTGCCTACTAACGGGTGTTCATTTTTGCAGTTCATATTTATTACTATCGTGTTGAGTTTTCATTTAAGTTTCATTTATATTTGTATCTATTTCTCAATTGTAACCTCGCGAACCTAATAATTGCGTTTACTTTTCGCATTTAAATTTCTGCTGATGTATGATTTAAATTTCTGCTGATGTATGATTTAAATTTCTGCTGATGTATGATTTAAATTTCTGCTGATGTACTGCTATTATCACATTACACACTCCGAAGGAATTAGGTCTAGCATTTGACCGCCGTGTCAATAGTCCTCAAATCCTCAAAACTACAACCTCACAAACCCTAATTTTCACAAATGCCTCGCCGCAGGCAAGATTACAATTTTACCCCTAGCATTAGGTCAAAGAGCCGCCGCGCTCATTTTAGGGTTTCCCGCCGTGGAATCCCTAACCTAACCTAACCCTAATTACAACTTAACAATTCAACGTAGAGATTTGGAGTTTCTACACTCCATGTAAGTGTGTCCCTAAGATACGTTTATTCCCCATTGAAACCTTGGCCACAGTCAAGACGTTTCTAACCTCCCTTTTGAGGGGAACTACGATTACTCTGATTCCACTCCCGTAAGGATACGTAGGCACAAGATGCGATGTCTTGCCGAGTAAACTTAGAATTAACCCCTTAGGTCTCTTTTCTCACTTTTAATCCTTTGTACATATATCTTAAGCGAATAAATAAAGCAAATAGTAAACATTTGAACAAAAGGTTCCCGTAGAGTACTACGGAAGTTTAGGGTGCTAATACCTTCCCTAAATTTAACCAACCCCCGAACCCTAGATCTTTCCCCGCATTGTGTTTACGATGCAAAATAGGTTTTCCCTCTTTTGACCTTTTCCTTCGGATAAATCAAAGAGCGGTTGTGAATTGAATTGCGATTCAAACTAATTAATAGTTTGTGATCCTATTTCCACCGCAACAGAAAATTACGACTTCACTGGGGATTGAATGTCTTAACTTTTGAGGGTTATCCCTAACCTGTTCGTATTTATTACTATCTGTGTTATTATTCATTTGCATGTATATATTTGTGCTTTCATGGTGGGACTGTTCCTTGTGCTGTGAGATAAGTCCTACGCCCGGACTAGTGACATTATTATAGGATGGGGATATATTCGATGAGGCTTATAGGGAGTGAATCCCGACCAAGCTGATTCGAGAATCTCCGCTCAGTTGAGACCCTTTCGAAAATGGTTCGGTTGAACGAGTAATCGCGAAAACTTTTTCCATGGTCGATTGGAGTCCGTGATATTGAGGACCGTAGTACCTTAACACCACCTTGGCCTTATTTAGGACGTAGTGCGGGAGCTATGTGGGAGTAATCTTACAACGGCTGCTACGCGATACTACACTCAAAAGAGGTTCTCTTGAGAATATTATTAACCCCTGAGTCAGTCGGAAGGTTGATAATATCCGAAAGATGGGCTGATGACTTTGGGCACTTTGTAGAACCTTGTTCGGCAGGTACAACTAACCTCTAGTACACTCCTTTTGGGATGGGTAGACCTTGACTCCTCTCACGTTCCTTTAACCTAGGACTTTGTGTGTTTTCATGCATTGCATCCATAAAGCATCTCATTGTATTTCATGGAGTTCAAATATCATTTACGGATACCGCGGGATACCATGAATAAAAAAAAATGAAAAACAAGAAAAAGATTTCCTTGGTACCCTACGACATTCGTAAATGTTTGAATTCCATGAAATCTTCATTCGCATCATAACATCATTTACTTTCTTGCATTGCATGTGTCTTCCGTTTTCTCATGTTCGGTTCTCTCGCCTTCCAGTTTTGTCACCCTGAGTTCTCGGCACCAGTACAACACCAGAGCTCAAACTCGGAAGAGAATGGAGGATCAGGCAAAAGAGATTGATCGCCTTAGCAATGAACTTGAAGACCTTCGAGGAGGTATGGGGCGTATGATGGAATTGTTACATGTCATGAATGCTAAGATGGATACCCAGCCCACGGTTGTTTCTGAGATTACCGGCGTTACTACGGACCCTCCACCAAGTGTGACCGTAGCAAGGGACCCACCTTATGGTCTTGCTCCCGGTTTTGTGCCTCCTCAAGCCACTGTTCCAATTAATCAGCCTGTTCAGCAAGCCGTGCCTTTATTTTCTGAAGTTTCTAGGGGGGCCCCTATCTTTGCACCACCTGTTGTACACACTCGTGCGCAACCGTACTTCAATGAGACAGTTTTTGATAATCTTGATGAGAATGTTGAGGGTTATGAGAAACATGATAAGCTTCGTGAGGAAGTAAACACCATCGTCCAGAGATTGAAAAAGGTAGAGGGTGATCAAATTTTTGGGACTGCTGCAAGGGATGTTTGTTTGGTCTCAGGTTTGGTTATTCCCCCGAAGTTCAAAACTCCGAACTTCGATCGTTATGAAGGTGCCACCTGTCCTAAGAGTCATCTGATCATGTATTATCGCAAAATGGCTGCCCATGTTGAGAATGATAAACTGATGATTCATTGCTTCCAAGATAGTTTGAAGGGTGCTTCTTCCAAGTGGTATTTAACTTTGGACCAGTCCCGCGTTAAGAGTTTTCAAGATTTATCTGACGCTTTCATCAAACACTACAAGTACAATATGGATCTGGCTCCTGACAGAAGACAGTTGTTGAGTATGTCGCAAAAGAATTCTGAGTCATTCAAAGAGTATGCTCAAAGGTGGGGAGAGACTGCTTCGCAGGTAGAACCTCCTTTGACCGAGAAAGAGTTAGCTGATTGGTTTGTCGACACGGTCCGTCCAGAATTTTACGAGAGAATGGTGGGTAGTGTGACTTCAAATTTCTCCGACATCGTTGTTGTGGGTGTCAAGATTGAGTTGGGTATGAAAAGTGGTAAAATGACAAATAATCATGGTGCTTCTAAGGATCAGCCGAAGAAACCTCCGTATAGCTCCCAGAAAAAGAAAGAGGGTGAGACTAATGCTATATCCTCTGGTAGACCAAGAGAACGCTTTTATCGACACCCGTAAGGTTATGCTCAACCTCAAGGGTACCCAGTCCAATATGCTCAACAACCCTATGTGGCAGCTATTACACCTTCTTTCAATCAACAGGTTCCTATGTATCAACCTATGCAACAACCTCCTGTTTATCCGCCTCCTATCAACTACCTACAGGCGCCCAATGCTCCTGCTCCTCAACAGCCAAAGAGTCCGGCTCCTCGCCAGAATGTTCCGAATAGAAGAACGTATAAGCCTTGTCCGCCGATTCCGATGACTTTCACCGAGTTGTACCCCTCTTTGGTCAAGCAAGGTCTAATCACTACTCGGGCTTTGGGTCCGCCTCCTAATCCTCTACCCGCCAATTACAACGCCGCCGCTCACTGTTTATTTCATGAGGGTGCGCCTGGTCATGATCTGGAGAATTGTTATGCTCTCAAAAATATTGTCAGGGATTTATTGGAAAAGAAGATTTTGTCATTTGAAGATCCTCAACCAAATGTTAAGAAGAACCCTTTTCCTAACCATGAGAGTGTCAATGCCATTAGTGCTGATTCGGAGGAAGGTTATGCCCTTGACGTTGAACAGATTAAGACTCCTCTCAAGATGTTCCATTCGAAACTGTTTGAAGCTGGTTTGGTAGATACTTCCCACGTTGCATGTGTAAGTTGTGAAGCCAGTATTAAGGGTTGTGTGTTGGTTCAGAATGATGTTCAGAGGTTGATTAATGAGGGTGTTTTACAAGTGACAAGCCAAGCCAAGAAGGATGAGGTCGCTGTGGTTGAGCCTGTCTTCCATCAGCCTGGATCAAAGGGTAAGGTACCAGTGTTTAATCTATCAGGGGCAGGTTCTGCCAATCTCGTGTTCGATATACCAAAGTCGTCTATCCCTGAGGTGAATCAGCCTAAGCCTATAGTTATTCGAAGACCAAGCCCGTTTCCTTTCAGTGATCCTAAAGCTGTGCCTTGGAAATACGACGTGACGATGATTGACAAGGAGTCTGGGAAGGTTATTCCAAATGAAGAGGTTAAGGGCACTGTGACCAATATCGCAGAGGCAAGCAGGATGACTCGCAGTGGCAGTGTGTATACTCCCCATTCCAATGAGGTCCCACCTAAGGAAACAACTAGTATCCCAGTGCCTGCCAAAGACAAAGGTAAAGGAGCCGTTACGAATGATGAAGATGCCGAGTTTTTGAGGATCATCAAGAAAAGTGATTATAAAGTTATCGACCAACTTCATCAGACTCCTTCCAAGATTTCGATTTTATCCCTGTTGATGAATTCACCCGCTCATAGGATGGCCTTGCAGAAAGTTTTGACTCAAGCACATGTGGATCAAGATATCAGCACCAGTCGGTTCGATAGTGTGATTGCCAATTTGACCGCGTGTAACACCCTTAGTTTCAGCAATGAAGAGTTACCGAAGGAGGGTCCGAATCATAATCGTGCTTTGCATATATCGGTGAAATGTCAGGAGGACAATTTAGCGAGAGTGCTAGTGGACACCGGGTCTTCTCTGAATGTTCTACCCAAGAGGGTTCTTGATAAGTTGGCTTGTAAAGAGACTGTGTTGAAACCTACTCATTTGGTCGTCAAGGCTTTCGATGGTTCTCGCCGGTCGGTAATGGGGGAGGTTGAGCTTCCTATCCTGATTGATCCGCAAGTTTTTAATATCACATTTCAAGTCATGGACATTAATCCCAATTACAGTTGTTTACTTGGAAGGCCGTGGATTCATGCCGCTGGGGCAGTAACCTCAACGTTACATCAGAAGATGAAGTTCGTGATCGATGGAAAGTTGGTTATTATACACGGTGAGGAGGATCTGATGGTCAGTAACCTGTCTTCTTTCCGTTACATCGAGGCCGATGAGAGTGCTTTAGAAATCTCCTTTCAAGCACTTGAGATCGCCAATGCTGTTCTGCTAGAAGTCGAAAAGACAGTGGGTTAGGGTAATCCATCTTTTGCATCTCTGAAGAGTACCAAATCAACAATTGACAGGGGCATTCCCGAAGGCTGGGGAGAGGTAATTGATGTCAAGACCAAGACTGATCGCTCTGGGTTGGGTTACAAACCAACTTAGAATGGAGCTGCCACAACTGTCGAAGGGCGTCCGAAGGTTATCCAAGAGGTATTTGTCAGCGGAGGTTTCCAAGTCAATGCCATCAGTGACTGTGAGAAAAATGAAGAGCTGAGCAACCTGGTGTTTAAGGGTGATGCAGTTTTGAACAACTGGGAGGCCGTAGAGATCCCTGTTATTTTTCCCTTGTCAAAGTAATTTTTTAAAAGTTTCATTTACATTTTCAAATAAAAATCCGTAGCTCTGCCCAAGGCTATAGGGTCGCTTTTATTGGGCCACCTTTCATTTCTAAAAAGATATTAATAAAAGCATTTTGTTCAATTCCACTTTGGTTCATTTGTGTTTTTCGTTTTCACCTTTAAAAATGAAATTGGCAACCTTTTTTTTTCCAAAAAAAAAAATAAAACAAAAAAAAACAGCATTCCCTTTCTTATCTTGCATATCTTTGAGCATTTTAATTAAGTAAGCCTTCCATCATGCAGAGACATCGTAAACCTTGTTGGATCCAATGACTTTACTGACACTCCTGACTGGGATGCACCCATCAATCAAGCTGAGGACGAGGGTGAAGAAGATTTTGAAGTACCCGCTGAACTGACAAGATTGATTGAGTACGAGTACACAGAGCTTCAACCGCATAAAGACCAGGTGGACTTAATTAATCTCGGTACGGATGAGAGCAAGAAAGAGGTCAAGATTGGCGCAATGCTTGGGACAGAGGTTAAGTCGAGGTTGATTGAGTTGTTAAAAGAGTATATTGATGTGTTTGCATGGTCGTATCAAGATATGCCGGGCCTAGACACGGATATTGTTGTTCACAAGTTGCCACTTAAGCCAGATTGTCCACCTATCAAGCAAAAACTTCGAAGAACGGGACCCGACATGGCTTTGAAGATTCGAGATGAGGTTAAAAAGCAGTTGGATGCAGGTTTCTTGGCAGTCGCAAAATATCCAGATTGGGTTGCCAACATTGTGCCAGTGCCCAAGAAAGACGGTAAAGTTAGGATGTGTGTGGATTACAGGGACCTGAACAAAGCAAGTCCGAAAGACGACTTCCCTCTGCCACATATTGATACACTTGTAGACAATACAGCCAGTTTTGCGTTGTTTTCATTTATGGATGGTTTCTCTGGCTATAATCAGATCAAGATGGATCCCGACGATCGAGAGAAGACTACTTTCATTACTCCTTGGGGGACTTTCTGCTACAAAGTCATGCCCTTCGGTTTAAAGAACGCGGGGGCAACTTACCAACGCGCTATGACCACTCTTTTTCATGATATGATGCATAAAGAGATCGAGGTGTATGTGGACGATATGATAGCCAAGTCTCAGAGTGAAGAGGAGCATCTAGACCATTTGGTGAAGCTGTTTGAACGACTCAGGAAATATCAGTTGAAATTGAATCCTGCTAAATGTACCTTCGGTGTCAGGTCTGGAAAACTGCTTGGTTTCATTGTTAGCCAGCGAGGGATTGAGGTGGATCCTGACAAAGTCCGGGCCATTCAAGATATGCCGGCTCCGCGAACCGAGACGCAAGTTAGAGGTTTTCTGGGACGTTTGAATTATATTTCCAGGTTTATCTCCAATATGACCGCTACTTGTGAGCCGATATTCAAGTTACTTTGCAAGGGGCAGACGGTTGAGTGGAACCCCGATTGTCAGAAAGCGTTTGAGAAGATTAAGGGTTATTTGCAAGATCCCCCTATTCTGATTCCTCCCGTACCTGGAAGACCGTTGTTTATGTACCTTACTGTCCTTGAGAAGTCTATGGGTTGTGTGCTTGGACAACATGATGAGACTGGGAAAAAGGAGCATGCGATTTATTACCTGAGCAAGAAGTTCACCGATTGTGAAAACAGATACTCACCATTGGAGAAAACTTGTTGTGCATTGGCATGGGCCGCTAGGCGCCTTCGGCAATATATGGTCTGTCATACCACATTGTTGATTTCTAAAATGGATCCGATCAAGTATATTTTTGAAAAACCTGCTCAAACCGGGAGGCTAGCCCGTTGGCACATGTTGTTATCCGAATATGACATCCAGTATGTACCCCAGAAGGCAATTAAGGGTAGTATTTTATCGGATTATCTTGCAGATCAGCCGGTTGAAGATTATGAACCTCTTAAGTTTGACTTTCCTGATGAGGATATTTTGTTGATTAAAAGAGATTGTGAAGAGCCAGATCCGAGGGAAGGTCCAGAACCAGGTCTTTGGTGGAGGATGATGTTTGATGGTTCCTCGAATTTCAATGGGCATGGTATAGGCTCCGTTTTGATGAACCCAAAGGGTGGATTCACCCCATTTACAGCAAGGTTGGACTTTGAGTGTACTAATAATGTCGCAGAATATGAAGCATGTATTCTTGGCCTCGAAGCAGCAATTCACCTCCGAATCAAACTTCTTAAAGTAAGTGGTGACTCAGCCTTGGTTATTTACCAGGTACAAGGCAAATGGGAAACGAAGAATGAGAAGTTAATCCCTTATAAGGACTATATTACTGAGTTGATCAAGTATTTCGACGAGATAGAGTTCGAGCATGTTCCTAGATCCGAGAATCACGTTGCTGACGCTTTAGCCATGTTAGCATCCATGTGGAAAGTTAAATTCGTTAACGAAGCACCTCTTATCCATATTGAGCGCAAAGTTGAGCCCGCTTATTGTCAGATGGTCGAAGAAGTTAAGGTGGATGAAAAGCCTTGGTTTCATGATATCAAGAACTATCTCGTCAAGCAAGAGTATCCCGATGGTGCTACTGGTCTGGACAAGAAAACATTGAGAAGACTGGCGTCCAAATTCTTTATCAGTAATGGTGTGTTATACAAGAGAAATCACGACATGGTCCTGCTCAGATGCGTTGATAAACGGGAAGCGGACATGTTACTGCAGGAAATTCATGAGGGGACCTTCGGAACTCATGCCAATGGTTATGCTATGTCCAAGAAGATGTTAAGGGCTGGGTATTATTGGTTAACCATGGAAGCTGACTGCATCCAATACGCTAGAAAATGCCATAAGTGCCAAATTTATGCTGATAAAATGCATGTACCTCCGTCACCGTTGAATGTTTTGTCTTCACCATGGCCGTTCTCTATGTGGGGCATTGACATGATTGGGGCAATCGAGCCGAAGGCTTCTAATCGACATCGTTTTATCCTCGTTGCCATTGATTATTTCACCAAGTGGGTAGAGGCTGCCTCCTACACCAACGTGACCAAGCAAGTGGTTGCCCGATTCATCAGGAAAGAGATCATCTGCCGTTATGGAGTCCCAAGCCGGATAATAACTGACAATGGCACCAATCTGAATAACAAGACTATGAAAGAGCTGTGTGACAGTTTCAAGATCACTCATCACAATTCTTCTCCGTACCGTCCTAAAATGAATGGGGCCGTTGAAGCTGCGAATAAGAATATCAAGAAGATCCTGCAAAAGATGGTTGTGACTTACAAAGATTGGCATGAGATGTTACCGTTTGCTTTGCATGGATACAGAACCTCAGTGAGAACTTCGATAGGGGCAACACCTTTCTCATTGGTGTATGGAATGGACGCCGTGCTCCCCATCGAAGTAGAGATACCTTCTTTAAGAGTGTTAATGAAGGCTGAACTTGAGGAAGCTGAGTGGGTTCAAGACAGACTGGATCAGTTGAATCTCATTGACGAGAAGCGCTTGACAGCCATGTGCCATGGGCAATTATATCAGAAACGGATGAAAAGAGCGTTTGATAAGAAGATCCGTATCCGTGAGTTCCGTCAAGGAGAACTCGTACTCAAAAAGATCTTGCCAGTACATAAAGATATGCGTGGAAAGTGGATGCCCAATTATGAAGGCCCATTCGTCGTAAAGACCGTTTTCTCCGGAGGATCTCTGATACTTACAACAATGGACGGTGAAGAACTAGCACACCCCATGAATTCTGATGCAGTCCGAAAATATTATGCCTAAAAACCCGCTAAGTCGAAAACCTGCAAGGGCGACTTAGGCAAAAGTAAGGGTTGAAAAAAAATAATGATAATAAAAAGCTCGCTAAGTTGAAAACCCGAAAGGGCGACTTAGGCAAAAAGGAGCGTCCCGGTGGATTGAAAACCCGAGAGGGCGGTCCAGGCAAAAGTTAGGGACAAAGGCATTTCATTGCATCAGAGGACACTGATCATCTTGAACACACTTTCCGCATGAGAGCCATGTTTCAGTTCTTTCATCCTGGCCCGAAGCAAGATTCTGGATTAGTCTTAGTTATTAGTATCAGTAGGTGTCATTGGATTCGATGTAACCTTTTCCCATGTTGCCAATTTCAAAACATAATCATCTGTGGAGCTATGCCTTCAGCAAGCAGCCACCCTTTAATCAAAGATACCATTTTGTTACTTACATTCCTTGGTGCATTACTCTTTGTTTTTTATTGTTATGCAAAATGCGTTTATTCTTAAAATTTAAAAATGAAAGGTGCATTGTAGATTTTTCAAAAAAAAAATTTTGTTTTTCAAAAAAAGGGAAATTGAAATGTAATAAATTACTTTGACTAGTGGAAATTTCGGAAGGATCTCTTCACTCCCCGGAAATATCATTATTGCAAAAACACTTTCAAACCATTGCTCTAACACAGTCCCCAGAGAGACTATAAGCTGACAACTTTTTCTTGGGTAACTCCAAAGTGTCCCTCAGGTTTTCTTCTCCCCATGTGAATACGTGATACTGTACACCCAAGCAGATTACCTTATCCCCAGAGAATTCAGAACTTTAAAACCAGATTTGGTTCTACCATTGATCTTTCTTACCCAGGATTGACGTATTGGTTGCAGAGAACGCAGGGTATCTCCGTCGAGATGTTTATTTCATCTCTCGTCCCGTCTCTAGTCTGTTTCGTCAACGTACGCAAGGGCATAAGCATCACATGCCTATTTCATATATTCATTTCACATACTCATTACATAACTCATTTCATAACATCTTGCATACATAAACATTAACATACATAGACATTAACATACATTCACATTAACATATGCATGCATTAGCATTCACAGGTTCATTGTGTTTCACCATCATTGGTTGTTACCGCCGAGTAACTGGGTTCGTCCATTCTCTCCAAATAGATTGTCAGCCCTAAGCATAAAATACATATGTGTTTCCAAGTTTCCCTACGGAGCTCGATCCTCGTGGATGACGGTTATTTCAGTTATCTGTCCTCACCAGGATAAGATATTTACCCTTCGAGATCATTCCCTCGATGGAGTCTTCATTACCAGTCTTCTTTCTAGCTCGATCCTAGATTGAATCTCAGTCTTGTCGGTCGTCAGTCCCAACCGGACGTGCATTTATTTTGCACCATCTAAAGGTTTTCACCATACCACGACAGATACGCGACTATCTTGCTTGAGAAGTTTATCACTGTACCCGGACGTGCATTTATTTTGCACTATCTTTCAAGAAAATCAACTACAATCCTTTACAAGTACACGCCAGTTCACGCCTGGAAAATCTATCAATACAATACTTTACAATCCTACAGGTTACAACACTTTACAACACTTTACATCTTACAACATCGGTATACAACATTTCTCACCTAAGAAGCCGATCCTACCTTCGTTATGACCCGCAGCAAATGGCCATCTCCATGGAGCAGTTGGGCTTCCATTTACCTGTCGTCTTGAAGTATAGGAGGTATGAACCAAATCGTATTCAGGAGAGCACGATCTTGAAGTACGGGGAGGTTTTGAGCGGAATCATATTCAGGAGAGCACGATTCTGAAGCATGAAGAAGTTCATTTATCCTTTAGTAAAAGAAGGAGCGGAATCATATTCAGGAGAGCACGATTCTGAAGCATGAAGAAGTTCATTTATCCTTTAGTAAAAGAAGGAGCGGAATCATATTCAGGAGAGCACGATTCTTGAGTTATGAGGAAGTTCAATTGGCCATTTTTCAGGAGAGCACGATTCTGAAGAATGAAGAAACTTCAAGAACCGAATCATATTCAGGAGAGCACGATTCTGAGTTATGAGGAAGTTCAATTATCCATTTTCATATTCAGGAGAGCACGATTCTGAAGTATGAAGAATTTCATTTACAACCGAATCATATTCAGGAGAGCACGATTCTGAAGTATGAAGAATTTCATTTACAACCGAATCATATTCAGGAGAGCACGATTCTGAGTTATGAGGAAGTTCAATTATCCATTTTCATATTCAGGAGAGCACGATTCTGAAGTATGAAGAATTTCATTTACAACCGAATCATATTCAGGAGAGCACGATTCTGAGTTATGAGGAAGTTCAATTATCCATTTTCATATTCAGGAGAGCACGATTCTGAAGTATGAAGAATTTCATTTACAACCGAATCATATTCAGGAGAGCACGATTCTGAAGTATGAGGAAGTTCAGTCAGCCCTTTTCATATTCAGGAGAGCACGATTCTGAATTTCATTTATCCGAAAGAGCCGAATCATATTCAGGAGAGCACGATTCTGAAGTATGAGGAAGTTCAGTTTACCCTTTTCATGTTCAGGAGAGCACGATCTTGAAGCATGAAGAAGTTTATTTATCCTTCAGTAAGAGAAAAATCAAAATCGTATTCCAGGCGCCGACCTTAAATATGAGAAGATTTATATATCAGATACGCAGCAGCCTCTTTATTTGAGTGCTTATCCATTTTGGCACATAAGTCCCTTCCAACGATAAGAGACAATTCTCCCGCGAGAAGCTTATCAGGGCATTTCCCATCAAAGTCCATTTATTTTGGCATACAGCCGGTCTTTACCCTGTATATTTGTTACGGAGTTCCGAAAAGTCCGTTTGATCCTGTCACGAGGGATAGTTTACAGAAGCTTGGATGTTATTCTTTGCTCAATGCTCCAGCGTTCTGTAATCGATCTTGCAATCGTACGTGATCCAGTTTTATCCTTTAGATTCCCCAGTGGAGGCCGTCTCACAGATGTCATCTCCGTTTGAGAATCTCGTCCCCAAAATGACAATTGGTCGTGTTTGCACCAGTTGACCATCATTTTAGGATTCCCCAGTGTTGTACTGTGTCTCAGCACGTCGTTTTCCCCAGTGTGTTCTTCTCGTAGCGTCTGTGTCGTCTTATTCGCATTCATCATTTCAGCATACGTAACATGTCATCATCTTCATTAAGTGGTCCTCGCTTTATCCATAGCATGGCATATCGTCGCATATAAGGGCAAAATTTTCAGTTATCTATATTTAAATCTCTCCACCACGATTCCTCGAGTCTCTGTCACTCAAACTGTCCGGTGTAGCTATTTAAATAGGGGCAACTGTAATACCCCAAATTTTACCCTTATATTTAATCAATCATTTCACATATCATCTCATATGTACATTTTCTAACCACTAACAAGTAATGGAGGTTTTTGTTTTGCAGATTTGGTTCCAGGGGTATTTTGGTCATTTTACGCAAATTCTGCTAATTCCTTGAAGACAGGCTATTATTAAGTTCTGAGGCGTTTGATACACTATTTTTTGAGGCATTTATTTATCACCAGGTCTGATCATATCAAGGTGCCAATTTGACGTGGTCGATGTTAAAGTTTGCCGAGCACAACGGGATTTAAGATCCATTCCAAAGCGTTTCCGTTTCTGTTATTAAGGCACAGTCGTAATTGGGTGTTATTGGATTGTGGCTCTTGGCATTTGGTCAGTGGAATTTAATTACGAGTAGTGTTGTTGTTGATGCTGAAACTGTTGTGATTATGGTGCACATCCGTGTTTGGTTATGAAATGGTTGGTTAACATTTAAATGGAATTTTAATCAGATGATGAGATTAGAATTACAAATGAGACGAGTGCACAAATAAGAATATCACTTGGGAGTGTTTATGTTTTATGACTATGTTAATGAATTTAAATACTTGTGGATTGATTCACAAATGTTTATATTTTTTTAACTAAGAATAAAATATAAATGAACTCAGATTTTGGGAATTTTATTTCATAAAAGAATCTCATCATACAAGAAATGGAGATTGCTTCACATTTTATACGTACTGTTACAAGGAATTACATTAAAGTTCTAAATCCTAAGGAATTACATTAAAGTATCTATCCTAAATCCTAAGAACATCTAAGTGTCTTCATGTTGTCTTTGAGCTCCTCCACGAATCCTCGACTAACCTGCACATCAAAAAGAAAACAAACAGTATAGAAAAATGTTAGAAGATGTTTTTGACACTCTCAGAACAATGTCATCATCGAGTGCCAGGAGTGGCACAACCGAAGCTGCGTCCTACCCCCGTTACCGATCCGCGCCATGGGCGTCAGATCAGGTAACACCTGTTCTTATCGTTACGGGACATCCGAGAGATAGAAGTAATAAAAGAAGCGGGACTGATTCGTTTTGCCGCGATTGGATTTCCGAACTGATATGAGAATAAGGCAACATAGGCAAGATTGAACTCAGACCTGGATGCCGGCAGGTCTGAGTCACTTTGGCTTCAAAACTTCCACACCTGAAAATCCACAAACACATCAATACCAGGTTCAGCATTCAAAACCCAAAACGATTCATGAGTTGCCATAGGCATCAAACTGCAGCAATCCTGAACAGAACAGAGAAATGAAACCAAACAGCATCATACGCTGCATCAAAGCCCTCGGCTCAAACACCATTGCGCAACAGCATACCAAAACAAAGCAAGAGAGCAGGTCAGTTCACAACAGCTCTGAACCAAACAAGTGAATTCACATCATAAAAAAATCAGAAGTGCAGAATTGGACTGCGCATCCAAGTTCAAATATCTGCAAGCGTACAAAGAAAAATACCATAAAGCGCCACAACAAGAACCCACCGTAAGTATCAGGGACAAAGGCAAGATGGGAAATCAGAAAGGACTGTCAGAACCATCATCGTTGCAAGCACTGGGCTCAGTTCAACATCATTGCCCTAAAACAGAAAGTTGGGGACCTGAAGATTAAAAGTTGAAACAGGTTAGGTTGTCACAAGCATCTCATGTTCATGAAATAAACAAGTGCATAAACACATGGCTCAGCTCAACATGATAGCCAATCATCATCACCAGTTCAATCAACCTGCCAAAACTGCACAGAAGAACTGAAGTTCACGTCAGCTCAGAAATCATGGCATGAATCGCACCAGAACGAACAAGCATAAGCTAACATAAACATATCAGTTCATAAGATAAACAAATCAGTCGTCGCGGCCCAGGCTATCAGGTAAAAGCCACAGCGTAAAACCAGGATTGTACTATCCTGCTTCGACGGTTCAGACTAAGCGTCATCACTACCGTAGACCTTTCCCGACAATTTTGACTCAGCCAAAGCTTCAATATCAAGCCCTCTCTGAAAGAAGAAGAGGAAAAGAATCTGAGCTGCATCAAAGAAGCGAACCAATCAAAAAACGAGTCAGTTCGAGATCAAAATATCAAACAGAGATACGAATCCATCAAGGAGTCCTGTGAATCAAAATCAGATATCAATCAATCCAATCTGAAGGCAAACCATATCAGAAAAATAGAGAGATTTTGATTTGATAATTAATCCCAAAGCAGATCAAAACAAACCAGTTCAGACTACTAAAATCGAATCGAATCAGGAAATCATATCAGCTCAATCAGGTTCTAAAAGAGGAAACAGAGTATCAGATTCATATGATTCAATCTCACCAAAATCCCAATCAGGTTCTAAAAGAGGGAACATGGTCCAATCAGTATCTGAGAAAATCACAACAAAATCAAATAATATCAACACAAAATCAAATCGCATGAAAGTGAAAAATAGTACAAATCCACACGGATTAAAGGCCCAGAAGTTAGTTATAAAAGGGAGGATACAACCTGATGGAAAGGGGATCGCAGAAACCCTAATGAAGAACACCCAGATCGCGTACAAACCCTAGCGAAGGAAGGAGATCGCGAAAACCCTAGGCGGCCGAGACTCAGAAGGACCGGAGCCTTCATCATCGTCTCCGTCATCGACGAGAGCAAACCTCCTAGAACCACGAACGAAACACCAGAGGGAGAGATCACCTTCGCCGTTTAAACGGCGGGCAATCAACTCCGCCGCCTCAGCTTCAACATCATCGGCTAAAACAAATGTAAATGCGTTATCTCACATATTCTTATGGTTCATATTTTGGTTTCAGGAAAAGAGATGATCACGGCGCGAGGAAGAAGAAGGACGAGAGAGAGATGATGAAGGAAAAGCGAAACGGCGCCGCGATTGCTCTCTGGGGGAAACCCTAAAGATGTTGTTCCCTTATGATAACAATTGGGTTGGGTCCGGATGTGGTGACCGGCCCAACCCCCCTCTTTTTTTATTATTTATTTATTTTATGTTTTGTTTTAATTTGTTTTATGTTTTTTAAGAAACCCATTTTTTTTTAACATTTTAATTTTTATAATATAAAAAAAAATCTTTATAAAAAAAATATAACATTTTAATTTTGTAATTATAAAAAAAAAAAAACCTTTTTTAAAAATAAATATTAAGGATAGTAAAAACTTTTTTTTAAGTAAAATAAGAAAGACTTTTCTAAAAATATAAAAATAAAACCTTTTTTTTTTCTCTTTTGCAAGCTAACATTAAATTAGTAAGATTTTTTAAATAAACAATAGTAAAGTCTCAATCTACATCTTCTCGTAACTCATTGCTGCCTAACTCTGCCTACTAACGGGTGTTCATTTTTGCAGTTCATATTTATTACTATCGTGTTGAGTTTTCATTTAAGTTTCATTTATATTTGTATCTATTTCTCAATTGTAACCTCGCGAACCTAATAATCGCGTTTACTTTTCGCATTTAAATTTCTGCTGATGTATGATTTAAATTTCTGCTGATGTATGATTTAAATTTCTGCTGATGTACTGCTATTATCACATTACACACTCCGAAGGAATTAGGTCTAGCATTTGACCGCCGTGTCAATAGTCCTCAAATCCTCAAAACTACAACCTCACAAACCCTAATTTTCACAAATGCCTCGCCGCAGGCAAGATTACAATTTTACCCCTAGCATTAGGTCAAAGAGCCGCCGCGCTCATTTTAGGGTTTCCCGCCGTGGAATCCCTAACCTAACCTAACCCTAATTACAACTTAACAATTCAACGTAGAGATTTGGAGTTTCTACACTCCATGTAAGCGTGTCCCTAAGATACGTTTATTCCCTATTGAAACCTTGGCCACAGTCAAGACGTTTCTAACCTCCCTTTTGAGGGGAACTACGATTACTCTGATTCCACTCCCGTAAGGATACGTAGGCACAAGATGCGATGTCTTGCCGAGTAAACTTAGAATTAACCCCTTAGGTCTCTTTTCTCACTTTTAATCCTTTGTACATATATCTTAAGCGAATAAATAAAGCAAATAGTAAACATTTGAACAAAAGGTTCCCGTAGAGTACTACGGAAGTTTAGGGTGCTAATACCTTCCCTAAATTTAACCAACCCCCGAACCCTAGATCTTTCCCCGCATTGTGTTTACGATGCAAAATAGGTTTTCCCTCTTTTGACCTTTTCCTTCGGATAAATCAAAGAGCGGTTGTGAATTGAATTGCGATTCAAACTAATTAATAGTTTGTGATCCTATTTCCACCGCAACACACATTTTAGATCACGTTTTTCCACTTTATTTATTTTCTTTTTCTTTTCTATCTTTCTCTCTTCTTTTTTTGCTCAACAATCCACCTTTTCACTCAACGGGATCTCACTTGTAATCAGTCCAACTGGCTATTGTGATAAAGATGTTGGTTATTCCTCTAGTTTCGGGCATATGAACTTTTCATTAAGAGTGGTATTTACCACCTTTTTGCAAACTTTTGTGTGTTTTATTAGTAACATGTGGCGTGTGCTATTTTTTGTATGAGAAGTCTAAATCTTTATCAAAATCAGCCCATCCTTCCATAGTAATTCCCTAAGTTTTCTTATTGCTTCACTATTTCAAACAAATAAGTTTCTAAATTTTTTTGTTGCTAATTCAACAAACTAGTGGAGGCGGGACAGAGGATACCAGCATCCTTTGTAGAAACACACTTAGTCACAATTTGACATTGTTTCCACATACTCATAGGCAGACTCATCACCCAGTTTTTATTCTAAACACACAAAAATTTATAATCCTTGGTTATTCTTTACTCAACTCTTTGTTAATTTAAAAAGAAATTACTCATGCAATCATAACAACTACACCCTAAAATAACTAATGCAAAATGAAATTGAATTTAAACAAGAATAAACTACGCAAATAGAAATTATCATAAATCAGACGAGTAAATTATCCAGACATCAAAATTGGCCAAAAGCACGGCCTCCAAAATACCTAAGCAAATATCCAAGCAAAATATCTCAACAAATATCCCAGCAAATTGTCTTCCTATCTTAAGTAGAAACTGATTCAAATAGTAGATATAGAAGAAAAAAAGAGAAGGTCAAACTTTGATCTGCCCCCCCCCCCCCCAAACTTAAAGTAAGGACAATACCCTCACTGTCAAGTGTTAGGGGAAGGCAAGACTAGGCTTGCCTCTAAATGATACCCATTAGGCCTTAAGCCTAGTTCTCTTACGCGCATGGAGGATGTCTTATCTCTTTTTCTTCTTAGTTTCTTTCTTAGCGACCTTTGGTTTCTTCGGCTCCTTAGCTTGTTCTTTGAAGACTTCAGGGGTGGCAGCTTCTTTCTGCATAGGTTTCTCCATGACAATCTTTTCTTTCCTCTTCAGCTCATGTTTCCTTGGGCTAAGTACCTGTTCTTCTGTAATCTTTTCCTCACTCTTTGCAGCTGTCTTCTTGAATAGAGTTACAACAGGAGTAGTCATAGTAGTGACTACTACTGCTTCTCCCTTGCTTGTCTCACTGCCAACCTTATCGCTCTCAACTTTTTCTTTAATTTTATTCTCTTTTGCCTTCAAGGATCTAGGGGAGGATTCCTCAGTGGTTGAGTAATATTTGGGTAAGCTATCATCCACAAACTGATATTCATCTTCCATTCTTGACTTAACTTCTTCTTCCTTGGAGAAATGTGAGTGTCCCTTGGGGGCTCAACTCCAGCTTTCTTGGTGACATCAACTTTCTCACTCTTTTTCTTTTTTGGCTGAACTGGGCTGTCCTGAACAGACATAGCTTCTCTTGTCCCAATAGCAACCTTTTCATCTTTCTTCTTCACACTCTTTTCTCTTTTCTCCTTTTTCTTTTTCTTTGACTTCTCCTTCTTTTTCACCTTCTTATCCTCACTGACTGGCTCCTTCTCCTCCTTGTTTTCTTCCAGTTCTCCCAAGATGTGATTAGGGAAAACCAGGGGATCTAACAAACTAGACGGGAATTACAAAGCAACAACTTTTTCCTGCCAAATGCACTTTTCTTTTTAAAACTTAAAATAATCTCTTTGGTCCTTCTGCATTTGTAGAAGGACATCCCATAACACTCCATCATTTTCATGCTCCTAAGCCTCTTCTATCGATACCTGGCGTGCCTCAACTAGCCTCTTCCTTCCTCTTGGATTCATAAATGTCTGGATCAATGCTTTATCTAGCTGTTGAAGCAGTAAAGCGGCAAGCAAAAATATTATTTTCGGAAGAATTTCCTCCGGGATTTATGTCGTCTCCACAAGGATCAGTGTGAGGGAAAGAATGTCATTCGACAATCTCTACGTCTCTAACCTTGGGTTTAAATGGTTTGGGATAATAATGCCAAAGAAAAAAAACATAAAACAAGAAAATAAATACATTCTTAAGAAATGAGAAAACGCGTCAGGAGTTATATTTCGTTCTATCCATCATGTACTAAAAAATATATGGATCAAATGCACGCAACCTAATTCACTCGTCAATATCATTACGTATCACTCACAATAGAGGTTGTGTCTAATGCAAAGTCGAGAGATCAACTGTATCATCTCATCGGTGATGTCTCACGCAACTCGACAACACGAAGCATTAACAATCGATACCCACGTGAAAATTAGTCCTGAATCTATGTCTAGAGTTTAGAATCTACCAGATGTTCATCTTAGATCAAGTTCGAACTGTATATGTCTATAGAAATCCAAACCATTAAGTAAAAAATCAAGATAATCATCGATAAAGAGTTGTAAAAGAGATTTTATACAAAGATTCATAAATATACATACAATCAAGATAAACTTACACACAAAACCCCAACAAATGAAAAATACATAGAGAGGAAGGAAGAAGAACACAAATCTCACGGTCTGTCAACTCCGATTAAAGTGGATTCGACTTTGAATCATCAAGATGCACCCTCCAATGTTGTTTCTAAGTTAAATCTACTCAAGAATGTGTTTGATGAAGTTGGGGTAAAAAGTTCCCAAACAACATAATCTAAAAAATGCTGAAAAAATGACTTAAATAGGCAAAATGGGTTTCTGTTTTCGCCTAGCGAAGTTTCGTTCGCACAACGAACGTATGCATCTTTCGCTACTTGCAAAACAGTGTTTTTCACGCGTTTTAGAACTTTCTGTTCGCATTGTGAACATGACAGCAAACCAACACTTGTTTTGACCATAACGTTTAAACCGTAACACTGTTTTACGCATGGTCGGAAGCGTTGGAAAGTTTATTCAATGCTCTATAAGATAATGAAAAAATATCATTGCTTGTATACCTACAAAAATGAGAGAAAAACAATTAAAAACAATGATATTTACGTGATATGCAATATATACATTATAATGTAAACTATACAACATATGCACAAAAGTTGAAGTTTATTGGTTGAATTAAGCCAATAAGTGTCAATTATTCACACTCAAAATCAGTACAATTTAGCACTTATCAACTCTCCCCAACTTAAATTTATTTGTCCTCAAACAAGAATCGATCAACTCAAGGAAACAAAAGTAACAATCAAGCAATCACGACTCAACAAGTTTCGAAAAACAAAAATAAATGTATGGTTCAATACAAAAACGTACATGCAAAGCAAAACATACCACTAAACTACAATGATAACATGAAAGCGAAACAACTCCTAAATACAAAACACATGTCAACAATTCTAAGACAATACAATGTTCAAAATGAATTACACCTAGCACACATTTCATCGGTAGATGAATAAAAAATATATTAGGGGCTTAACTCTCACCCAACAATCAAGCCAACAACAAGTTAAATTATGCATTCATCAAGAAAAAACTCATATTGAACAATATAAAAGCAAAAATCACAAGGGCTTTAAGGGTTGTAATGTGGCTTGGGTAACAAGCAATTGTTTTTCTCAAGGTAAAAGAAATAAAAATTTTCCTAATCAAATGAGAGTGATCATTTCTCACAATCTCAAGCACTCACAAATTTCAATCACCTTTTTCTCTTTTCCAAATAGTTACACCATTCCACACAACTTATTAGCATACAATTATTCTATTTTTTTTTTCAATTCTTTTCCCTTTTTTTTTCTTTTTCTTTTTCATTTTTCTTTTCTTTCTTTTTCAAACTTTTTCTTTTTCTCAACCTCTTAACAACCAACCTCTTCTCCCCAACTTAAATACAACCACACATAGTGATATGAATGCTCCCAAACTTATTAGGCAAGGGTAAAAAACTCAAATAATAAATCATGGTTATAGTTCAAGAAAAAGTATTCAAATCCATACAAAAATGAACCTAACACCAACATGGATTCTAACAAAGGCTTAAAGGTGGTAAGCAAATTCTCACTCACTCACAAGGTAGATTGACTATTTGGTCAAATGGTTATGCTTAAAATCAAACAAAATGCCTTGATCATTTTATTGCTATCATACAAATCAACACAAATACAAGATTAAACATAATAAAACCGAGTTAAACAAGAATGTTGGTCTCCTGCATATAGTAAACAATGGAAAGCTCCTCACAAAAAGGTTTTGTTCTAAAGTGATTCAAAACTGAACAAGTATGGCAAAAGAATGAATGACATGAAAATTATACAAATGAAAAGTCTCCTAATCATCCTATGTTCTAGAAAGCGATAAACAAGTACTTTGCAAAGTACCAACTTCAAACAATATCAAAACCATACATTCACAAGTTGAAACGATCAAACTTAGAAAATCACAAAATGCATCCATAAGCTAATCAAAAACAAACTTGAGAGAAAACTCAAACATTATTCTAACAACCTAACAAAAAAATTCAATCAAACTAAATAAACATAAATCTATACAAACTCAAAAACCGTTCGGTTGCCTCCCAACAAGCGCTTGTTTCACTAAGCTCGACACCTTTATTGTTCTTGGCTAGTAACTTCCTCACATACACGCCGATCCTTTTCAAAGCGTCAACCTAAAGAAAGTGTCCTAACCAAACACTTGAACAAACGTTATGGAAACAAAATATATACAACACTTGAACAAACATAATGGAAGACAAAAGCAAAACAAGTATCTATACAAGCATATATACAATTATGTGCAAAGCTTAGAAATATAGAAACTATCGCAATGCGACTCAATATCAAAACCAATCCCCGTCAATGGTGTAACACCCAAAATTTAATTGGAATATTTTAATTAATTTATTTAATTAAGAATATTCATTTTCAGTGATTTTCAGTGGTTTTGTGGAATTTTGAAGAATTATGCATAATTGGGTTATTTATTTTGAATAATAGTATATAATATGAAGATATTAATATTATTATAAATTAAAATAAATATAAGTGAAAGAAGGGCAAATTGGACATTTAAGAGGAGTTAGTGAGGGTGTTATGGGAAAAGCCCAAATTGTGAGGCTCAAGTCTAGGTTTAACAAAAATAAAGTTATGAAGGAATTATGATTCATTTGTTAGACCGTGAAAAGAATGGAGGTCAGAGCTCTGAAGAGGGGGAATGGAGGCAAAAGCTTCGGAGGATTCCCGGAGACATTTGAGAAGGCTTTGATCGACAATTAAGGTATGGGGAGTATAACCTTTCATGATTTTCCATGTGTAACTTTCGATGTAATTATGGTTGATTTAAGGGTTTAAGGGTTTTATGGAGAATTATGGGAAAAAGGGATTTTGGCCTTCGTGGCCAAATCCTATTTTGAGGTTTAACTTTGAACTAGGCCTTCATGGCCAAAACTATGATTTGACATTGGTCTAACCCTTAGAGAAATTTGATAGTGAGAAATTTGATGATTGTGGTGTAGTGGTAAGTATTCCTGAGAGTTAGAGCGTGGATATGAGAAATAGTGATCTTTGACCTTTGTGGCCTAAATTAATTATAGGTAAATCTAACCGTGGAATTCATTGGAAAAAACCTTGTTATTTGTCTGACCCTTAAGGGATAGGAATATTGGATAATGAGTAACTCAAGTGCCTTGGGGCAATTGTAGGGAAATTTGTGATTTAGGGCGTGAATATGATATGGGATCGGCCTAATAAACCGTAGGTTTTATGCCTTTATCGCTGTAAGACCTTAGGGTTGAATTAGGGATGTTTTGGGGGCATTGGGGAAGTGAATCGTAGAGCCCTTTGAGTGGTTTCAGGACCTGATGCGTAGCAGAACTTGATGTCATCGCACACTTCTCCTAGCAAAGAATGCTTCTCCTAGAAAACAATGTTGTTCCCAGACTCGCCTAGCGAAGAAACTCGCCCCAGACTTGCCTAGCGAACATTCCAGTGAACGTAGCAGAGTTTCGCGAATGTTGATCGTGTGCAGTGATGCCTTGATGTTTGATTCTGAGATTTCTGCGATGAGTTAACATGAGTATGACAGTGAGGTTTATGTGATTCATAAGCTATAATATGAGGATTATCGCGAGTATAATTATGAATTAATGTGTGATAATATGTGATAGTATGATAGAGTAATATGATGAGTATGACTATGAGCTCTATGATATTTGTACATGATTACATGACAATTTCCATGATGTATGATGATGATTATTATAATGAACTATAATGACATGATATATGATGATGATTATTATGATGAACTATGACAACATGATGTATGATGATGATTATCATGATGAACTATGATGACATGATGTATGATGATGATTATGATGATGAGCTATGACGTTTGATGATGATGAATATGATGAATGATGATGCACCTATGATTTTATTATGAGGATGATTTGTGACATGTGCATCATGCATTCATGTGCATCCGGACTTCGGTTCAGGACCTCGATTACTTTGGCTTCAATCCCACTGTGTGGATGTGAAGTGTTTTGATGTGTTCTGGTTCTCACGTAAAATTGATCATATTGATGGGGATCTATGGAGGGTTGATGACCCAGTGTCCATCGCGCTGTGATGATTGGTACCACATGCATTGAGTCTTGTCGCATTGCATTTATGAGTCTTTTTGTATGAATTATGATATGGTGACCTTTGAGGTCTATTAAAGGATATGAATGTGTTGAATATAAAAATGACACTGTTTTATATGTTGATTGTTATACATTGATTATTATGAATTGTTTTATTCACCCCGCCTCTTTGAATGTTACCTCCACGTGGGTAACGTGCAGATGACCAGGTTTAGCCGTGGACGTCGTAGAGGATTATTTTTGAAGTCTTTGAGTTGTTAGCCTTTTGGTTAACTTAGAGGGTCTTGCTCTGATATGTAACATTGGGTTGGGGTCTTTTGAGTTGAACAATATACTGTTGAGTTATTTTGCTTATCTTCCCGTATGAGGAAAATCTTGATTTATGCCTTTGAGTTCCGCTGCTTTGTGCAATTTGATGTATTTTGGGGTGACCTGTTGTTTACGGAGCCTTGACCTATTTGAGTTATTGAGAAAATGTACGCCCTTTGAGATGAATTTTATTAAGTTAAATATTTTACTCTGATATTTGTGTTATTTTGCCGTAATATTTATGGGGTAGAAAAGGGTGTTACAAACGACGCCATTTTGTTGGAGCGGTAAAGCAGCAAGCAAAAATATTATTTTTGAAAGAATTTCCACTGGAATTTATGTCGTCTCCACAGGGATCAATGTGAGGGAAAGAATGTCGTTCGACAATCTCTACGTCTCTAAGCTTGGGTTTAAATGGTTTGGGATAAAAATGCCAAAGAAATAAAACATAAAACAAGAAAATAAATACATTCTTAAGAAATGAGAAAACTCATAAGGAGTTGTATTTCGTTCTACCCATCATGTACTAAAAAATTTATGGATCAAATGCACGCAACCTAATTCACTCGTCAATATCATCACGTATCACTCACAACAGTGGTTATGTCTAACGCAAAGTCGAGAGATCGATCGTATCGTCTCATAGGTGATGTCTCACGCAACTCGACAACACGGAGCATTAACAATCGATACCCACGTGAAAATTAGTCCTAAATCTATGTCTAGAGTTTAGAATCTAACATATGTTCATCTTAGATCAAGTTAGAATTGTATATGTTTATAGAAATCCAAACCCATTAAGTAAAAAATCAAGATAATCATCGATAAAGAGTTGTAATAAAGAGATTTTATACAAAGATTCATAAATATACATACAATCAAGATAAACTTATATACAAAATCCCAACAAATGAAAAATACATAGAGAGGAAGGAAGAAGAACACAAATCTCACGGTCTGTCAACTCCGATTAAAGTGGATTCGACTCCGAATCATCAAGATGCATCCTCCAATGTTGTTTCTAAGCTAAATCTACTCAAGAATGTGTTTGATGAAGTTGGGGTAAAAATTTCCCAAACAACATAACCTAAAAAATGCTGAAAAAATGACTTAAATAGGCAAAATGGGTTTCTGTGTTCGCCTAGTGAAGTCTCGTTCGCACAACGAACTTATACATCTTTCGCTACTGCCAAAACAGTGTTTTTCACGCGTTTTAGAACTTTCTGTTTGCACTGCAAACTTTTTTTCGCATTGTGAACATGACAGCAAACCAACATTTGTTTTGACCATAACTTTTAAATGGTAACATTGTTTTACGCACGGTCGACAGCGTTGGAAAGCTTATTCAATGCTCTATAAGATAATGAAAAAATATCATTGCTTGTATACCTACAAAAATGAGAGAAAAAAAATTAAACTCAATGATATTTACATGATATGCAATATATACATTATAACGTAAATGTCGCTTGCGCGAAAATAAGGTGCCGGCATGACAGAAGAGTCGCCACCTTTCGTTATTTATCCCTCAGAGCGGGAAAGGAAACGATCGGAAAAACCTGACGAATGAGGGTAAGACAAGGTCGTCGCAACCATTGTCTGGGTTCGGGAGTCGGTTACGCAAGGGGAAGGTATTAGCACCCCTCACGTCCGTCGTACTCGACGGGATCCTCGCTTGTTTGTTTACTTGGACGGGTTGGTTATAATCTATCTACCTATCAAGGCTGGCTGAAAAAGAAAAGAAAATGACTCGGCAAAGCGTCGCACTTTATGCCTACGTATTCCCGTCTGGAACGAGAAATCAGAGTCAACGTAGTTCGGCTAACTACGGGTTAAGGTTGAAGGTTGCTCGCCAGGACATCGCATCCTATGCCTACGTACTTTCATCTGGTATGAAAGATCAGAGCAAACGTAGTTCGGGAAACTACAAAAACTCAACTAGGAGGGAGACTATCAAGTCCTACTGTTATCATGCCATGGATTCATCCTATGGTTGAAGTTTGAACAGGGAACTCCTAGAAGTTATCATGCATAGGTTTCAACCTAAAAGTCTATCATCAGATCCTTATCAAAGGAAATGAGAGTCCTAAGGGATCATGTCAATGATACACAGAATACAGACAAAAACATCAGTTTTAACAGTAAAATGCATGCAATGCAAGTGAGGGAGGAAATGTGTGTGGGGCTTCAGCCTCCACAAGCTCATCTCAACCTCAAGCCAGTCATGAAATAACAGTAACCATACTGAACATAAACAACATGCTATCAAGCAACAACAGATAAGGGAAATGAAGTACCATCAGGTAAACAAAACACACTGGAGAAAGAATCAACTATTCTCTAATCCTAACCCTAATCACAGAATCTAAACAGATCTAAGCAAAGCCCTAAACAGGAGAAATCAATCCCAGTCTTCAAGCTTCAGAACAAGCCTACCAAAGAAAGGGAGCTAAGCAAGCAAACTCATAGTGTCTTCCTCAGGAAAGCACTAAGAGGTGTATACTCAGGAGTCATATCCTATGTGGCTCAACCACTGTGATCAGTTTATATTCCTCCTCAGGAGAAATTAAACTCACAAGCAGGCTCCAACATCACTGGATATTTAGGAAATCCTATCTGAACTAGTGGAACTAAATGAACAGACTCATAGGACCTTCCTCAGGAAAGTACTAGGAGGCTTCCACTTAGGAGTTGTATCCTATGTGGCTCAACAACTGTGATCAGTTTACATTCCTCCTCAGGAGAAATTAAACTCACAAGTTGGCTCCAACATCATTGGATACTTAAGAAATCCTAGATCAGCTAGTGGAACTAAGTGAACAGACCCATAGGACCTTCCTCAGGAAAGTACTAGGAGGCTTCCACTTAGGAGTTGTATCCCATGTGGCTCAACAACAAGTGATCAGTTTACATTCCTCCTCAGGAGAAATTAAACTCACAAGTTGGCTCCAACATCATTGGATACTTAAGAAAGAGGTGAGAAGGAAAGATGAAAGTCATTCATAGTGCCTTCCTCAGGAAAGTACCATGAACTTCCTTCAAACTTCAGGCTCTCAAACCTCACAGACTGGGAACAAGACAAGCTCTGGGTCTCTGAATCTTGATCTACAATCTTCTCTCCATGATGCTCTCCATCAAAGTCTTCAAGGCAACACAAGCCCCTCAGCAAATTCCTCAGAATGAACCCCACAGATGAACAGATAACCCACTGAACAGACCAAATCATCAGGCAACTTCAGAAAATACCTAAAAATGCTAAACTGATAGGGAAAAATCTAACAAATATTCACAAGGGTCCTCAACACCTACTCATAACATCTACAAAGGTTTCTACCTAAAAATCAAGATAAAACTCAATCAAAGAAAATGATTCATCACCTAAACACAATCTAAACCCTAATCAGGATACCCTAAATCTACCCTAATTAAACTAATCAAGATTTAATTCTAAAAATCTAGAAAAAAAATCCTATGGGGAACTATGACTCATCATCTAATTGCATAAAAAAGAATGGATTAAAAACCCTAAGGGAAGGTTCTAAAACAATTCCTACAAAATCATGATACAAAATTAAACAATTAAAAAGCTATTTAATTGGAAAATCTATTAAAAATATTAAACCTAAAAATAAAATCTCATTTTTATTTTTATAATTTTCTATACACTTTAATCTACTCATAGAAAAAAGAAGGATCAAAAAATCATTTTTTATCTATTTTTAATGAATTAATCAAAACAGACAAAATTAAAAGAAAATTAAAAAGAAATGAAAGAAATTAAATGAATTAAAGGGGTGGGGGGTCAGAATAGCACATCAGACTAGGGTTATTCCAGTTGGGCCTCAAGGGTGGGGGTGCGCGTAGCATACGCGTTAAGCCCAGGTACTATCAGAAATTCATTTAAAAAAAATAAAAGAAAAGAGTGAAACCCGGGTGCGAATAGGAAGGGATTACAGTGCGTTTTGAAGTGGGCTGGCTTTGGGGGGTGCGAAAATGAGAATCACTTAAGCCCATGAGGGGCATTAAGTTAAACGCAGCGCTTTGCTGAGTTTAAATTCCCGCCGCTTTTCTGAATTCAATCACAGCCGCACGATTGAAGTTTTGGTCAAGGTTTCTGGTTTAGATCTAACGGCCATCACGCGTCTTCTTCCTTGGCCATGTAGTTAGGGTTTGAAGCCTCCATTGATGCACCTTCACACGTGAAACTTTAAGCCCGCGGTTCTCACTCTCTACTCAACCAAATCACACGCTATAAAAATGAAAATTGCTTAGAATCTCTTCCTCTACACATGTATGCCATTGTTTCACTTTGAAACTCACTCTATCATGAAACCCGCGCGCAACAAGTTCTTGAAGCCATGAAATGCTCTGAAACTTTTTCTCCTAATTCTCACTAAAACCTATATGGATCTACTCTACATCTAATGGTGATGATTCTGAACCAAATACCTAAGCTTCTAGCGCCCTAATCATGGAGTTCTATGCCAATCAAGATTCGAGCACCTGCACTAAATTGTCTCTAAACAGCCCCAAAGTTATCTAAACTAATCTCCTATCATCCTAAATCAAGATTATGCTAATGAATCTACACGAATTTACTTAAATTAAGCAAGTGGAAGCAAAATGCACCTTGAGCAAAATATGATGGATGATGAGGAATCTCTTGGATCTTGATCTTGTGAGGCTTGGATCTTGCTCTCCTTTTGCTCTAGATGATTCTGTATGCACGAGTTTGGAAGGGGAATACTTGTGGAGGATGAAATTCAAGGTTGCTTGAAATTGAAGAAACTTCTCCAATGGCTATGTACCTCTCTCTCTCCTCGGACTTGGCTCAAGTTTCACCAACCTCTAACACTCTTTGATGCACTCTTTAAATAACAATCATTGGATGCTTCTAGATTCATCTAGAATGATGTGGAAAGTTCATGAAAGTTCCATGATATGCCATGTTGGATTTCTCATATACCATGCTCCATGCCTTGTAATTTTGACTCAAAATACCCTTACATGAGTTATTAAGAAGGAATGAGTGGAAAACAAGTGCATTTTTGGCTTATGTAGGGTTTTTCACCATTGCCTTCTTTTTCAAGTAAGAAATTTCCAAAGGAAGTCCACTTTTGGAGCCTCAAATGAAAATTCTACTTAAACCAAAGTTCTCAAAATGGTCTTTCCAATCAAAATGATATATTGGATGACCTATTTTGGATTTGTGGATCTCCCAAATCACTTTTCAATTTCAACTTTTCAAAGTTATAAGTCATTTTTAGTTCATTTTTGACCAATCATGGAATCTTGTGCTATGAGCTTTTCCAACCATTTGTGACCTTCTTTCTAGACTTAAAATCCCATTTTGAGCAACTTTCATGTTTTGAGTTTTTCCATTTGAGGCTTGGAAATAGGAGTTTTAGGCATTGGCTAAAATGACCTATAACTGACAAATGACCAAAATACCCCTGCCTTGTTCAAACCATAAGTTGAGTTCCACAAATCCAATCAAGGACTTCTACCACTCAAATTAAAGCTAAGGAGATCCTATTCAACATTCATGTTGACCAAGAAACCATAGGAGTCCTCCTACTAGGGCAAAAGTTGTCTGCAAGTTGGGTGACTTTCAAGGACCCAGATTCACACACCTCTACTGACCTGTAATTTGTCAAAACCATAACTTGAGCTCTGTAACTCCTATCAAGGACTTCCACCACTCAAATTAAAGCTTAGAACAAGCTCTACAACATTCATGTTGTGGGGAAGATGAGATATCAATCACATCTAGAGCTAAAACTGCCTGGAAGATAGGGATCAAATTAGGGTTTTCTCACTGACAATCCTCAGAAACCCTAACTCAAAACTTCTCAAACTCCTCAATCATGATGAGTTGGTCTAGGAATCATCTCTATATCATCTCAATACATCATTCCATGATCTCATGGCCCTTGGATTAGGTCTCAACCTTCTCCAAATCTTCAGCTGATCTAGGGTTGACTCAGTCAAAACCCTAATTCTACCATTCATGGTTGAATTCTCTGAACTCTTGCATAATGACCTCTATGGGATTCATGATGGCTATCAAGACATCTCATAGGCTTTCTCAAAACATCTAATTCATTCTCAAAGTCTCAGAATCATCTGAGGAGCACCCACAACTCTCAAGCTATGAAACATACAACCTTGGTTTCAACCAATTTCTCTGAGGATCTCTTGAACTTTCTGATGAAGGTATCAACTTCCAAACACTCAATGAATGAATAATTGTTGGTCAAATTTTGGGGTGCAACAGCTGCCCCTATTCAAACGGCTTGGACCTGACTGGGTGAGAAGCGAACGGCTCTCAACCAATCAAGGTACGAGACGGTTGAATACCGGTAAACCCGAAAATTTGCCAACTGCATGAGCACACGGTACTCTGCGGGGAACAAATCTTTGAATACTGCAACACTAGCTGCTCAACAACTAGCTGGAGAAATACTGATCCGACATCACCGTCAGTTATCCACATTAACTTCTTCTGATATTGCCTACGGACAACCACGTTAACTTCTTCTGATATTGCCTTCAGACAACCACGATAACTTCTTCTGATATTGCCTTCAGACAACCAAAATACCCTGCATCGCTGCTGGAGAACTAAACCTGATATACCCAACATCACCGCTGGAAAACTGAATCTGACATCGCCGCCGGACACAAACATCACTCTGAGAGACACTCGACATCGCCGCTGGAGAACTAAATCTGATATACCCAACATCACCGCTGGAAAACTGAATCTGACATCGCCGCCGGACACAAACATCACTCTGAGAGACACTCGATATCGCCGTCGTACCAACATCATCTCTGCTGGGGATTTAAGGAGTCTGACATTGCCGTCAAACAAACATCCAACCTCGCTGCCGGAAACAACCATAATCTGACCTCACCGTCGGATAATCAAAATACCCAACCTCACTGCTGGACAACTATATCACTTGAACAATTCTGACCTGGGGTTCACCCCTGGTAAATGGAACAAAAGGTACACTTGCGTATTTGAAACTACTCCGCTGGGAATGAGAGACTTAACCGAGCACACTCTGATCTGGGGTTCACCCTCAGAACCATAACGAACATCGGAATACTGCGGCACACTGCCTGCCGTAGAACTTCAACAATAAAGATATATGAAACCCTGGCCCCTGGCCCTTTCCAGCTTCAGCTAGAAAACAATCTTCAAGTATTTCTGAATATGAAACCCTGGCCCCTGGCCACTCCAGATCCGCTGGAGAATCTTCAAGTATCTTTGAAGATAGATGAAACCCTGCCCGTCGGCTATTTCCAGCTTCAGCTAGAGAAACATCCTTGACCTTCAAGGATGTAAACTTTGCCCGTCGGCAACTCTGCAGGAGGTATCTTCGACTTCAGTCTGAAGAAATGGTCCTTGGCCTTCAAGGATACATGGATCTGCCTTCAGGCAACCCCGCCTCTGCTATAGAGCATCCGTGACTTCAGTCAGGGATATATTTCGGCCTTCAGTCCGAAAAGTGAATCCTAGGTCCTTCATGACCTTAGGGGATAACCTTGCCCTTAGGCACCTTCGCTTCAGCTTCGGAAATCTGTGACTTCAGTCAGAGAAACGGTATCCTGAGCCATTCATGACTCTACGGGGATTCAAACACTTTGCCTTCAGGCAAAACTCCGCTTCAGCTGGAGAAACATCTTCGACTTCAGTCAGAAGAAACACTATTCACTTGATCGCAATCAATCATCACCTCAGGACAACTGACTTGGTCTTCAGGCCAACACGGATCATCTTGTTATATCTACAAACTTTGGAACCTTGTCTTCAGCCCTTCGTTGATTCATCAATCCGGAAATCTGAACTCACAGGAACCTTCTGATATCGCCTTCTGGCGCTTATGAAATCCATCTTCAGATTAGACATCATTGCTGGAGGAACATCTTCGACTTCAATCAGAAGACGTATCATTCACTTGATCGCACTCAATCATCACCTCAGGATAACTGACTTGGTCTTCAGACTCACACGAATCACTCTGTTGTATCTACAACTCCGGAATCTTGTCTTCAGCTACCCGTTGATTCATCCACGCGGAAATCTGGACTCACCGGAACCTTCTGATATCGCCATCGGGCGCTTACGCAGTCAATCTTCAGATTAGACATCATTGCTGGAGCAACATATCACGCTGCTATTCTCTTGACATCCTGTCAAGTCGTTGCTAAATAAAAGCAAACATGCCGGGTCACCGGGCATAATCACCAGGTTAACAACTCTGTTGAGGAGAGAGGAATGAGGGTTCACCCAAATAATCCTGACGACTCACTGGGGAAAAAGGAAGAAGGGTTCACCCGAACAACCTTGTAGACTTTGCCGTAGAAAGACGAGAGAGTTCACCCAAACGACTTCAACAACTGCTTGGGGAATAACGACAGAGTTCACTCAGCCGATTCCTACCGACTTTACTGGGGAGCAAGTACTTCTGCACGGGGAAAGCGATAAATGCTCTGAACGGCTTTTTGGGAAATGGCCCTTCTGGGAAACATAGCCGTCGGGCTACAAGACACTCATGTCATTAAGTCCTCAAACTTGCGGGATAAACAAACTTCAGCTTGCTGGACAATCCTTCGGGATCTGTTTGGGGGAACATTCCATCTGCCAATCATGATTGTGCTCGACTGGGGATATCAATCTACCTGCCTGCTGCTGGGGAAGTGCCAACCACCTGCTGGGGAAAAGCCCTCCACTCTGTTGGGTATCCCAGGAATCTCCCTGGGCAACTCTTGTTGGAGGTGCTACTGGGGAGCTCAAGTATCATACTAAGCAAACAACTCGGGAAGCTGTACTGGGGTCTTAAGAATCGTCTTAAGCAAATGGCCCTGCTGAGGGATTCGAGAATCATCTCGAACTGAAGACTTCGCCGGGGATCTCAAAAATCATCTTGAGCGAGCGACTGCGGGGATCACACCGGGGTCTTTAGAATCATCTAAGAAAACAACCTTGCTGGGAAGAACATCAAGAATCGTCCTGAGCAACCGGTCTTTCGGTAGTACACCTGTACAATAAGGATGATAATGACCTAGATCATGCTTATGATGCGTATGCTTCTGCGCTACGCCCCACACGGTGGGAATGATATGTATTTATGCTAAGTGTCATGCAATCATGTACAATGCTATGTAATCATGCACAATGCTATGCAGTGTTGAATGCTATGCAGTCATGCACAATGATACGATCTCGTCAGCAAAATAAATGCCGAGGGGGGAATCCTCCTGTCAAGGAGAAAGAACCACTCAGGTAGGGGAATCATCCTGCTGAGGAGATTGTGAACACGCTAATATCAATCAGGCTCTGTCTAGGGAATTGATCTTCCGCGAATTGCTGCAGGGAAACAACTTCAGCTGACTGTTGCAGGGGATGAAGCTCTACGAGAACTTGGATCTGCTGATATCAATCGCGAGAATGAAATGCGCGGCCGTCTCGGCTACTCTTCTGGGGATGACCACTCTGTGGGGAACCAACTTCAGCTGCTCAACACTCCACTGGGGAAAAACCAATCATGATCTGATCAACTTCCAAGGATTCGGATTTCTTGGACATTTGCAAACTCGGCTGAGGAAGGAGAAATCATTCTGCTTTACTGGAGATTACGACTCTGATGAGGAATTTCAATTCTGCTGGGGAAGAAAGAATCATCTGACTTCGGGGGAGAGTACAACTCTGCAGGGGAATACAACATTAGCTGTTCCGACACTCTACTGGGGAAGAAGGAATCGTCCATCTTCAGGAGAGAGCCTGATTCTGGTGAGGAATCTCAATTCCACTGGAGACTTCAGTCTGGCACTATCAGTTACTGCATACTTCGGCATACGACTAGCTTCCTGCGAAACCTGCACTTGTGACCCGGTGCGGGGGAAAATCCTGCTTCAGCGACTTTACTGGGGAAAACTCGAGCTTCGGCACCCGAACACTTCTATGAACTCTGCACTTGTGACCCGGTGCTGGGGAGAGACGACATCAGTCTTCGGTGACTTTACTCAGCCGCTGGGGTGACATTCCTTCAGGATGCGTCTGCTTGGGGACGAGAATCACCTCTACCTGGGGAGACATATCAATGCTCGCCATTCTGATTCTGATTCTGCGAAGGAGAGACTATTGAACTCTGCTGGAGAAGGAGGGCTCGCCCTGCTTCGAGGATATCAATCCTGGTCTGCCGAGGGTAATCTTGACCCTAATCTGATGAGGGATAAACGCCATCTCAATCTGCTGCAGTCTCCAACTGTACAGGGGGAACAACCTTAAATCGTGCATCTCTGCGGAGGAACAATCCTGATTCCAACAATGCCAACACAGGGAATACAGGCTACCAATCATGGAGTCAAGTAACAGGTTATGCTGTAGGATAACAATTCAATGACCGCAAGGCTTCTTCAGAAGGTTCGGGTTTTGACGGGGTAATGACACGATTCCCCGATACTCAATTCTTGCTAGGGTGAACAAACCCATTTGAACAACTTGCCCCAGCGCAATTCAACTTGCCCCAATCCGACCTTTGGGAATAATTCATTCTGAGCCGAAAACAACTGGCAACAAGACAATCTTCAGAGGGCTCGCCCCAGTATCTGCACAACGGGAGGATTCATCCTCAACTGATCAACTCTCAGCATGGCCAGCTTCAATATCTCTGAAGTAGTTTGCCCCTGAACGAGCGATGAGCGACTCAACATGCTCTGATCGAACACTGGAGGGATCTGCCCTTAAATCGCAAGAATTCTGGATAACTGCCCCTGATTGGGTCTCGAGAAGATTCACTTCCGGCCAACTGCTTCTTGCATGAACTGCCCCATAATCAACTGATGCTTCGGGACTTGTCCTCAGACGAACCGATTCCAAACTCACTGGAAGTCATTGCCCCAAATTCACAGGGCTTCGCAGCATACCATTCTGATCCAGACCTCTGACGATTCAGTCCTGATTGACTATTCCTTGCTGAAGTTCCTTCGTATCAGCTACTAACCTGCAACTAAAATTGTTTATTCACGAATAGTAATTTTAACGCAGTGTTCATGCAAATTTCGAAAAAATGTTGTACTGTCACTCATTTACGCGTCATGCTAGTGAGTGACGAATGAACTCAAGAGTTCAAACGTAGTGCCGATGCAATCAGTGAAAAATGCAATAAGGATATGATTAGCAAATCATGAAGGAGTCAGGTTACTCAACCTTATCGTAATGCGCTTTCCGAATAAACCCTGCCTCAATTAGGTCTTTTAAGGGTTGTATCGTGGTCGGGTTCACGGTTCGTGAAACAAAGGATATTTGGCTCAAATTATGATTTGTACCCACCCCTTCTACGTGATATTCTCCGATCCTAAAGTTCAGTTAACTTAGCTCGAGCGCTCTCCTCTTCGAGAGGTATGTTGAACATTGGGAACAACTGGTTAAAGAATTCTCAAGGTGTTTCGGAGTGACAGTTACTCCTTTTTCGTTTTCGGTGTCTGTGTCTACACGACTTCGCCCTTGTTCGAGGATTTTTCTTTTTTATAATCCTTTCTTTTCATTCTTTTGATTCCCTAACTTTTGCCTGGACTGACTCCTTTTGAGTTCTTTTCGATTTTTTCTTTTGAAGTCCAGCGGGATGCCCTGATTTTTGCCTAAGTATTTGCTTTCTAGCTTTTCTTTTTTACTTAGCGGGCTTTCTTATTTCTTTTTTTTCTTTTGGAACGAGTCGTGCGACACTGGTTGTCTTGATTGCTCCGAAAGGATTGTAACTGTCTCACTCCTGATTGGTGAGGTTTAACCATTGTGGTTGATGAGGTACGACCTCTGGAGAGGAAAATGATGTGATTGGCCCTCGAAGGACAACACTCCTCTATAAGACTTGAACGCTCGATCAAGCTGACTGACAACTACCCTGCCCCGGGTTAAGATGCGAGGGTTTAAAAATTCCGAAAGAAACTCCTACTTCTCGGCTCGAAGTGGTTAACAAGGGATTCTCTTCCTTATCTCTCCGGTGTTTGGGGATTTGAAACAATGCCTTGTACGTCATCGGCAAAGTTTTATCTGAAAGCAATACGATCATCGGTTATGAGTATTCCGTTTCATCATCCTCCCTCCGCTCATTGCTAATCATAGTAATAAAGTGGAGTAAATAAAATGCAAGTGCCAGTGCAATGCAGTAAATGAGTGACAACGACATAACTAATTCAGAAGAAATGCATAGTCACTTTTATTAATATTACCATTCGAAACATACAATGTTTTAACAGCAAGTAGTAACTAACAGAAAAGAAACTACAAGTGCGAATGGTAAAAAGCCCGAGGACTGCTAATGTTGAGGACGTCTGCCCGTCTGGATCACTGGCTTCTGGAAATAACCCTCTGAATCTGCAAGCTCAAACAGCTGAGAGGTCGTCACGCACAACCAAGACTCCATCTGGAAAGGAAATACACCCTTGGTCGATCAATTGCTGCACTTTCGCCTGGAAAGCCTTGCAATCTTCAGTTGAATGCCCCAGAGATCCACCATGGTAGCCACACTGAGCATGAGGATCGTACCCTGGAGTGTAAGGCTCTAGCACGGGCTTGAGAGCTTTCGGTTCCACTAAGGAATTCTGAACCAACAGTGGAAGAATCTGGCTATACGGCACAGGCACTGGATGGAAAGAAACATTCCTTTGTTCCACGTGGCTGCGAGGTCTCTTGTGATCCTGGGGCTGGTATTCTTTCCGCCCCGGAGCAAGAGGTCGTCGTTTCTGAATGGCGACGGTCTCTCGTTTAGGCGCTTGCGTCCCTGAGCTTGATCCAGGCAGCAACTGCGAGCGAGGTGATTCAGTCACCAAAGGTCGTGGGACATATTCCAGATCTTTCTCAGCTTCAGGCAAAGGAGTGGAATCATCCACCTTTCCTGCAGGGTAGGGGATAAACTTTCCCGATACTCTCATGCCGCCCGGCACAAGCCTAATCGTCCTCGAGTCGATCAAGTCCTGAATCTTATTCCGGAGAGCCTTACATGTTTCAACATGGTGCCCCGGCGCTCCTGAGTGGAAATCACAATGCATGCTTAGATCAACGTCTGGCGACCCCTCATCTGGCGGATTTAAGGTCCGAAGCTTGAGAACACGGTTCTGAACCAACAGCGGCAGCAGCTGGGCATAGCTCACAGGTAGTGGGTCCATAGCTCTATCAAGTAGCTTCTTCTTTTGACCATAACCTTCAGGGTTATTCTGAGATGCCTGGCGCGGCTGCTGACGATACAGGCCTCGAGCTTCACGCTGTGTAGAGGGCCCATGAAGTCCACTTGGCTTCAGCACAGGTGGCACGAACGGTAACGGAGGAAGCACTTTGGTCTCCTCCTTGGGTGCTTGACCACTCTCCTTATTTAGCATACTCCTTACCACTCCCATGAGAAAACTCAACTGATTCTGCAGCTGCTGATTCTCCTCTCTGAGCACTTGCTGGTCCAGACGTACTGCCTGTATGTCATTCATGACCTGCCCCAGCTGGCTTTGGATTTTCCCTAGTTCAGCTTGTATCTGCTCCATTAGTCTGAGCTGCTCGATTCTGAGTCAAACCTGCAAACACAAAGGTTAGAAGACAAGTCCCGGCTTCTGCCATGCAAGATGAATTATGGGTGTCTGTACGTTCAGGAGATCACCCCTGATTCCGGTGTCAACGTGCCAACATAGTGTTAATGCAATGATAAGACTGGATCCATTCATGGAAGAAAATATCTCATATTGCTCGGGACACCAGAATCAGGGTACGAAACGCGCCTGTAGCATAGACACATGCTAATGGAATGCCAACATGAATATGCGAGCTAATGCAAAATGCAGGGATGCAACAATATATCCAGGTGGCTGCTGTGGAGATTCGATGTCAACAGTCACTGCTGAGAAGGAAACCCCGGTGTAAACCCCTGATCTGATCTGCTGTGAATAACCATCTGGTAGGATCGAGATCAAACTTCTGCTCTGTCAATAACGAAGGCCTGATAATAAAGACCCGGATGCAAGATCAAGAAATATCTGTTGATGAAGTCTTCAGACCCCAAATCACAAATCTGCCCTCTCAAGAACAAATACACAGCTGCTGATGAGATCTTCAAACCCCACTCAAAATCTGCCCTGTCAAGAACAAACAACAACTGCTGATGAGATCTTCAGACCTCACTCAAAAATCTGCTCCATCCAGAACAAACCTCTGATAACAATACTGATCAAAGCCTGCTCTATCAAGAACAAGCAAACATCCGATGATAAGATCCTCTGGTCAAACCCTTGCTCTATCAAGAACATATCTGCAACTGAGAACCCAACATAACTGATTCACTGTCAAGAAAACCAGGTAGTCTGGAGGTCAAAGTTTCCTGCAATATCCCAACCCCACTCACAGGTATGATGGACCTAATCCACGGACAAAGGTACGGCATCCTATGCGGTCGTCAGCGTCACAGACATTCATGAGTGACAATACGATTCCCAGAAGGAGTGGCATCGTCAAGTCATGAAGAGGCCTCTCTTAGCTGACTTCCAAATGATCGGTCCCCAGAGTCGACAATCCTCACGTCTGGACTCCCTTCAGATCCTCAGGACCGGAAAGGAGCACCTCTGCAAGAATCTCGTCTGAGCGCAGATTTTCGTAGGGAACTGTGCCTGCTCAGCAGACAGGTTCGTCTACTACTTCTCCGCAACTATATCTAGGTGTGTACTCAAGCCCAGGTCCGGCTTTTCACTCACAGTAACATCCCTCTCCCACAGCAGCACAGATAATCATATCAAACTGGAAATAAAATGCGGGAAATAAAATGCGGGAAGTAAAAATGCGAGAAGTAAGAATGCGATAAATAAACGCAACCCAACAAGCAAACACACAAACGATGGGATTGACTCGCGTAGGGGATGGGAAACGGTCCCAGCATAAGGGATGGGAAAAGTCCCTAGATGCTGTATGTTCCCCAGCAGAGTCGCCAGCTGTCGCTTGCGCGAAAATAAGGTGCCGGCATGACAGAAGAGTCGCCACCTTTCGTTATTTATCCCTTAGAGCGGGAAAGGAAACGATCGGAAAAACCTGACGAATGAGGGTAAGACAAGGTCGTCGCAACCATTGTCTGGGTTCGGGAGTCGGTTACGCAAGGGGAAGGTATTAGCACCCCTCACGTCCGTCGTACTCGACGGGATCCTCGCTTGTTTGTTTACTTGGACGGGTTGGTTATAATCTATCTACCTATCAAGGCTGGCTGAAAAAGAAAAGAAAATGACTCGGCAAAGCGTCGCACTTTATGCCTACGTATTCCCGTCTGGAACGAGAAATCAGAGTCAACGTAGTTCGGCTAACTACGGGTTAAGGTTGAAGGTTGCTCGCCAGGACATCGCATCCTATGCCTACGTACTTTCATCTGGTATGAAAGATCAGAGCAAACGTAGTTCGGGAAACTACAAAAACTCAACTAGGAGGGAGACTATCAAGTCCTACTGTTATCATGCCATGGATTCATCCTATGGTTGAAGTTTGAACAGGGAACTCCTAGAAGTTATCATGCATAGGTTTCAACCTAAAAGTCTATCATCAGATCCTTATCAAAGGAAATGAGAGTCCTAAGGGATCATGTCAATGATACACAGAATACAGACAAAAACATCAGTTTTAACAGTAAAATGCATGCAATGCAAGTGAGGGAGGAAATGTGTGTGGGGCTTCATCCTCCACAAGCTCATCTCAACCTCAAGCCAGTCATGAAATAACAGTAACCATACTGAACATAAACAACATGCTATCAAGCAACAACAGATAAGGGAAATGAAGTACCATCAGGTAAACAAAACACACTGGAGAAAGAATCAACTATTCTCTAATCCTAACCCTAATCACAGAATCTAAACAGATCTAAGCAAAGCCCTAAACAGGAGAAATCAATCCCAGTCTTCAAGCTTCAGAACAAGCCTACCAAAGAAAGGGAGCTAAGCAAGCAAACTCATAGTGTCTTCCTCAGGAAAGCACTAAGAGGTGTATACTCAGGAGTCATATCCTATGTGGCTCAACCACTGTGATCAGTTTATATTCCTCCTCAGGAGAAATTAAACTCACAAGCAGGCTCCAACATCACTGGATATTTAGGAAATCCTATCTGAACTAGTGGAACTAAATGAACAGACTCATAGGACCTTCCTCAGGAAAGTACTAGGAGGCTTCCACTTAGGAGTTGTATCCTATGTGGCTCAACAACTGTGATCAGTTTACATTCCTCCTCAGGAGAAATTAAACTCACAAGTTGGCTCCAACATCATTGGATACTTAAGAAATCCTAGATCAGCTAGTGGAACTAAGTGAACAGACCCATAGGACCTTCCTCAGGAAAGTACTAGGAGGCTTCCACTTAGGAGTTGTATCCCATGTGGCTCAACAACAAGTGATCAGTTTACATTCCTCCTCAGGAGAAATTAAACTCACAAGTTGGCTCCAACATCATTGGATACTTAAGAAAGAGGTGAGAAGGAAAGATGAAAGTCATTCATAGTGCCTTCCTCAGGAAAGTACCATGAACTTCCTTCAAACTTCAGGCTCTCAAACCTCACAGACTGGGAACAAGACAAGCTCTGGGTCTCTGAATCTTGATCTACAATCTTCTCTCCATGATGCTCTCCATCAAAGTCTTCAAGGCAACACAAGCCCCTCAGCAAATTCCTCAGAATGAACCCCACAGATGAACAGATAACCCACTGAACAGACCAAATCATCAGGCAACTTCAGAAAATACCTAAAAATGCTAAACTGATAGGGAAAAATCTAACAAATATTCACAAGGGTCCTCAACACCTACTCATAACATCTACAAAGGTTTCTACCTAAAAATCAAGATAAAACTCAATCAAAGAAAATGATTCATCACCTAAACACAATCTAAACCCTAATCAGGATACCCTAAATTTACCCTAATTAAACTAATCAAGATTTAATTCTAAAAATCTAGAAAAAAAATCCTATGGGGAACTATGACTCATCATCTAATTGCATAAAAAAGAATGGATTAAAAACCCTAAGGGAAGGTTCTAAAACAATTCCTACAAAATCATGATACAAAATTAAACAATTAAAAAGCTATTTAATTGGAAAATCTATTAAAAATATTAAACCTAAAAATAAAATCTCATTTTTATTTTTATAATTTTCTATACACTTTAATCTACTCATAGAAAAAAGAAGGATCAAAAAATCATTTTTTATCTATTTTTAATGAATTAATCAAAACAGACAAAATTAAAAGAAAATTAAAAAGAAATGAAAGAAATTAAATGAATTAAAGGGGTGGGGGGTCAGAATAGCACATCAGACTAGGGTTATTCCAGTTGGGCCTCAAGGGTGGGGGTGCGCGTAGCATACGCGTTAAGCCCAGGTACTATCAGAAATTCATTTAAAAAAAATAAAAGAAAAGAGTGAAACCCGGGTGCGAATAGGAAGGGATTACAGTGCGTTTTGAAGTGGGCTGGCTTTGGGGGGTGCGAAAATGAGAATCACTTAAGCCCATGAGGGGCATTAAGTTAAACGCAGCGCTTTGCTGAGTTTAAATTCCCGCCGCTTTTCTGAATTCAATCACAGCCGCACGATTGAAGTTTTGGTCAAGGTTTCTGGTTTAGATCTAACGGCCATCACGCGTCTTCTTCCTTGGCCATGTAGTTAGGGTTTGAAGCCTCCATTGATGCACCTTCACACGTGAAACTTTAAGCCCGCGGTTCTCACTCTCTACTCAACCAAATCACATGCTATAAAAATGAAAATTGCTTAGAATCTCTTCCTCTACACATGTATGCCATTGTTTCACTTTGAAACTCACTCTATCATGAAACCCGCACGCAACAAGTTCTTGAAGCCATGAAATGCTCTGAAACTTTTTCTCCTAATTCTCACTAAAACCTATATGGATCTACTCTACATCTAATGGTGATGATTCTGAACCAAATACCTAAGCTTCTAGCGCCCTAATCATGGAGTTCTATGCCAATCAAGATTCGAGCACCTGCACTAAATTGTCTCTAAACAGCCCCAAAGTTATCTAAACTAATCTCCTAACATCCTAAATCAAGATTATGCTAATGAATCTACACGAATTTACTTAAATTAAGCAAGTGGAAGCAAAATGCACCTTGAGCAAAATATGATGGATGATGAGGAATCTCTTGGATCTTGATCTTGTGAGGCTTGGATCTTGCTCTCCTTTTGCTCTAGATGATTCTGTATGCACGAGTTTGGAAGGGGAATACTTGTGGAGGATGAAATTCAAGGTTGCTTGAAATTGAAGAAACTTCTCCAATGGCTATGTACCTCTCTCTCTCCTCGGACTTGGCTCAAGTTTCACCAACCTCTAACACTCTTTGATGCACTCTTTAAATAACAATCATTGGATGCTTCTAGATTCATCTAGAATGATGTGGAAAGTTCATGAAAGTTCCATGATATGCCATGTTGGATTTCTCATATACCATGCTCCATGCCTTGTAATTTTGACTCAAAATACCCTTACATGAGTTATTAAGAAGGAATGAGTGGAAAACAAGTGCATTTTTGGCTTATGTAGGGTTTTTCACCATTGCCTTCTTTTTCAAGTAAGAAATTTCCAAAGGAAGTCCACTTTTGGAGCCTCAAATGAAAATTCTACTTAAACCAAAGTTCTCAAAATGGTCTTTCCAATCAAAATGATATATTGGATGACCTATTTTGGATTTGTGGATCTCCCAAATCACTTTTCAATTTCAACTTTTCAAAGTTATAAGTCATTTTTAGTTCATTTTTGACCAATCATGGAATCTTGTGCTATGAGCTTTTCCAACCATTTGTGACCTTCTTTCTAGACTTAAAATCCCATTTTGAGCAACTTTCATGTTTTGAGTTTTTCCATTTGAGGCTTGGAAATAGGAGTTTTAGGCATTGGCTAAAATGACCTATAACTGACAAATGACCAAAATACCCCTGCCTTGTTCAAACCATAAGTTGAGTTCCACAAATCCAATCAAGGACTTCTACCACTCAAATTAAAGCTAAGGAGATCCTATTCAACATTCATGTTGACCAAGAAACCATAGGAGTCCTCCTACTAGGGCAAAAGTTGTCTGCAAGTTGGGTGACTTTCAAGGACCCAGATTCACACACCTCTACTGACCTGTAATTTGTCAAAACCATAACTTGAGCTCTGTAACTCCTATCAAGGACTTCCACCACTCAAATTAAAGCTTAGAACAAGCTCTACAACATTCATGTTGTGGGGAAGATGAGATATCAATCACATCTAGAGCTAAAACTGCCTGGAAGATAGGGATCAAATTAGGGTTTTCTCACTGACAATCCTCAGAAACCCTAACTCAAAACTTCTCAAACTCCTCAATCATGATGAGTTGGTCTAGGAATCATCTCTATATCATCTCAATACATCATTCCATGATCTCATGGCCCTTGGATTAGGTCTCAACCTTCTCCAAATCTTCAGCTGATCTAGGGTTGACTCAGTCAAAACCCTAATTCTACCATTCATGGTTGAATTCTCTGAACTCTTGCATAATGACCTCTATGGGATTCATGATGGCTATCAAGACATCTCATAGGCTTTCTCAAAACATCTAATTCATTCTCAAAGTCTCAGAATCATCTGAGGAGCACCCACAACTCTCAAGCTATGAAACATACAACCTTGGTTTCAACCAATTTCTCTGAGGATCTCTTGAACTTTCTGATGAAGGTATCAACTTCCAAACACTCAATGAATGAATAATTGTTGGTCAAATTTTGGGGTGCAACAGTAAACTATACAACATATGCACAAAAGTTGAAGTTTATTGGTTGAATTAAGCCAATAAGTGTCAATTATTCACATTCAAAATTAGTACAATTTAGCACTTATCACCAGCGCAACCTGAGGTTGCCCAGTTTCATATGCGTCAAGTTCTGGGACGCCATGCCTTCGACATAACATTGTTATTAAACATGGGAAGTGCAACATCCCCTCTTTCTGTCTTGAATATGTCTGAATCTCCTGTACAATGACCTTTCCTATGTTGATCTTGCTCAGCGACGTGATACAACGATGCAACACCAGCCTTGCCCTGCTGACTGTCTCATTGTGAGCAATGGGCTTCAATGAGTGTTTCATAAACTGATACCACACCTTCACTTCTGGTAGCGGATCCATCTTCCTGACAGATTTTTCTAAACTAAACTCTACCCAGTTAGCTCCTGGGGTACACAATGATTACATGAAAACATCAAATCATCCTCATCCGACTTTAGCACCATCTCTTGGTATTCATCACCAGTTTCCCTTATATTCAAGGCAAGATTTATAGTGGATTCATTGCACACCATTCTTGTTCCTCTCATAACCACTTCGATCCTTTTGTATCTTGGGTCGGTTAGGTTGGAGTAGAACTTCTTGACCAAAGAGATGTTGTAGAGTCCTGGCTGGCGACAGAGCTTCATCCATCCCAGATTTTTTATGGTTGTTCCTATATCCCTAAAAAGTCATAGGTTTTCTTCTTGGTTATCGAAGACATAAATTCTTTCAGCGTGAAAACTCATTTTACTAAAATATTCAATAAAAGACGAGAAGCGTCGCTATTGATGAACTTTTCATGACCTTCTTGTTCCTCATCAGAATACACTACATATTGTGTAGCGTTCTTTCTTGCTGCCATCTTGACACTTCTTTTAGGTGGTATTTCCATTGTGTTTTATTGGGGTGAAAGAGGAATGATGATTAGGGTTTGTGTGGAGAAAAAGAGAAACAGACAAGGGAAATGGTTATTTGGGAGTTTAGAGAGAGATATTGTGATTGTGTGATGGTGAAATGGGAATGGTTTGGAAAGAGAAAGAGAAAATTTTCTTTTATGAAGTTAGGGCAAGAACTGAAGGGCTTGGTTGATGCGGCAGAAGGAAAAGACAATTTTTTATTTATTTTTTAGCATAGAAGAGGGTTGGCGTGTTGATACGTCCCACCAGTCTGACGTGTCAGACTGGGCCATTGTGAATTGTTTGGCACAAGGCTCTAGGCGCGTGTAGTCTACTCATTTTCCTTTTCTTTCCAAAATTTCAAACGCTTCATTTATCGTCCAAGAGAATAAAATAATAATGCCAGCTCAACATTTATTTAATTCCTCTAGACTTAGAAATATCTGCCTTGAATGTCACATTGCCTTTTTCTCATTTGTTGTTGTTCCAACTATCACGACTCTCAATGCCATTGTTTCCCATAAAAAATTATTCATCTGTACAAACTAAAAAAATACTTCATTAAGCTGGGTTGCCTCCCAGTAACGCTCTTTTAAGGTCTTATAGCCTGACCAACGCAGAAATCATTAAAAAATAAAATGAATGCTTCCCCTAGTGCTATTTGAAGGGTCACAAAAATAGGTTTCGATCCTTTGGTCGTTAACCTTGAATTTTTCACTATTTTTTTCATTCAATAACTCCACATCCCCATAGGGGTCAGTTTTCACTAACTTGAAAGGTCCTGACCATCTTGACTTTAATTTTCCAGAGAATAATTTCAATCTAGAGTTAAAAAGCAAAACTTTTTGACCTTCCACTAATTCCCTTTTCTGGCATTTCCTGTCATGCCATATTTTGGTCTTTTCCTTATAGAGTTTAACATTTTCATAAGAGAACATCCTATGCTCTTCTAACTCATTGAGTTGGAGCATTCTAGCTTGGCCAATTGTTTTTAGGTTGAAATTTAACTGCTTAACGGTCTAAAAAGCTTTGTGTTCCAATTTAATGGGTAGATGACAAGCCTTCCCATAAATAAGTCTATATGGAGACATGTCTAAGGGAGTCTTGTAGGCATTTTTGTATGCCCAAAGAGCCTCGTCCAAATGTTTGGACCAATCTTTCCTTCTGGGGTTAACAACTTTCTCCAAAATCCTCTTGATCTCTCTATTAGATAGCTCAACTTAGCAGTTTGTTTGAGGATGATAGGTTGTAGTGACTTTGTGTTTAATCCCATATTTTGATATTAAATTTTCAAAAACCTTATTGCAAAAATGATACCTACCATCACTAATGATTGCTCCAGGCATGCCATGTCTTATTAGAAAGTTTTTAAGCAAAAATTTGGTCATGACTCTAGCATTACTAGTGGGTGTTGATACTACCTCTATCCATTTAGAGGCATAGTCTACAGCCACAAGAATGTATAGATTACCAAAAGATGGAAGAAAATGCCTCATGAAGTCAATGCCCCACACATCGAAAATTTTAATTTCAAGTATGTTGGTGAGTGGCATCTCTTGCCTCATGGAAATATTTCCTACTTTATGGCATCTATCACATCTCTTAACTAACTCATGAGCATCTTTAAAATAAGAGGACCATAAATAACCTAATTGCAACACTTTTGCAGCAGTTTTGGTTCCTCCAAAATGTTCTCCATATGGAGCTTCATGACAGGCAGACAAGATCCGTCATGCCTCTGAATGATCTACACATCTTCTTAGCAATTGGTCTGCACACTTTTTGTAGAGGAAAGGTTCGTCCCAGAAATAGCTTTTGATCGTATGGAAGAACCTCTTCCTTTGATGAAAGTTGAAATCAGGGGCACATATCTACTGACCAGATAATTCACTATATCAGCATACCATGGTGTCACGTTAGTGCTTATCAGCAATAACTTTTCGTCAGGAAAAGTTTCTTGAATTTCTCCATTGTTATTGTTTTGAACTTCTTCTAGTAATCTAGAGAGATGATTAGCAACATAATTCTCTATCCCTTTCTTGTCTCTAATCTCCAGATCAAACTCTTGCAATAAGAGGATTCATCTTATGGGTCTCGGTTTAGCATCTTTTTTAGCAATCAAATACTTGATGGCTGCATGATCTGTGTATACAATGACTTTTGTTCCAACCAGGTAGGGTATGAACTTGTCAAATGCAAATACTATAGCCAACAACTCTTTCTCAGTTGTGGTGTAGTTGATTTGTGCTTCAATCAAGGTCTTACTAACGTAATAGATGGTATGAAAAACCTTGTTGTACATTTGACCTAACACAACTCCAATAGCAAAATTGCTTGCATCACATATCAACTCAAAGGGTTTTGACCAATCAGGAGTCTTCACAATGGATGCTGAAATGAGGGCCTCCTTCAACAGATTAAAGGAATCCAAACATTCCTGACTGAAAACATATGGTACATCATGCTACCGCAACTGGCATTGAGGTTTAGTAATTTTTGAAAAATCTTTGATGAAACTCCTGTAGAAGCCAGCATGCCCTGGAAAACTTCTGATTCCTTTGATGTTCATATGTTGTGGTAATTTCTCTATTACCTCCGCTTTTGCTTGATCTACTTCTAAATCTTTCTTTGAGATTTTATGCCTAAGAACAATTCCTTCTTTTACCATAAAATGACACTTCTCCCAATTAAGGACCAAATTATTCTCTTCACATCTAGCCATTACCAGATCCAAATTTTCCAAGCAATTCTTGAATGGTTCTCCAAAAACAGAGAAGTCATCCATGAAGACTTCCATGGAATTCTCAATGATGTCTGAAAATATGGACATCATACAATGCTGAAAGGTGGCTGAAGCATTGCACAATCCAAAAGGCATTCTTCTGAAAGCAAAAGTGCCATAAGGATAGGTTAATGTTGTCTTATCTTGGTCTTCCAGGGCTATGGCAATTTGATTATACCCCGAGTATCCATCTAGGAAACAATAGTATTCTTTTCCAGCCAATCTATCTAACATTTGATCAATAAAAGGTAGAGAGACATTGATAACACGAAATCATATAGATATTTTCATGCATAATTCAACTAAAATCTAACCGTTTTCAATCCGATTTCGGGTTATTTCCGTATATTTGTCTGATGTTTTGCAGGTATTCAACGTTCACGTCTAAACAAGGCAACATGAAGAAAAGAAGCAATCTCAGATGAAATATGGACGAAAAAGGGGTGAAAATACAATGAAAAGCGCAGCAAGGTGTTTTTGCTGATGTGATGACCGTCACAGCTGCATGACGACCGTCACACGGGTGACGACCGTCACACCTTGTGACGACCGTCATGCAGGCAAAAACGCCCCACTCAGATTTCACGTCAAAGGAGCAGTTCCAATTCCCACAGAGTGGACCACTACTCCCTAAATTATCTGCCTCAAAGTCCACCATCTTCAGAGATAACCGTTGGGATTCCACCTCTATAAAAAGGGAAGCAGAGGACTTCAGAAAGTGTACGTTTGGCCCTTAGGATTATGATTAGCGTCAATAACCATCGTGAGACGAGAATCTTCAAATCTCCATTTTCTGCTTAAATAAACTTTGAAAGTTATTTCATACACCAGTAACTTATCAAATCCCTGAAGAACACAATTACTACGTATCGATTCAATTAATTATAATCCAAATAGTAATCTTAGTTCCCTTTTAGTGACAAATTTATTCCCGTAAACATATTCTACCTAGCTAAACATAGTAACTCCCGAGAACACTAGTTTGATTACGAGTCCCTGTGGGATCGATATCTATTATTACTATGCGATAGACTGTGCACTTGCAGTTAGTTGTATTAGACATAGAAAGTCGCGATCAAGTTTTTGGCGCCGTTGTCGGGGACCCGTTTAGTCAATAGTGTAACCTTCTGTTACGCCGTATAGACTAGGTTAACAATTTTCATTTTTCCTTTACTAGTGCTGTCGATTGTATGCCAAGTAATCGCCCACAAGGCGATATCTTGAAACCTTCGGTCGCAGAACTAGAACGCTTCTTACATCTAAGAAGCCGAATCATTGAGTATCAACTCAAACATAACATTCCCGATCCTCTCACCCCCATTCCCAAATCAGAAGAAGAAGAACCAGAGATGGCTGAAGGACCTCCAAACAAACCGCTGAAGGCATACGCTACACCATCTCAGATGGAGCCTAGAAGTAGCATTGCTGCCCCAGCTATTACCCGAAATGATTTTGAGCTGAAACCATCATTGTTGTCGGATGTACAACAAAACCAATTCTCAGGAAACACAACTGAGGATCCGAACGAACATTTAACGAAGTTTGTACAATACGCAGACACAGTGAAAGCAAATGGAGTAACTCCAGACGCGATAAGACTTCGTCTTTTCCCATTCTCTCTTAGAGACAGAGCATGGACATGGTTACAATCGTTACCATCCAACTCCGTTACGACGTGGGAGCAATTGAAGAACGTCTTCTTAGCGAGATATTTTCCACCAAGCAAAACTGCTATGCTTAGAGCTCAAATCAACGGATTTCTACAGAAAGATGCTGAATCTCTTTACGAAGCATGGGAACGATTCAAAGATATGATGAGAACATGTCCTCACCACGGTCTAGAAGACTGGGTGACAATCCATACTTTCTATAATGGGCTTCTATACAATACTAGATTGACAATAGACGCTGCCGTGGGCGGTGCACTTATGGATAAGGCATACGATGAAGCCTATCAATTAATAGAAAACATGTCACAAAACCATTGCCAATGGGGAGGTGAACGCACTCCAATAGAGAAAACCACAGCGAAAGGTGGGATGTACGAAATCAGCAGCCTTGAAAAGTTCAATGCTAAGGTAGATGCTCTAGCACAGAAAATCAATAGTCTGACCGTTAACCCCACTGCAACTGACGCTGCAGTAACTCCAAATTGCGAGTTATGCGGAAGCACCACTCATAATGCACCCGAATGCCCATTGCTAGCCGGAATCCCGCCAGACCAAGTAAATTATGCTCAAGGAAATCCCTACGCAAATACCTACAACCCAGGTTGGCGAAATCATCCAAACTTTTCTTACAAAAGCGAAAATGCATTGCAAATGCCTACTGCTCCGCCAGGATATCAGAAACCAGCTGCTCAGAATGCACCTAGGAAATCAAACCTCGAAATGATGATGGAAAAGTTCATAGCTACTCAAGCTCAAACAAACAAAGAATTCCTGAATCAAAACATACACACTAGCGAGCAAATTAAACAGTTGACAGGAAAAGTAGACGCTTTAGCCACCCACAACAAAATGTTAGAAACTCAGATATCACAAGTGGCTCAACAGCAAGCATCTGCTGCCGCACCTGCTGGCACATTTCCTGGACAACCCGAACAAAATCCCAAAGGCCAAGCAAATGCTGTGATACTAAGAAGTGGAAAAGAATTGGACGAACCGATCGATCCGAGGACCAAAAACTCAGCCATGCAACAGAAACCAACTGAACAAGCAGAAAAGGAATCCGAGTTAGAGAAGAAGGAAGACAACGAGAATGAGGATACCGCAAGTGAAAAAACTCAAGCACCTCCAGCGCCATATAAACCACCTATTCCTTATCCTCAAAGAATAATAAACTCCAAAACTTCAGGACAGTTTAAGAAATTTGTAGAGCTCCTTAAACAGCTGAATATTACTATTCCTTTTACAGAAGCGATAACTCAAATGCCGTCATACGCTAAATTTCTCAAAGAGATCCTGTCGAATAAAAGAAAGATCGAGGATAACGAAACAGTTACACTTACTGCAGAGTGTAGCGCTATTATTCAAAACCGCATGCCTCCTAAACTAAAAGACCCAGGTAGTTTCTCCATACCCTGCGTCATAGAAAAGTTCGTAATAGACAAAGCTCTATGCGATTTAGGAGCCAGTATCAGTGTTATGCCCTTATCTATATGCAAAAAGCTGAATATGTGAGACCTCAGGCCAACCAAAATGTCCGTACAATTAGCTGACAGATCAGTAAAATACCCCGTCGGAATACTGGAAAATGTTCCAGTACGCATAGGACAATTCTACATTCCAACCGACTTCATAATTATGGACATCAAAGAGGACACTGTAACCCCAATTATCCTAGGAAGACCGTTCCTAGCTACAGCCGGCGCTATTATAGACGTGAAGAAAGGAAGGCTAACATTCGAAGTAGGAGAAGAAAAGATAGAGTTCATTCTCACCAAGTTCTTACAAGCACCAGCAATAGACGATACCTGCTATTTATTAGACGAAATTGAGGAATGCATAAGAGAACTTGAAAATGAAGAGACCACGTATTCAGAAATAATAAAGATTCAAATACCCGACATTTCTGAAGACGACAATTGGCGTAAACCGTATAAAGACGACAGCCTAAGCGAAAGCTTAGCACTGACCCCAAACCATATGCCAGGTCCGAAGAACCCATCTTTAGAACTTAAAACACTACCCAAAAACCTTAGATATGAATTTCTAGACGATGAACTAAAAAGACCAGTGATAGTCAACGCCGACTTAGGACAACCAAAAACCGAAAAGCTATTAGAAGTCCTAAAGAAGTACCCCACCACGTTAGGCTATAACATAAGCGATCTAAAAGGTATAAGCCCTTCGATCTGTATGCATCGAATTACAATAGAGGAAGACTCTAAAACCTCTCGAGAGCATCAGAGAAGACTGAACCCCATCCTGAGCACTGTAGTCAGAGATGAAGTAAAGAAATTGCTAGATGCAGGAATCATCTATCCGATCTCCGATAGTGAATGGGTTAGCCCAGTTCACGTCGTACCAAAGAAAGGAGGAGTCACAGTAGTTAAAAACGAAAAAGGCAAATCAATAACAAAAAGAGTCGTGACTGGAAGTAGGATGTGCATTGATTATAGGAAGCTTAACAAGGCTACGCGCAAAGATCACTTCCCGTTACCCTTCATAGACCAAATGTTGGAAAGATTAGCCAAACATTCATATTTCTGCTATCTAGATGGTTACTCAGGATTCTTCCAAATTCCCATCCATCCTGATGACCAAGAAAAGACTACATTCACTTGTCCCTACGGTACTTTTGCTTACCGCCGAATGCCGTTCGGACTCTGTAACGCTCCAGCAACCTTCCAAAGATGCATGATGGTAATCTTTGCAGATGTCATAGACGACATTATGGAAGTGTTTATGGACGATTTCTCGGTATGTGGACAAAGTTTCGAAGGATGCTTACAAAACTTAGAAATGGTACTAGAACGTTGCGTAAAAGTAAACCTCGTCCTAAATTGGGAAAAATGCCATTTTATGGTCTGACAAGGAATAGTTCTAGGACACGTCATATCAGATAGAGGGATTGAGGTAGACAAAGCTAAAATAGAGATTATAAAAGATCTCCAACCTCCAAAATCCGTACGAGAAATACGGAGTTTTCTAGGACACGCCGGTTTCTACAGAAGATTTATAAAAGATTTCTCGAAAATCACAAAACCTCTTACCGGCCTGTTAATGAAAGATGTTGAGTTCGTCTTTGACGACGACTGTTTAAAAGCATTCGAAACATTGAAATCAGCCCTTATCATCGCACCAATCATGCAACCACCCGATTGGCGACTACCGTTCGAAATCATGTGCAACGCGAGTGATTACGCTGTAGGCGCAGTTCTAGGACAAAGGAAGGACAAGAAACTCCATGCCAACTACTATGCCAGTAGAACCTTAGATCCTGCCCAAATGAACTACGCTACCACAGAAAAGGAACTTCTAGCAGTTATATTTGCGCTTGACAAATTCCGTTCTTACTTAGTAGGAGCAAAAATCATCATATACACAGACCACGCTGCCATAAGGTACCTAATAAGCAAAAAGGATGTCAAACCAAGATTATTGAGATGGATCCTGTTATTACAAGAGTTTGACTTAGAAATCAAAGATAAGAAAGGAACCGAGAACGTTGTTGCGGATCACTTATCCCGAATAGAAGGCATCAGACATGAACCGGTACCGACAAATGACGATTTCCCGTACAAACGTCTGATTGCCAAATTAGAAAGTGACACGCCCAATTCAATCTCGGAAGATCCAGAATTCGAAAAAGCCGTAGAAGCCGCCTATGCCCAAGTCACATTACCTTGGTATGCTGACATCGTTAATTACCTCGCTGCGGGCGTGCTTCCACCAGATCTTACTTATCAGCAAAAGAAGAAATTCTTCCACGATCTGAAACACTATTATTGGGACGAACCCCTACTCTTCAAGAGAGGGGCCGACAACATATATCGTCGCTGTGTCCCAGAGGAAGAAATAGAAAATATTATTTCCTAATGCCACTCAACACCATATGGTGGTCATGCTAGTACGTCCAAGACGTGCGCTAAGATTCTCCAAGCCGGCCTATTCTGGCCTAATCTCTAGAAAGACGTTCACATCGCTGTGCAAAAGTGCGATAGATGCCAACGAACTGGCGACATCTCACGACGCGATGAAATGCCTCAGAAAGGAATCTTAGAGGTAGAAATCTTCGACATCTGGGGAATAGATTTCATGGAACCTTTCCCACCTTCTTTTGGAAATAACTACATACTCGTAGCTGTCGATTACGTGTCTAAATGGATAGAAGCCATAGCTGCTCCAACAAACGACGCACGAGTAGTAATCAAACTCTTCAAAAACACAATCTTTCCTAGATTCGGTGTACCCAGACTCGTCATTAGTGACAGAGGATCTCATTTCATATCACGAATATTCGATAAACTTCTCTCTAGATATGGAGTCCGGCACCGAGTAGCTACACCCTATCATCCGCAAACTAGCGGACAAGTAGAGGTCTCGAACAGGGAAATAAAACAGATCTTGGAAAAGATTGTCGCTACCTCAAGGAAAGATTGGTCATCGAAGCTACAAGAAGCTTTATGGGCTTATAGGACCGCATTTAAGACACCAATAGGAACCACCCCCTATAAATTAGTTTACGGTAAATCCTGCCATCTCCCTGTAGAGTTAGAGCATAAGGCCTTTTGGGCCATTAAAACACTCAACTTCAACTACATCGAGGCAGGAGAAAAGCGAATCTTGAACTTACACGAGTTAGAAGAACTTCGATTAGACGCTTACGAAAATGCCCGTATTTACAAAGAACGAACTAAAAAGTGGCATGATAAACGTTCAATCAGGAAACAATTCAGTGTGGGAGACATCGTATTGCTCTATAATTCACGATTAAAACTCTTCCCAGGTAAACTAAAATCTAGGTGGTCTGGACCCTATGAAGTGACTAAAGTACTTCAGAGTGGAGCTGTTGAAATTACCGATAAGACGAATGCACCATTTATCGTAAACGGGCAACGTCTAAAACATTACAATAAGAACGAAAACAGTCCTCAAGTCAGCAATATAACATTGCTTGAGCTTCCAGCTCAGATACCCGCATAGCTTCTCACCAAGCTATCGTCAGGCTTTAGATGTTAAAAACAGCGCTTTTTGGGAGGCAACCCAAATTTCCCTCGTTATTGCATTTCATTTTCTTTAAAATCCTACTTTGAAAAATCCAACAAAAACTCTAAAATTACTACTACTTTCTACCTTCGTTCATTTTCGCACTTTTATTCTTATTTTATTTCTCTCTTTTGTCTTTTGTTTCTACCACTTTTCGTTTCTAAAAATCCTGACTTCAATTTCCTGTTTCACACTTTTCAGGATTTTTAAAGTCTTCAAAACATTCCTTCTGTTTTCTCCAAATTACCTGCGAATATGGCTGAGTACGACTTCACAAAGGTTCACTTCCGAGGACTCGCTCAAAAGGCAAGATTTGCAGCACTGACCGAAAGAGAATTCGCCTTAACGTTGTATTATGATAAGGCCACTATGGATAAACTAGGGATCACATATAGCATTCAATACCTGTTCAATCAACTAGGTTGGGAGAACACTGCTCTGAAAACACGTTTCGCTACCTACAAGGATCTTACCTATGAATTCCTTAGTTCTTTCAGATACACACCCAACTATGGTTTTGGAACCCGCTCAGAGTTGATTACCTTCAGATTGTTTGGAATGGACCAAACTCATAGCCGGATGAGCCTAGCTAACCTCCTAGGATTCCCTAGCGGACCGCATGTGTTCATCAGTGCAGAAGATGACGATATTGATTTTGAACTCGACTAATTCTGGGGTAGAATCACAGGCGACTATCACCCTGAACCAGCCAGAATGCATAATGATGACATTCATAACCCAACCTTTAGATACTTCCATAAGATACTAGCTCACACCTTGTTTGGAAAAGAAGAAAATATTACTACAGTGTCTAAGGAAGAGTTATTCATCATGCTCTGTGCTTCTCAGGGAAGGACAGTAAATGCAGTGCCTTTCATGATGAGATCTTTCAAACGCCTCACGCTGGAACCTCAGACACCTATTCTTATAGGAGGCCTGATAACAATGATTGCTCACGAGCTTGGCCTTAGATTCCATTTAAATGCCAGCACTCGTTTTGGTACCATCCGACCCATGAACATACAATTCTGCTTTAACAGGCGCATCTTAGGAACTATGGGACCTGGACCGTATGAGTACCTTATCAACGAAAAACCAGTACAGCTATTCACACTGCCTGATCATCTGATGACAAGCATCCACAACAAGGATAACTGGCTCTATGAATTGGATGAGCCTATGGGACCTCCTTCACCACAGTCAACACCCCAAAACTATATGTATGACAGTGACCACATCTCTGAGGCACACGACTATATGTACTATGAGGACGCTGCTTCTGAAACTGAAGTAGACCCTACGACTCCTCCACACTACAATACTTATCCTGAGCCTATCCCTGAGGAGACTACTGACAAAATGGATGCCATGTTACTTAGATTGGACGACATCGATACAACTCTGACTAATGTAAAAGCCGATATCGCAGGCATGCACAACGAACTGATAGGCTTCATGGATCTAGTCTGCGACCAACTCGACTACTATTCACAGAAATTCGATGAGTTGAAGGCACGAAAAGATTAGTTATTAGTTCTTAGCAGTCGTTTCAGTTTAGTCTAGTTTAGTTTAGTTTCATTTATGTCCTTTGGATTTTTCGCATTGTTCGTTTCATCATGTACTACATACAATTGTTTCAATCTTATGTTATTTCAATTCTAGTTTTTATTCAATTATTCTGTTTTCGCATTAATTGTTGTTTGTTGGCTGTTATATTACATCACCGTATCAATACTAAGCTTTAAAATCACCACGAATACGCCCTCAGAGCAAAATTCTGCGTGCTGCAGATTTTGCTGCTGTGACGACCGTCACAGCCCCATGACGAGCGTCACGCGGGTGACGACCGTCACACCTATGTGACGACCGTCACGCAGCCCAGAACTGCAATCTGATAAAACAGGGTTCGTGCTCTCTTCCACTCCCCCCATTATCACTTTCAAACATTCTAACTCCTACCCCACTACGAAATTTCGTCCTCCCCACATTGAACTATAAATTTCAACTCCAAATTCAACCTCCACACCACCGTTCTGTCATTTTTCCCTCTCTGCAGCAAAACCCCAAACCTCCAGAAACCTCTCCATCTGCCAACAATGGCAAGGAATGCAGAAACCCCAGATGTCAGCAACATTACCTTCAGTGAAGGCGAGTTAGGCGAAAGACAACGAGCACATTGCATCGCATTTCATCAGAGGTCACTCCAGCCAACTCACTACCCGCACCTTCCATCGCTTACGGAGCTCGGACTCCTTGAAGGTGTAACCTGGATGCTTCAACGAGCAGGCATCTGGAACCTCTGCACCAACCCACAGCCAACCTACGAACAACTCACTCTTGAGTTCTTGAGTTCGTTCACTTACGTCACAAGCAGCGGCGAACTGAACCAACACACAGGTGCCACATGCTTCAGGATGTTTGGCGTCAACTACCAGGTGAATCAAGATCAGATAGCCGCCATCCTACAGCTACCTCGCGGAAACAACGCTTACCGCCGCATCACAGATCAGTTCCAGCACGAAGCCTTCGCGCTGTGGTATCAGTTGACCGACATCAATGCCGATGGTTGGGACTCCCTGCACGCCACTCATATCCATAATCCATCCATCCGGTACTTTTACAGAGCGTTGAGTAACACTATCTTCGCCAGAGACAGCAACCACAAAGTGAACTCCAAGGAGCTCTTCTTTCTTCACTGCATCTTCAACAATGAACCTGTCAACGCTGCCCCATTTCTACTGGCTCACATTCAGGCCAATTGCAACCGTGGCGCGAAGCCATTCTACTTTGGCGGGATTGTCACCGCTATTGCACTTGGGCTGAACCTTGGCGACCGCCTCCAGCACCTCCATTCCATCCCCTCGGTGTTCCTTGACACCGACCACTGCCGAGCATCCCATCTCATCCGCTCCAGAGCCGACGACAAATATCATCCGGTTGTGCGTGGCAAGACCGTCCGAAGCATCATCCTTCCGTCCCGCACCCGCATCCATCCTGAGGACCGTACCAACTGGTTGTTCGACCTCACTGCCCCTCCTGCTACCGCTGTTCCTACCCAGGATCACACTCCCGGTTCCGACGATGAAATCCAAGCTGAGTTGGACAGGTCCGAGCAGCCAGAGGCATCACAGCCTCCTCCTCCCGTAGGTACATCCTCACGCCGCCGCCGTCATCATCCCGTGCCAGACTACACAGAAGAGGACCTCCGTCGCTCCCTAGACCAGCAGGCACAGATACTCACGATGCTGCAGCAGCAGAATCAGCGAGCTGACCAGTTCGAGGCTTGGCACCGCACTCAAATGCAACAACTTCACACCGACCAAGCTACGATCACTGAGAGCCTAGAGAATCTGACCCTGCAGGTCGAAGGACTCCGAGACACCGTCTACCACACCGGAGCCATGAGCTATGAGGACAGAGTAGCCCTTGCTAGAGCCAGAGGACGCCAGCACGGACGTGACAGAGGCCGAGACTAGATTTTCATTTTTTCCTTCATTGTTTACTATATTTCAGTATTCTGTATTTTCATTTTCAGTTGTATCTCCCTCTCGCATGCTTCAAGAATCAGTGAGGACACTGATCGAGATAGTGTGGGAGCGGAGCCTTATTTCCATTCCACTGTACTCTGAATTTCCTTTATTTCCTTTATTTCCAATTCACTGCACTTTGAATTTTAGTAATTACTATTTTAAACACTTTCTATTTTTAGCAAATAAAGCTCGTCTATATATTTTTCCCGTTACGCAAACATCCCCACATTATTCAACGTAAACAAAAATTTTAGTTTGTTCCTCAAAAGCAAAAGCACCACGAGAATGCACCTGAGTTCAAACCAAGTTTTGAAACTCCGAGGAAACGACAGTTCTAACAAAACCAGTATCGTCCAGACACCTTAGATCTCTAGTTTATGCGAGTCAGTTTCACCACCTACGTGTACCAAAGTCTCAAGTGTCTACGCAAACTCAACCCCAAGTAGTTTATACTAGCAGTCAGCACCATCCTAAAACTCTTCTAAGCGAGCGACCGATGCAAATAAGTGTATGATCTCCAAAAAGATGAAAAATCATGAAAAGAGAGCTAAAAAGCCCAAGAATATAAGATACGTTTCCTTCTAAGTTAGGTGCTCCTCACCCGAGCATTTAGCCCAACGACACGAAAAACTCATTGAAAAATCAATGACATAAGCTTATGATCAATGAAGAAGATCAAAAACAGAAATGAGATCATATCCACTAACAGGTCGACTTGCCATGAAAGTGTGCGGACAACGGGCTTAATGTGATTGCGCTAGAACAAACAGGGTGAACTTGCCACGAGAACCTTGACACCAAGATACAGTAGCATGACTGAGACCGATTTGCATAAAAAGGAGACCTCCGAAGACTTGTAGTCCAGTGTCGTCATGATACTCGTCTCGTTCCTACCAAGAATCCCGATTTTTCCAAACTCTGCGAACGAAGAAGTTGCCTCGTGCTTGCCGACTTTTACATGTTTTACTTGAGGACAAGCAAAGATTCAAGCTTAGGGGAGTTTGATAACACGAAATCATATAGATATTTTCATGCATAATTCAACTAAAATCTAACCGTTTTCGATCTGATTTCGGGTTATTTCCGTATATTTGTCTGATGTTTTGCAGGTATTCAACGTTCATGTCTAAACAAGGCAACATGAAGAAAAGAAGCAATCTCATATGAAATATGGACGAAAAAGGGGTGAAAATACAATGAAAAGCGCAGCAAGGTGTTTTTGCTGATGTGACGACCGTCACAGCTGCATGACGACCGTCACACGGGTGACGACCGTCACACCTTGTGACGACCGTCATGCAGGCAAAAACGCCCCACTCAGATTTCACGTCAAAGAAGCAGTTCCAATTCCCACAGAGTGGACCACTACTCCCTAAATTATCTGCCTCAAAGTCCACCATCTTCAGAGATAACCGTTGGGATTCCACCTCTATAAAAAGGGAAGCAGAGGACTTCAGAAAGTGTACGTTTGGCCCTTAGGATTATGATTAGCGTCAATAACCATCGTGAGACGAGAATCTTCAAATCCCCATTTTCTGCTTAAATAAACTTTGAAAATTATTTCATACACCAGTAACTTATCAAATCCCTGAAGAACACAATTACTACGTATCGATTCAATTAATTATAATCCAAATAGTAATCTTAGTTCCCTTTTAGTGACAACTTTATTCCCGTAAACATATTCTACCTAGCTAAACATAGTAACTCCCGAGAACACTAGTTTGATTACGAGTCCCTGTGGGATCGATATCTATTATTACTACGCGATAGACTGTGCACTTGCAGTTAGTTGTATTAGACATAGAAAGTCGCGATCAGACATGATCCTTCCTTGTTGCATTGGTCAGCTTTCTGTAATCCATACAAATTCTCCATCCAGAAACTATTCTTGTGGGGATTAGTTTATTCTTCTCGTCGACAATCAAAATCATGCCTCCCTTCTTCGAAACACATTGAATGGGACTTACCCACACACTATCAGAGATAGAGTATATAATTCCATTATCCAACCACTTAATAATTTCCTTCTTGACAACTTCCTTCATAATTAGATTCAATTTTCTTTGACTTTCAACGTTATTCTTAGCATTTTCCTCCAACAAAATTCTATCATGCGAATTGTTGGACTGATCCTTTAATGTCGGAGATCTTCCAAGCAATTACCTTTTTGTGCTTCTTCAACAATGCTATTAACTGATCCTTCTGATCTTCTTTTAAATCTATAGCAATGATGACTGGCAACTTCTGGCCTACCTCTAGGTAAGCATACTGTAAGTGCTCGGGCAGTTGTTTTAGTTCCAGCTCAGGAGGTTCTTCTATGGAAGGTAAATGCTGCTTGTGAGCAACATCTATTGATTTTATCGCTTCCACAGGTTCTTCCTCGTGCTTCTTCATTGGACCATAAATAATTCCTCTTTGTGGCTCTTCTTCTTTTTTTAATTTCCCTAGCTCCTGTTTCAACACATCACTAGTCTTGAGAAGTTTTTTGCGAGTTATTCCTTCCCAACTAGATATCATGGAACAGTCAACTACATCTTCTTCAGGATATTAAAGAGCATTGAGAATTGTTGCGGTGAGAATCGGATATCAAGCTATTGAATTAACTTGAATATTTAATTCTTAGATTCACAACCGGACTTTAATTTATCCAAAAAGGAAAGGTTTAAAGAAAGAAAAACCTATAAAAATGCAAAGCAAAAATGCAAGGCTTAAAGCTAAGCAAAGAGATCTAAAGGTTCGGGGGTTGGTTATGTCTAGGGTAGGTATTTCACATCCTAAACATCTGTAGTACTCTACAGGAACCTCTTGTTAATATTTGTGTTTGCTAAAGTTGCTTGCTAAAGGAAAAGTGCTAAGGTAAAGATCTAAAGTATATACAAAGTATGCTCGTCAAGACATCGCATCTCGTGCCTACGTATCCTGACGGGAATGGAATCAGAGCAACCGTAGTTCCCCTCAATAGGGGTGAGGAACTCTTGACTGTGGTCAAGGTTCCAGGGGGATGTAAGCATTCATAGGGAAGTACTTACATGGAGTGCGGCGACTCCTGAATCTACGTTGAAATTGTTATGGTAGAGGATTGTCCATGGCGGAACGCTAAACATGAGTACGACTCAGATCCTAAGGTTAGGATAAAAGGTAAAGGTAAAGGATATCCACGGCGGGACAATTACTTGGAGCACGGCGACTCTGATCCTAAGTTGCGAAAGGTAACATGAAGTTAGTTGTTAGTGAGCTCGCCAAGAAATCGCATCTTGTGCCTACGTATTCTCAACGAGAAATCAGAGCGCTCGTAGTTCCCCTCAATAGGGGTGAGGAACTCTTGACTGTGGTCAAGGTTCCAGAGGGAAAGTAAATGTCTGTGGTGAGACACCTACATAGAGTGCGACGACTTTAAACTAAACTTAAGTTAGCAAGGAAGGGAATGTCCACGACGGGACGATTAAATAGAGCACAGCGACTCCAAGTCCTATGGCAAAGGTAAACATTCACGGAAAAACATCGTGACCAAGGAGGACAAGCCCAAAAACATGGAAACAGACAAGTCATGACATAAAATCAGGTGACAAGATAATTATTAATTAATTTAAATATAAATATTCAATAAGATTAACTAATAATTTAATTAATCAAATTAAATAAAAATATTTAAATCAATTAATAATTAAACAATGTTTTTCTTTACATTTTTCAAATGTTTAAATTTAAATGAAAATACTAAAAATAATTAAAATGTTTTTTTATAGTATTTTTGAATTAAATAAATAAAGAGAAAGATTATATAAAAAAGATAAATAATTATAATATAAAATAAAATGTGTAAAAATTAATAGAAAATTAAACCAAATCAACTAATAATAACTTAAATTACATTAATAATAATAAACATAATAGTAATAATAATTAATATAATAATAATAAAAATAAAAAGAATCATGCCAACTCATGAGAAAGGGGTGGACGGTTTACAAGGTGAGAGTGGGTTAGTTTCAAAATTTTAAAAAATAAAAAATAAAAAATAGTGTTTTTATATATATACTCAACCGTAAAATATGTATATATAAAACTTGTTTTAAAGAAAAGTATATATATTAATTGAAAATACAGTAACGTATAACTATATATATCCAACTTAAAACTAAAAAAAAAAAAAAGAGTATATACACCTAGGCCCACTTTGTAACCATATTAAAAATAAGAAAAATGTTATTCCTACACCTTTTTTTACACCCAATACTTACACCGTATGTACTATTCACCTATTTATACGGTGAATAGTATTTTTTTTATTAAAATAATATATTTTTTTAAAATATTAATTTTTTTATAAAAAAAATATTTATTTTTAAAATTTATTTTATAACACAAATATAAGATTGCGTATTAACCAACTTCACAGTTGCATTAACCACAAAAATCTACATTATTAACCAATTATTTTACCTATAATTTATTAACCACTTTCACTACTTCATTAACCAATAAAATACACACTATTAACCATGTTTTGGGGAATTTGTTCAAGTATTTGTGAACAGTAATTGAGGTGTAGGGTGTAGAAATGAGTGTCAACATAACAATCCTGTAAAAATAACTGTCAAACGATTAATACTTGTTTAACAGAACTGCATTCCATTTTCATAAACGCAAAAATAAGAATGATATGAGTGACAATGAATAGCATTTACTGATATAAAATAACATTTAACATAAAATTACAACTAACATATTAACTAATTGAAAGTACTCATTTTGAGGGAAAATTGCAATTAAAGTAGACGAACCGAAAAGAAAAAAGAAGATACTGAGTGCTATGCGAAAGAGCGGACTATTGTTGTTGCAGTGGCTGAGTGATCTCAATATTCTTCGAAGCAATGCGGGTTGCGGCGGAAGCGTAGTTGTTTCATCTTCTCTGCTTGTTCTCTCTCTGTGACTTTCTTGCACCGATTTCGTCTCGATCTCTCACGGCGGCATTACTGTGGTGTTGTTTTATGGTGAAGAGGTGTTCGAAGTGGAGATTGGTGGCAGCGGTGAGGCTAACACAGTTTTGGGTTGTTATGATGGCGGTTTCGACAGCTTCGTATTATTTTCGGTTACTAAAGTATATGGCGAAAGGGTAGTCTTAAAGTTGGAAAATAAAAATTAGAGGTGAGTTTTTTGTGTGTCATGAAGAGAGTAAAAAATGATGGCTTGTAATATGGTTTGGAAATGGGGGTTTCAAGAAGAGAGAAAAATGCAAGTGGTGTTATGAAGGTTTAGAGTTTGAAGTTAGTGTGAGAGTTTCATGGAGTTTGTGTTTGATGAAAGAAGTAGTTTATGGTTTTTCTTGCAGTAAAATATATGTGAAGGGAAATGAGTTATGTGATGTAGATGTGATTTATGGCTTATGAGTTATGTATTTTTGTGGTGATGAAAGTGTGTAGTTGGAGATGGCGAATAATGGATGTTGTGTTTGTTAATGTGTTTTGAGTGTGAGCATGGCGAAAACTTATGGCAGAGGGAGTTTATAAGCTGGTTTATATGATTCACGGCCGTTAGAAGTGAGCAAAAGGCAATGGTTTGGTAATGTGTAGAAGAAGGTTTCATTATGAGATGGTCTCGTTAGAGTGTGAATACCGAGGGATAGTAAAATGATGAAAGGTTTGAGTGATTTCAGCAGGATTGCACAGTTTGGCATGAAGTGGAAAAGTAGTATTCTTCAATGCAGTATGTGCAGGTTATATAAAAGAATGAATAAAAATAAAATAACTTTAAGAAACTTGCTAACTAAGTGTTACTAAAAATAGTTAAAAAATAAATATTAAAAAAACAGAAATAACAAATAAAATAAAAATAAAATATTTAATATGAAAAAATCTGAATGAGAAAATAAAAAGAGATTAAAAAATATTATTAATGAAAAATAAAAATAAAATCGGTAAAAAAAATAAATAATTGGACCGGTACCGAAGTACTCAAAAAAATAAAATGAATACACCAAAGTGATCAGCAAAAAATATACGATTCAGAAAAATACAGCGTTTTGTCAAATTTTAAAATAAATTTTACCCGCTAAAACGGCTTAAACTGTCCAAAAAGTTTATTTCAGCTGATAAATTGGGTATTATAAAAAAATGACATACATGATATGCTATACAGGCAATATAAAAAAATGAGGGTAAAATTTGGGGTATGACAAGAATGTTGAATACTACTTGTTGTCCATTGACTCTCATTATGAGTTCTCCTCTTTCCATATCAATCAAGGTTCTACCCGTTGCTAGGAATGGTTTTCCCAACAATATAGGTGTTTCCTCATCACCATCAAAATCCACGTTAATGAAATCATCAAGGAAGACAAATTTATCAACCCTAACTAGCACATCTTCTATCTTTCCTTGAAGGTAACAGATGCTTATATCCGCCAATTATAAGGTGATGGTTGTAGGCCTGACAACTCCTATCCCTAACTTCTTAAAGATGGATATGGGCATACGATTAATGCTGGCCCTAAGATCACATAGAGCTTTTCCATAAAAAGTATCTCCAATGGTGCATGGAATAGTGAAACTCCCAGAGTCTTTTAATTTAGGTGGAAGCTTGCCATGTACCAATTGACTACACTATTGAGTGAGAGCAACAATGGCAAATTTTTCTACCCTTTTCCTTTTGGTGAGCACATCCTTCGTGAACTTTAAGTAATTTGGCATTTGTTGGATAACTTCAATCAAGGGTATGTTGATATGAAGCTGCTTCAGGATCTCTATAAACTTTCCAAATTGTTGTTCTTCTTTGGCCTTCCTAATCCTTTGTGGAAAAGGTTGTGGAGGCCTTTCTTGAATAAAATTTAGCTTCTTGTTGGTGTTAGTCATGACCTCTTGTGTCTCTTGAGAAGTCAAGTCTACATTAGTGGCATCTTCATTCCATTTCTAATTCCGAGACGGTTCTCCATCAGTTTGTTCTCTTATTCCAGAATTGTCTAGCTTGGGCAATTATGTACTTTTCTGTTTTCTCTTTGAAACGAACTCTTCAACTTCTTTCCCACTTCTGATCTTGATAACTTGACATGTCTCAACATTCTTTACTAAAGAAGGTGTAGTTGAAGTTTCAGTGGAACCTGGGAGACTTCCCATGTCCCTTGAACTTAAGGCAGTGGCTATTTGCCCTACTTGATTTTCTAAGTTTTTGATACTTACTCCTTATGCTTAAAATTATTTTTGGCTTTTTGAATAAAATACTTCAAAACCTTCTCCAGCTGATTGTTTCCTTGATTTCCCTCGACATAAATAGGAGTAGAAAAACCAAGAGGAACTTGTGGTGTTGGTGGTGTTTGAGGCTTCGGTTGATTTTGACTATTACTCCAAGAAAAGTTAGGATGGTTGCATCACCCTAAATTGTATGTCTTGCTGTAAGGACTGTTGTACCTGTTGTTGTTGTTACTAATATAGTTGACTGAAACAGGATTTGAAGAACATTCTTCAAGTAGATGGGGTCCTCCATAGAAGACACATGCAACTTCAGTCGTGTCAGTAACCACCTTAACTGGCTCAGGTTTTGTCACTTCAGAGGTCATCAAATTTTTCATCATTTGATGGATTTGAGCCACCTGAGCAACAATAGGTGTTGTCTCAGTGACTTCATAAACTACAACAGGCTTCTTGTGAGTTGAGTTTGCAGTAGCCCTAGTGACAAGCCATTGGTAAGTGTTGGTCGTAATACTTTCAATCAGCTTGTAGCCTTCTTCATAGGATTTATATAAAAGAGCGCAACCACTGGATGCATCTAGCATGTTCATTGAGAAGGGAATTAATCCCTTATAGAAAGTCTCAAGTTGAATGCAGATGGGAATCCCATGATGATGACATTGTCTTAGCATCTCCTTAAATCTTTCCCATGCATCAAACAATGATTCGTCAGCTCCTTGCCTAAATGAAGTAATCTTATTTCTCATCTTTGCATTCTTTGAAGGAGGAAAGTATTTAGCCAGAAATTTTTCTGCCATAATGTTGCAAGTAGAAATGGAATTTATTTCCAAGGAATTTAGCTAACTCTTGGATCTATCCCTTAGAGAATAAGGAAATAGTCTTAACTTAAAGGCATCATTAGTCACGTCAGGAATCTTGAAATTATCAACAACATATAGAAATTGTCTAAAGTGCAAGTGTGGATCTTCATGAGGAAAGCTTGAGTATTGACTAGTGGTTTACAGCATTTGGAACATCATAGGTTTAAACTCAAAACGTGGTTCCGTGATCTCTGGTCTAACAATACCATTGCTCATGGCCGTAGGATCAAAGATAGCATAGTCCCTAATGTTGTGCGCCCTGTCGTTGGCAATGCTAATGATGTCTTGCTCAACCATGACAACTTCGTGTTGTGACTCGTCTGGTGATGATGGCAAAGCTTCTTCATTTGTATCCATGTGAACTTCAAACTATGGTTCAGTCACAACTGATGTTGATGGATCTTCAGATAGTTGTTGAGAATTCAAAAATCTCTTTCGTGCTCTTAGAATTCTTTCAGGTTCAGGATAACCACTGTAAACTGGTTGAAACAACATGTGCATGCAATAGCTTAAGCCTATTGTGACACCAATTCACATCAAAAACGATAAAGGCTCAAATACAATTTTCAAACAAAAATAACAAATAGAGTAGTTCAAAGAAGATCTTGACACTCCCCAACAACGGAGCCAAAAACTTGTTTCATGCTTTCTTACATGTTTACTTTGCGATGTTGATTTAAAGCAAGGGTCTCACATGCAATTATACATGTACGTTTGAATGCAACAAGTAATAAAATAAGATACCGTACCCACAGGGAGTGAAATTGATTTGGCTTTGAACATAAAGTATTCAACTTTTGTTTGAAATTAGTATGAGCAAGGTAACAAAATACTAATAATAAAAATAAGTAGCAAGAAATTCACATAACGACCTAAAATACTAGATAAATAGGGAATAAGATGTCAGAGAGAATGATTGATGAGCTAAGACCATTAATATATTATTTCTGAAATGTATCCATGATGTGAAGTGTCGTGCCTCAAAAAGTCAGAACGTGGTCTAATGGTGTATCTCTACAACATCAAACCATGCATAACTAGAGCAAGGGAACAAATCTCTAAGCCTCACTTATAACCCTAAAATGCGTCTGGTTTTAATTATGAAGATATTTTTGGTCTCAACTTCTTATCTCTAAGCAAGCTGAGTTAAGTGAATATCTCTATCCTACTTTATTGACCGCTTTTGTTATGAAATTCACTTGTTGTTGGATATCTCTCAACAACAAGCTTGTACCTTTTTCTAAGTTGACCATTCTAAGAAGCAGGTGTATAGAATAAAAACACATAACAAAATAAGGCACTAGTTAACACATCATTTAAACATAAAAACAACTTATATTAACTTCACTTTGCTCATCAAGCAAGAGTTTAGCTTATAATAAGCTGAGTACAAACTACTAGAATGAAGCTACAGGATGACATGCTCTTAACAAAATTATGTAAAAGAAATGACAACCTAGTAATAACTTGAAGATCCCTTGTGTTGGATATACACCAACAAATCTCTTTAGTCAAGACAACTCCAAGCAGTGAATACATGATTAGATGAGAAGAAGAAAACTCTCTAATTCTTTCTAACCCTTAAAATGACATAAAATTAATACTGAAAATAAATATGAGTGTGTGAAATATCTAGCTCTCGGTCTCTCTTCTCTCTGATGCACAAGGCTTGCTTTTATAGGCTTTGAGTATGAGTGTAGAAGTTGATGGGTCTTGGATCATGAGCTTTTGATAGGAATAAGGTTCAACCTACATCAAATCGCTAAAATTTCTAGTTTTTCAATCTCCCTTCGTGAACAATTTATCCAGTACATACAACAATGAGAGACAAGGTGTCTTTGGCAGGCTGTTGTAGCAGGTAGTGGCACATAGTAGACGATGGATGGCTAGGTGCTGGATGCGCTTTTGCAGGCGTGGTCCCCACTATACTACCTTTTGTCCTCAAGCTCCTTTGATATTATCTTTATGCTCTAGCGCTTTCTTTACACAAATCCTTGTCACGTGTGCCTTAATGATAAAATCCTTCAAAGATCTTGGTGAATTATAGATAACAAGACACAACATCTCCTTTCCTTTAATCTTCATTCTACTCCAGATTCTATCTCGAGGTGTCATGCCTCAGCTTTCCTTTATCATATTTTCTTTAAAACAAAAACACACGAAAAACCATAAAAGGTGCACCTAGTGCACTTAAGGTAAAAACACACTAAAACAAGTAAATTTAAAATAAATCCTAATTAAACTTAATTGAAACCATAAGAGAAAATGGGCCATAATGACACACTAAAATAGCATTATCAAGATGCAGATAGATGTGGCGTGCATCATTGTTGACAAGATGTAGGCGGTGGTTGAAAGTGGGGTAAAACCAGGGGCCAGAGCTAATTTACCCTTGGTTTTCCTTGCTTGATTATGTCATTATGTATGCACCGACGTGCAAATTTACCATCCCACCACCATGTCACCCTTTCCATTGCTATAGATGATGCATATGCTTCTAGGTTTTGCAAGCCGAAGAGGAGAGTTGGAGCTAGAGGTGGAGTTAGAGAAGCTGGAGGCGTGGGTGAGGGTTCAAGCTTTAAAGGATCTAACTTCCAGAGTTTTGACCCTAATCAAAGGGAAGTCTGCAACTATAATTGGGATTGGATGCAGGCGACTCAACGGGCTATGATTTCCATACATGATTCTATGCACTTATGCAATTACAGTACCATAAGCCTACAATTGATTATTCTATCATGACTAGGGAGTAGTTCCTAACGCATGCAGGTTGGTCTGAGGCTAGGCCATTTTCTAGAGAGGATGCAGGTGTAGCTGATGCTGAGGACGTTGAAGATAAGGCTGATGATGACGGTGATGGTGCTGAGGAGACTGAATCCGAGTCTGATGAGGATTAGTTTCTTATATTTTTTTAGCATGACCTTAAAAGCTTACGTCCTTGTGTTTTTACAAAGTGAAGTTTCTGTTTAAGCCTTATGGTCATTGCTATATTTAATATTATTGTATTTTATTTCTTTTATGTTCATGTTACACTCTATCCAGTTAGTGGATTTATTTTAGATTTCTACTACTTTTATTGGTGTACATCGTTACATTATGTTTAATGAATTGAATATTTCAGTTGAATGTTCAATTAGTTTCTTTTATGGTTCTTTAATTGTTCTGAATTTTTGCTTCTACTTTAAATTAATAATGAAAACTTCTGGATTGGTTTCTCTTTTGCATAAAAAGTATCCAATGAAGATTCTACCAAATTGTATGGTGATGATAGGGTTTAAAATATGATGAATGCAAGCAAGGTACATGGTTACCGCTTTCTAGAATGTTAGAATGACTAAGAATTGTGTGCTTTGTATAAATGTATATTCTTGTTTCATTTTGCAACTTATTTGAATGCTTGAGTCACTTAGGTACAAAAGCCATAAATTGTGAGAAACCTCCATTTTGCACTAAATGCTTGGATGAATGATAACTTTGTTTAACTCATTTTATTCATGCTTAATATTTTGATTATTGTGATTTTGTGGAAGCTTTAGAAATGATCAGGGCAATTTATTTATATTGAGCATAACCATACCCCAAAAGTAACTTATTTGGTGAGTAGTGAGTATTTGTTAACCCCTTTGAGCCTTAACAAATTAGATCCCATTTTGATGATGAACTTGGTTTATGTACATAGAGAAACTTGAAAGTTAAGTTCATCATTGAATTTTGTGGAAATTTAAAAATCTTTGTTCTTGAAACCTTTAAACTCTAATCTTTGTTGTAAACTGATTTCCTTGCCATAAAAAGCAAGGAGCATTCACTTGAGGTTTGATTGCATTCAAGTTGGGGAGAATGAAAGAGAAATTGTAGGTTGCTATAAAATTTGAAATTTTTTGAACAAGCATGAAGAAAATTGTGAATATGAATTTGAAAAAGAAAAGAAAAAATGTTTGTTCAAGAGATAAAAATAGAAGATGAAAAATAAATGTGCAAAGGAAGTTTGAAAGGGTGAGCAATAGAGAAAGGAAATTGGCGAAAAGAAGTTGTGATGTGCAAATACCTTGTATAGTGAATGCTTCTTTTGTGTGGCAACTTCGATTCAATAGTCTATGAAATGACCTTTTATTGTGAAACCCGGCCAAGCTACAACCTTACAAGCCCTTAGTGATATTTTTCTTCCATGATTTCATCTATGATTGTTAGATGAATGTATGAATTGAATTGTTGTTAGCATTGCTTTTCAGATGAGTGTAAATTGTCCCGTGGTTGCAAACACATAAATTTGTTCATCCTTATTTTGAAGAGGAGTGTTAGAGTGATTCAAATAGGAGAATTTAGTTGTTAATTGAATGCATTGCATGATATTTGTTTAAGAACTAAATTATTTATCATTGTTGGATTCTAGGATGTAGTGAACATTTCTTGTGCGCATTCGTATGTTGAATTTGAACCATTAATCCTTTTTTGGTTGAATTTTATGCTTGAGCAAATATTCTTATTTTCATGAGAGGCATACTTTGCCTGAGGACAAACAAAGATCTAATTGGGGAGAGTTTGTTGAATACCAAATATGACTTAACTTTGATCATCTTTCTTGGCATTTTTCAACTCTTTAGTTGTGTTTCAATTGAATTAATTCATGAAATTGTGTGAATCTTAAATAAAATTGCATATACCTTTGGATTTCTTGATTTTTGTGTTATTATGTATGAATTAGGCTTGATCATAGTGGAAAAAAACACAAAAGAATGGACAAGAAAGCCAAAGAAAAAATGTTAATGCTAGAGGTCATTGTGCGAGCTGCTAGCGAAAAGAAGGTGAGCTCGTAGTGCGAGTACAAACATGAATTAAAAGCAAGCTGGAAATAATATGGTAGTACCTTTTGGCCTCAGTTAACGCAGTGCGAGGACTGGGCAAGAGTCAAGGGGCAGCGCCCCGACACAAAATTTTAATGAATAATTCATTTGAAATTGGCATCATTTTTCACATCGACACTTAATACTTTCCATAAACATTAAAGCATAACTTTTGTGACATTGCAACCCTAATCACACATCTATTTGACAGCAAAACCCTTGTGCCGTCATAAACCCTAATGCAATAATTTTATACTGTCAAAACACCATGACCGAAAATTCAGTATGATTGATCGACATGCCATTGCTTCACCATACTAATGTCAGATCCCAAAGCAAATGAACATGGACCGCTCTAAGGAATAATAATCATTACGTGATTGAATGGATGAAATAGAAAAAAATATATCCAATATACCATCTTTGGATGAAATTGAATGGATTTCTCAAAGAATGAGTTTTGTGATGGTGTTTGTGTTCTTCATTTTGGGGTGGTTGATAAGTTAGAGAATAGGTGTAGTAGTTACCTATCTGTAGCTTCCAGAACTTATCTGTTACTTAACAGTATGATAGACAATGAGTAACACTCACTCGCCACTCCCATGACGGTTTTTTTCACTCTTTCTCACTACCACTAAACTCGTCGGAGCGTTAGTCAATCACTCCCTTGTTGTTAATGCCTTCTCCTTCTCTCTCAGAGATTTTATCAAGCATTAAATTTATGTATATATCATTGTATGTGAGGATTTTACATGAAATTTAGTTTTACATATTTTAGTAGTTACAAATAAGTGACATCAAAATATATTCTTGAAATTTGTAGCAAACCAAGGCTGATGAGGCAACTAACTTGATAATGGAAATCTAAATCTAAAAAATGTTTAGGAAGGAGAGGATTGGAAAACAAATCAGCCCAGTTAATCACAAGTTCCTGTAGAGAAAAAGTGATGGATACAATAAGTGGCGTGTAGTTGAATGAAGTGATTATGTGTCAGTCTGTTTATGTTTGATAGGCTCACAGAAGACATCATTGTGAATTTGTGACCAATTTGAATTGCATTTTGGCCGTCTTAATGAGGCTTAGACTGAGAAATGCTTGATTAATCAAGTAGTTAACACAACCAAATGATTTCATGATATTTTTTATGATTCATCCTAATAATTCATTATTCTTTTTTATAAATATTATATAGCTATCTTTAAACTGAAAATGGACAAACTAGCCCTTCATTCATACTAGTGAAGGGAAATCGACGATCCAAAACACAGCGGAAAATAAAAATTTCCCTTTAGTGATCCTTACGAGTGGTCATGATCAGTGATAGAACAGTTACCTCTCGTGGGTATGAAACCTTTGATTCTGAATTGAAGGAGTGATCACGAGCGATGTATGATGAATAATGCCTCTACTCAGTTTACACGAACAGATTCCTTCAGTCTCAGTGCTAGCTACTACAGTTCAAGGCTTTGAGTGAGAGAGGGAGAGAAGGAAAAAAATTTCGGCTAGGGTTTCACAGTCTGAATTTTCATCAAGAGTGTATGCTTCTGCACAAGGTTTCTATTTATAGAACTACTTGTGTAGGCTGCAAGCTAAAAATCCAACTTAAGTGTATGCACACCATATATTATGGTGTACCATATATCACCTAAGCGCGTGGTACCTTACCACATTCCGTATTCTACTTAAGTGCACCGTACCTTAAGGTGTTTTACATTTACTTAAGTGCATCGTACCTTACGGTGTTCCTTATTTACTCTACCTCTTATCAATATGTCCTTATGTGTGTGACCCTGTAGGTTTTTGCAATATTGACAATTATGTTAAATCACACATTTAACATAATAAACATTGAGCGGTATCTAGAAACATATCACTGCCACCCAAGTACGAAAATATCATGTGATCTGACAAAACCTTTTGTGATAGTGTTGTTGTGTACAATTACCCTTTTGCCCTTATTTCTATATTGAACACAAGGCATATATCGTATCATACTTGTCTAGTTCAATATTGGGCCCTTAGATATTTATCTTGTTATGCAGGATGGGCAGATTCCATCTAGGTTACTCAAGTCCCTCAACATGCTTTATGGAGTACTCATCAACTATATTTATGGTCATCTAGTTATGGACAATTTTATATCAACAATAAATTACTCGACTCTACATCTAGGGTCCATAGTGGTTTCAGGTGGAAGGGTGGTATACACCACTATCACCATAAGAGTAACTTATGACACTTTGCATAACATTATATGTAGTACTCTCACAGCGGGTCAATCCAGTATAAATATTACTCCTAATATCCATACATATGTTAAGACTTGATAACTCTTTATCCATGATCCATGAGATGTGATCATCAGTCTATCTACATAGTAGTTTTAATGCTTTAAGGTTATTCCACTTCACAGTAAAGCTCGACTACAGATACTTTAAGAATAGTATCCTTATGTTTAACGGGATCTCATTATTAAGTCACACTTAATATTTCATCAAACAGACTAGCTATTCTAGGGACTTTATTATCTTGGAAAAACAAACATAATAAAGAAATGCATTTTATTATTAATAAATAATTCGATAGAAGTACCAAAAGTAATGGCCTATAGGGCTTACACCAACAATCTTCCACTAGCACTAGAGCCAATCAGGCATACCCCTAATACCCATAGATCTAGTATGGTCATCATGCTTCTTCTATGCAAGAGGCTTTGTTAGTGGGTCAACAATATTGTCAAGGGTAGGTACTATGCATATCTTTATATCTCCCCGATCTATTATCTCTCGAATGAGGTGATAACTCCTAAGTATGTGTTTGGATCGTTGGTGAGATTTAGGCTCCTTAGCTTGTGCTATAGCACCATTGTTATCACAATAAAGATTAATGGGATCCACAATTCTAGGTAGTATGCCAAGTTCACTAATGGACTTCTTGATCTAAACAACTTCATTTGCTGCATTTGAGACAACAATGTACTCGACCTTAGTTGTAGAATTAGCAACTATTTCTTGATTTTAACTTTTCCAGCTTACAGTGCCACCATTTAAGCAAAACATATAACTAGATTGTGATCTGAAGTCATCCTTATTTGTCTTGAAGCTAGCATCACTATATCCAATTACAAAAAGCTCTTCTTGACCTTCATATACCAAGAATGAGTCTTTAGTCCTTCTCAAGTAGTTAAGGATATTCTTAACAGCTACTCAATGAGCATCACCGGGATCAGATTGATACATACTCATTGCATTTAAAGTATATGAGACATCTAGTAGAGTACATAACATTACATACATGATAGATCCTATTACAGATGCATATGGAATCTTATTCATGCGATCCATTTCTTCCATAGTTGAAGGGGATTGTGTTTTTTATAGACACATGCCATGTTATATAGGTATGAATCCTTTCTTGGAATCATGTATATTAAAGCGTCTCAGCACTTTGTCTATGTACGTACTCTGACTTAGGCTAAGCATTTTTTATGATCTATCTCTATAGATCCTGATTCCTAATATATAGGCTACTTCACCAAGTTCTCACTTATTTCAAGGTAGGGAATTGTTTCTAATAAGTAATATGTCATTTACATATAATACGAGGAAGACGATAATGTTCCCACTAACCTTCTTGTAGACACAAGGCTCATATTCATTCTTTATGAATACATATTGTTTTACAGTTTCACCAAAACTAAGATTTCATCTTCTGGAAGCTTGCTTCAATCCATATATTGATCAATGTAACTTGCATATCTTTTGGGCTTCTTCTGGTATGTCAAATGCTTCAAGTTGTGTCATGTACACGTCCTCAAGAAGATTCCCATTAAGTAAAGCAGTCTTGACATCCATCTTTCGTACTTTATAATCATGATATGCATCGATACCAAGTAAAATATGAACTGATTTAAGCATTGCAACTAGTGAAAAAGTTTCATCATAGTCGACCCCGTGAATTTGTATATAACATTTAGTAACCGGTCTTGCCTTATAGGCATGTACCTTACCATCCATGTCAGTCTTCTTTTTGAAGACCCACCTATATCTTATAGGATTAACTCCTATGGGAGGCTCTACCAAGGTCTAAACCTGTTTTGTGTACATGGAATCCATTTTAGATTTCATGGCTTCTAGCCACTTCTCAGACTCAAAACCAGTTATGGCCTCTTGGTAGGTTACATGCTTATTTTAATCCATGAGTAATACTTCACATTGATTAGTTACAAGATATCCATATCTTTATGGTTGGTGACGTATCCTGCTCGACCTAGGTTGGTCTTGTTCTACTTAAGCAAGTTGCTCTTCCACAACTACTTGTGATTCCTGCTCTAATTCCTCCATAGGTGATCAATGCTTTGTGATTCTTGAATTTCTTAAAGCTCTACTTTCCTCCCACTGATTCCTTTGGAAACAAAGTCCTTTTCAAGAAAACTCCATTTTGAGCGACAAAAACTTTTCCATTTTGGGCTCAAGCTTGAAATTTGTCGTTTCACATAAACTTCACAACCCCAAATCTTCATGTAAGACATATGTGGTTTCTTACCACTCCATATCTCATATGGTGTCTTCTCATCCTTTTGGATGGAACACGATTAAGTGTTAAGCTCCTGTCAAAAGTGCATGTCCCTAAAAGAAGTTTGGAAGATCGGCGTGACTCATCATGGAACGGACCATGTCTAACAAGGTTTGATTTCTTCTCTCAGATACACCATTCCATTGTGGTATTCCAAGAGGAGTGAGTTGGGATAGAATCCCACACTCTTTTAGATGGTCTTCAAACTCTAGGCTTAAATATTCACCACCTCAATCTGATCGAAGAGTTTTAATATTCTTACCTAGTTGGTTTTGTACTTCATTCTTGAATTCCTTGAACTTTTTAAAGGATTTATATTTGTGTTTCATTAAATACACATAACCATATCTACTGAAATCATCAGTAAATATGATGAAGTATTGAAAACCTCATCTGGCTGGTATGCTCAGTGGTCCATATACATCAGTATGTATGAGGGCCAAAAGATCATTAGCCCTTCCCCATTTTCCTGTGAATGGGAACTTTGTCATTTTTCCAATTAAACAAGATTTTCATGTATCATATGATTCGTAATCAAAAGAGCCCAAGAGTCCGTCTTTATGGAGTATGGAGATGCACCTCTCATTTATATGGCTTAAGCGACAATGCCAAAGGTAACTTGGATTTAACTCATTAAGTTTCATCCTTTTAGTATTAATGTTATATATTTGGATTTAAAGATCAAGGACATCTAATCCATTGTTCATTTGTGCAGTAGCATAGAATATATCATTCAAATAAATGGAGCAATAACTATTCTTTATTATGAATGAAAAACCAAACTTGTCCAAACTTGTACATAATAATAGTTCTCTAACTGAATTATTAAACCATTAGGTAAAGTCAATACATAAGTTCCTATAGCTAAAGCATCAACCTTTGCTCCATTACCAACTCGTAAGTCAACTTCACCTTTTGTCAAATCTCTACTCCTTTTTAGCCCTTGCACATTAGTACAAATGTGAAAACCATATCCAATATCCAATATCCATGAGGCAGAAGTAGATAAACTTATTTCCATAACAAAAATACCCGAAGTAGAAGTCTCCACTCCATTCTTCTTATCTTTCAGGTACTTTGGGCAGTTTCTCTTCCAGTGTCTGGTCTTACTGCAATAGAAGCAAGTGTCCTCATTTTCTATGCCTCCTTTAGGCTTCAAAGCATGAGCAATAGGTTTAGGTCTGGCAACTTTTTTGCCCTTCCCTTTACCACCCTACCTGGTAGGCCTTTTGATCTGCTTCTTTCCATTACTAACCATCAAAATGGACTTCCCTTTTGACTTCAGATTTTGCTCAACAGTTCTTAACATGCTTAGCAGCTCTGGAAGACTTTTGTCCATATCATTCATGTTGAAATTCAGGATAAATTGACTGAAGCTCTTCTGCAACGATTGAAGGATCAAACCAGTTACAAGCTTCTTTTTAAGAGGAATATCCAATGTTTCAAGGTTCTCCACATACCCAATCATCTTGAGTACATGGATACCTACTGGGGCTCCCTCAACTAGCTTGCCTTGGAAAAAGGCATTTGAAACTTCAAATCATTCATGCCTTGCCTGCTCTTGATAGTTCTTAATAGAGTCGCCACCAAACGTTATTTATCCCGAAGGGGAAAAGGAAACGGTCGAAGAAACCTCAAAAGGAAGAGGACATGGTCTTGGAACCAAATCCTGGGTTCAGAATTCGATTACGCGAGAGGAATGTATTAACACCCCCTCGCTTCTGTTGTACCCAATGGGATCCACTCTTGTTGTTCTAATCAAAGGGTGTATTTATCTAAAGCCTATATGCTAACAGGAACAGAAAGAAAAAAAGGGAAAAAACAAAAAGGAGACTTGACAGGACTTTGTTGTCCTAGGCCTATGTATTCCCTCGTGCAACGGGAAAGTCAGAGTCAACGTAGTTCGGAAGACTACGAAGAAAGGGGGGAAGGTTGATCATCATAACTTCCCCCTCTTGTGCCTAGAAACAAGTTTTGAGATAGGTACCGTGCCTTTAAATACCTCGGAGTTCCTTTGGATGATAAAAAGATGACTGTGGCCCACTGTCAGCCCTTGGTTGAGAAAATGATGAAGAGGTTAAATCACTGGAGCACAAGACTCCTGTCATATGCGGGTAAATACCAATTGGTGAAGAGTGTCTTGTTGTCTATAGCAAATTATTGGATGCAGATTTTCCCTTTACTAAAGACGGTGATTGAGCACATTGATGGCATTTGCAGGAAATTCCTTTGGACATCTAAATATTCTAATGACAAAAAGTCTCCTATTGCTTGGGAGCATGTTTGTGATCCGCGTAGTGCAGGTGGTTTGAATATTGTGTTCTTGGCAGTTTGGAACATTGCGATAATTGAAAGCTCATTTGGAACATTTGGGCAAAAAAGGATAAGCTTTGGATCAAATGGATTCACATTTATTATATGAAAAAGGATGATGTTACAAGATACCAACCAACTACTAATTGTTCATGGATCCTTAAAGCTATATTCAAGCATAGATAAGAGATAATGAATTCAGCAGCTTGGAAGGAATTCTAGTATGAAGGTAGGTATAACACTAGGAAAATGTATTAAGTGTTGAGGGGGGGGGGGGGGGGGACCTAGAGTTTCTAGGAGTAAAATTTTCATAAAAAATCTGGCTCGTCCAAGAGCGATTTTCCAGCTTTGGCTGACATGTAATAACAGGCTGCTAACGAAACACCGCTTGTAGCGGTTTGGTGTGGAAACTGATGAAAAATGTATTTTTTGTGGTTCGCAAGAAAGTTGTAACCACCTTTTCTTTGACTGTGTTGTTACGAAGAGTATTTGGAGTCAAATGCTCACATGGATGAGAATTCGCCATATACCAGGGGATTGGCAGTATGAGCTTAAATGGATCAACCAGGTTATTCGAGGCAAGGGGTGCAAAAGAAAGTTGCTTAAAATGGTGCTTGCGGAGACAACTTATCAGATTTGGTTGGTGCAAAACCGAATCATCTTTCAAGACATCAAGATTGAAGACCTGTAAAGTATAAACATTACAATCTAGTGCTTATTCGTGCAGAACTAGATAGAAAATTATACTTTTTTTTGTAATATGCTCTGTTTTGTTTTTTTGGTTGTTATCATTTGTTTAGCTTTGTCAATTGGAAGTCTGAATCATTGGATCAACTTAGTTTGTAATCGTTTTTTTTTGGTATTATAAATATCTTTATTTCAAAAAAAAAAAGAAAATAACCGCAAGAGACAAACAACAACAAAGAATCTATATTCGTAATTATACTTATGAAACAATTGATTATTATGCATGTATTGAAAGTGGAGAAATTATAATCATCTAAGTTTGATAACTTTGCTATGATTTGTAAAAAAAAACTTTGCTATAGAAATTCTCATTGATGTAATAAAATTTATATGAATTATTGTGAATTTGATTTAGATTTATTAGGTTGATTTATATTTAATATCAATCGGATGAGTAAGCCTTTGAAACAAATCATCACAGAGTATCATTGAAAATTAAAATGAATAGGGTTGTGAGCCAAATTCTATGGATTGACTACATTTAATATGAACCAAATGAATAGGTCTCAAAGATGGTTCACCTCAAATTTTTGTTGAGAAATAAAATGAATAAGACTTAGCCAATATTCTCAGAATTAATCTACAACTAATATTAACTAGATGAACATACCTCCAAAACAATTCACTTCAAAGTATCTTGTGAGTTAAAAGCAAACAAGATATTTATAATGTCTATTCAAGAACTATTATTTTGAAAACTACTATGACATGTAATACTTACCAAACATGATTTAAATCACTTTGTTACTAAAAAATTTAAAAATTATATCAGACTTTATTTTTCTTTATTCAAATCCTTGACTTTATTTATTATCTTCAAACATTTTCTCCTTTTTATATATAACTTCAAATTTTGTTAAAATCTATAAAACTATTTCAAATATTACAACTATATAAAATAATTTAAAATAGTGAATTCAGCATCTTTAAAAAATTCCAAATTATAAAATCTTGATTGTAATTTTTATAAAAAAATCTAAAACTCCGTAGATTCATACAAAGTCTTTTAAATAGTCAAAGTACTTAAAAAACCAAAATAGTATTTTAAGATTTCAATCCAATATGTTTTTCTTTATATTTAATTAATATTTGAATGATTATTAACTTAACCATTAATCAATGTTAGCACGAAAACGAAGACTGAGTAGTGTAAGCGATAGTGGCAGCTTGTCAATGTCCGAATCTAGAACCCTTGCTCCCAAGACGGTTCTTTACGCGTAGCGCTTTAAGAATTTTCCTCTTTTCCTCCGAAACACCCTTTTAGTCTCATTCTTCAAAAGTCTTTCCTTTTGGTTCTTTCTTACAATTTATACATAAGCACTTCTCACAAAACAACATTGCTTCGTTCAACGTTTTAAGGTCAACTAAACAAAAAAACAATCTTTTTTTGTGGCTGCTTAGTTCGGATCCTCTTTGACGCAAAACCCCCCTTTTTTGAATCTTTCTTTCGAGCTAAACTTTGTATTTTGTGGTTCTAGGGTTGTTTTATTTTGTTTCTTAGCATATTCTTTGATTTTGATGCTTTAACCCCCTTTTGTTAGTTTCTGTTCTTTTGTTTGAGGTGGGTTTTGTTTTCACTTGATCTGATTCGGTGAAAGTTGGAATCTTTGGAGAGGGAAAATTTTTGGGGTTTGTTGTTTGATTTTGAAATTTTGATTTTTATCTGAAACCCTTTGTGGGTTTTGCATAATTGTCTTGTTCTGCATAGGAATTGAAGTGGGTTGGTGGTGGATATTGAAAAATTGTTTTCTTTTTCTTAGTGATTAAGGGATTGTAGAGTTGTTGTTGTTGGAGGTGTAGTTCTTTGATGAAATGAGAAAAATACCAAGCACTTGTAATGGGAATTCAGAAATATATGGTTGTCATTAAGCTTAGTTTTTGTGTTCTTTTAGTTTTCCATCTTGTAGCAGCAGTTAGCTTTGTAGTAAAGAAGGAAAGACCAGATGGATTTGTTAGAGAACTATTTGATTCGGCGTCTGGATTGTTCGACGAGCACACGGTAAGGCTCCTTTCACTAGTTACGGGGAGTTTTGGTAGCTGTATTACATATAGATTTTGGTTGCTTTGAAGTTTAAGGATAGCCAAAAATCTTGTATTTGCGAAGTTTAAGTTTTATATTGATATTGGATTGGATCACTTGAGTATATGCATTTCATTAGACTAAATGCTAGTAATTGATTTTTTTACTTGTGCTATATTTGCATTGGAAACACATGAACTTGATGAAGAAATAGGATACTATAATCTATGAATGCTCATTCAACCAGATTGCACTTTGAAATTCTCTCACCTTTTGCATGATTAACGCAAACAGTCACTTCTATTTAAAAAGATAAATTTATAACTTTATGTGATTATTATGGTCACCTGACACTAAATTACAGGGTCTTGATTGTTCTTTGATCATTTGTTGTACTACGGTGACTGTGGTTTCAATTAATGGGTTCATAAACTCTAAAAGTTGCAAGTTTCATGACTGCAGGCAAAAGCATTGTGGACCACATGCTGTGAAGATTTTATTCATTTAAAGGAAGAGGTTGGATATAGTGATTTATGCCTCCCACTGGAATTCTATGCTAGTACCAATAAACTCAGTTCCACTATTCAACCTCTTTCACAAACAGAAATCCAAAAATTGCATGGTGCTTTCCATCCTCACGTTAGGGAAAACTTTCTTCATTGTTTGAGAAAAAATAATCTTCAATTACGTGTCTCAGGAGAAAAGGATGATTCCAAGATAGGGCATGTCACTAATACGGGATATCTGTTTTCCACATCCAGTATTCTTAGAAGAAATCCGGACCGCGTTTTGCTCCAGCACATATCAGAACCACCTAGTTCAGGCCCTGCAGCTGGATCACCTGAGCCTAGTCTCACTCCACCACCTGAGCCCAGTCCGACTCCATCGCCTGGACCTAGTATATCTCCATCGCCTGGACCTAGTATATCTCCATCGCCTACTCCAGTGCCTCTACCTCCTCAACCTCCGTCTCCTCCTTCGTCACCAAGCCCATTCTTTCAAAAGCTGACACCGCCAGAAGCTGATGAGATTTCTGCTCCTCCATCTCCTGACACGAACGGGGAGGACGATAAGTCAAGTAAAAAGAGAACAGTTGTTCTTTCTGTAGTAATAACTTTATTAGTTATATTTATAGCTGCAGCATTGTTCTTTTTATGCTTTCGTAAGAATGCTCGGCTTAGAAGAAATGATGAGAGGCCCCTTCTCAGCTTGAGCATGAATGACTATTCTTTTGGTACATATCATATATTACATTTCATTCGTACTTTGTTTATGTGTTGTACTAGTTGTGACGGAATTGACTTATCCTGCAGGTCCTTCCAATCACGCTTTTGGAAATTCGACAAAAGCAGAGAAACATGGGTTTCAGTCATCAAGTAATAATTTAGTAGACAACAAGAATACCATACTGCAAGAAAATCAGTCAATAGGAGCTTTTGCTACTTCCGGATCACCATTTGAATTGAAACCTCCTCCCGGGAGAGTGGGGACTATCCATTCTGGAATGCCACCTTTAAGACCTCCTCCAGGCAGGATGAATCCTCTTCCGCCGGAGCCACCTTCATTTAGGCCATCTAGCAATACTGCTGTCGCTGCGGCTGCTGCACCTCCTCAACAGTCCAGTGTTGGCAGTGCTCGACCTCCTGCTGCTCCTTCACCACCACAAGCAACACTAGCTGGTCCCACACCTGGTCCTCCTCGTCCTCCATTACCCCCTGGTCCCACACCTGGTCCTCCTCGTCCTCCATTACCCCCTGGTCCGCCTGGTGCCAAACCCCGTCCTCCACCATCCCCAACACCACCTGGTGCGAAACCCGGTCCTCCTCCCCCACCACCGCCAGCACCACTTGGTGGTAAACCTGGTTCTCGTCCACCTCCTCCTCCTCCTAAGAGCGGTGTAGCTCCTCCTCGACCACCGATTGGCCCGAAGGCTAGTGGACCAAAAGCTTCACTGAATGCTGAAGCAGCTGGAGCTGATAGTTCTAAAGCCAAACTAAAGCCATTTTTCTGGGACAAGGTTCAAGCTAATTCAGATCAATCAATGGTTTGGAATGAGATCAAATCCGGATCATTCCAGTAAGGAATAAAATCCCAAAATTATTTTGTTGACCATGGATGATAAATTATCAATAGCTGCTAATATTCCTCAATGACTAAATTTGACAGGTTTAACGAAGAGATGATAGAGACACTTTTTGGTTATAATGCTGTAAATAAAAACAATGGTCAACGACAGAAGGAGTCTTCCACCTCCCAAGACCCTTCACCTCAGTATATCCAGATCGTTGACAAAAAGAGAGCACAAAATTTATTAATTCTGTTGCGAGCATTGAATGTGAAAATGGAAGAAGTTTGCGATGCACTTTATGAAGGTGATTTCTTGCTCCTTTAATTTTCCACAAAAATTGCTCATAACTGTTAAAGTCACTTGGACTCTCAGAAAATAGCACCATTTCTTGTCCCCTTCGATAGAATAGAAGGTGGTAATTTATAAGCCTTACATATTGTTCTTTAAAGTTATTTTGATTTTCATAATGTTTAGTCAAGGATAAGTTGTGGTTAACCTGGCTAGGTTGTTAAGATGAATAATTCCTGAACAAGTGAGTTTGATGAAAGTATACATAGAAATTAAAACAGCTAAATTTTTCACTTGTATGAAATCTTTTCTAACCAGTCCTTGGCTGATCAGGAAACGAGCTACCGTCGGAATTCCTTCAAACTTTGTTGAAGATGGCACCAACATCTGATGAAGAACTTAAGCTTCGACTTTTTAGTGGTGATCTCACTCAACTTGGGCCTGCTGACCAATTCCTTAAAGCTCTGGTTGACATTCCCTTTGCTTTTAAGCGAATGGAAACCCTGCTTTTTATGGGAACATTTAAAGAGGAACTCACTACTACTAAGGAGTCTTTTGCAGTTTTAGAGGTATGATTTAAATTGCACCACTCTTGCAGTTGCATTGCTCAATGCTCTTTCTATCAGATACAACAAATTTTCGTAACTGTAACATGCATCCTCTTACTATAGTTCCTTTTCTTTTTGAATCTGCTCCCGTCACATTTGGTTCTTTTTATCACATTCTCACCTGGGAAAAAATCTGATCCGTGAGCAACTTTCGTATGGTGTCAGGTTGCTTGTAAGGAACTACGTAACAGCCGTTTGTTCCTCAAACTCCTTGAAGCTGTTCTCAAAACTGGAAACCGTATGAACGACGGAACATACCGTGGCGGTGCACAAGCATTTAAACTTGATACACTTTTGAAATTATCTGATGTAAAAGGAACAGATGGAAAGACTACACTCTTACACTTTGTTGTTCAAGAGATTATCCGCTCTGAGGGCATAAAAGCTGCTCGAGCAGCAAAAGAGAGCCAGGCTTTGTCCGGTATTAAAACAGACGAACTTCTTGAGGATAAGGATAGTGCACGTGAAATAGAAGAAGACCACTACCGCGAACTTGGTCTTGAGATGGTTTCACATTTGAGCAGTGAGCTCGAGAATGTTAAAAGAGGATCTGTTCTAGATGCGGATAGCTTAACAGCAACTGCGGCCAAACTTGGTCACGGTCTCTTGAAAGCCAAAGACTTACTGAACAAAAACCTGAAGAACATGGAGGACGATAGAGGGTTTCGCGAGACAGTGAGAAGTTTTGTACAGGATGCGGAGGCTGAAGTTATGAAATTGCTTGAAGATGAGAAGAAAATTACGGCTCTGGTGAAGAGCACAGGCGATTACTTTCACGGGAATGCTGCAAAGGATGATGGCTTGCGATTGTTTGTAATAGTAAGAGACTTCTTAATAATGCTTGATAAGGTATGCAAAGAGGTGAGAGACGCACAGAAGAAACCAGCAAAACCTCGAAAACAAGAAGCTTCACGAGGATTGTCTCCGCCTGATACTCGGCCGTCACCTTCTGATTATCGTCAGCGGCTTTTTCCAGCTATAGCTGAAAGGAGGATAGATGACCTTAGTTCAGATGATGAGAGTCCATAGATTCAAGTTGGAAATGGTATTGTAGTTTTTGGAGGACTTGTTTTTCTTACCCACTAGGAGATTATGTTATTTGAATTTGAATTCATGTTTTTCTTATTCTTTTATACTTATATTTGCAGAGGGATGGTTACACTTGCACATGATTCTTGTTAAATGGTGGAAGTGGCTGTGATATTAACACCTTGAACTATAATGAAATATGTACCGACATGGCTGGAGGCTGGAAATATCACAAGCAATGCAATTACTTGCTAAAGTTGCTATCATCATTGTTGTACAGCATTATATTCTTGATTAGAGTTAGTTTCATGGTGTTTTGAGACAATCACTTTTAGAGGGATAGTTGTGTAGACTCTTGTTAGTTTTTTTTTTTTTTTTAACAATTCTTTATTCTATTTAATTATGCTACTGTTCTAGAAAAAAAAACAACAAACAATAAACATTTTCCTTTTCAAGAAAACATGTGTGAAATAAGTAAGATGCTCAAATTTTGTTATAGATCTCAGAAAAGCAACGGCTTTTTTGCGATGGAAATGTTAGGCACGTGTGGCTTTCAAAAACATCTTTATTATACTAAAAGGAACAAGGTTGGATAGCAAATCCTAGAAAGTCAATTTTTTATATAAATGTATGCAAGTTAATAATAACTCAATTTTTTTTAAAGAAAAGATATTCAAACTTTACTTATTATAATTTTTAATCGACATAAAATAATAATTTTAATATATGCAAAATAATTTTGTTATAAGATAACATTGATATGACTATATTTTTCATATGAAAAATAAAACCGATGTAAAAAATTATACTAAAATATTCTTTAAAAAAATTTATGAACAAAATTATCAAAGAAAAAGGTACGCAAACCTTACGTATTATAATCCTTGATTGTCATAAAATAATAATTTTATTATTTTTAATTATAATAAAAATAATACTTCAACTTTACACTTATGCATCAATTTTTGGAGAGCCATCAATCATCCGATTCAGTTGTCATGACACTTCAACTTTACAAGTTAAAACAATACTTTGCTTAGTAATAATTTTTTATATAAGTAAATTTAATAGGATTGTTTTAGTATTAATTAATAATACTATTTTTATAATTAGGAGTTATGAGAGGATCTAACACTTTTTATGGAACTAAATTGATATTGAATGATATGTGCCAAATAGTATTGAGTATATAGTCAAGTAAGTTGTTGAATAAGTTACACATATTATAATTTTGAAAGAAAAAATAAGTTTAAATTTATTAACTTATATGATTTACTAAAGTTATAGGATGAATGAGCTGAAGTTGAACTCACTCAAATTATTAGTCAAATGAGTGGTCCAACAATAGTTTCTCTATCAGATGATTTGATATAAACAATGATGATGATCATTGAAAATTTGATCGAATCGTCAGAGATAAGTCTTAGAGTATAATAATGTTAAACAAATCAGTTGACTTTGATAATAGGTAAGATGTTAATTTTTTTTAATTAATATATTTAAACAAAAAAATTGATTCATATATTTTGTATTTGAATAAGAAATGTGTTGGTTCTATATTGGCAAGAATCTGAAAATTTGAGTTATATCTCATATGATATTATCAGGTATATACCAAGTGTGCAACTGTTTATTTTATACTAATATGAATGTTATATATAACATTTTAAAGTACTCGTGCATTGCACGAGTCTGCTAGTAGAAATGTTCAAAATGCATAACTTTGTTAAAAATGAAAATAAGTGATCTATTCTCAGGCACCACTTCACCATATTCTCCACACAACATTGTAGAAATGATCATGTAGCCACAATCTTCTCCACTTTCTTGACCTTTCAATATAATTTATTTGAGCAATGTTTTTGCCTAACTCTTTCAGCAAATCATGCATTTCAACTAACAATTGTATCTCTAAAATGCTTATAAGTGATTTATCCATGAGAACTCTTAGTCCAATATTAGCATGAAATCCACAGCAATCCAAAATATTTTTAACATATTTCTTGTCACGCCGGTTAAAAAAAACAAGCATATGGGGACGAATTTTCTTTTATGTTTTCTCTAGCACATCAAAACTTAACCGTAACACATTCATAATATCTTGTTTCTCACAATTTCTCCATTCAGAATATCTCGACCAGACAAAAATGAACCGAACACTTTAATTGGCAACAGTAGTCCATTTTCATACTAAAGTATATCATATGCCAACTTTTGATAATTATTCATAATTAATATTGTCAAGTTTGAAAGCTTTTCAACTAAACAATGGATGAGAGTCAATCAAATTGAAAAGTGGAACTTTGTAAACTACATCCATTCCATACTCTCCCAAGATATGCTGATCTCCATAAATTATTATGATTCTACTCCCTCCACCTAGCCATTCATGCCATACACAACGATTTTTTCAAACCGTTGAACTTGATCAATATTATTAATAAATAGTATCTGAGTCATGTTTGAATCTTTGTTCGTGTTCGTCAAAGGCTACATTTTAAGTTCCTTTTTAATATCACTCAAAAGGATCAACATCATAGAAAACAAGTAGAATAGTGTCACACCCTAATTTTTGACCTTAAGATTCTACCCCTTCGCCGTTTTGTCTTATATATGTACTATCTTTTACCTTTTATATGTGTTTATTACAACTAACCAGTTGGTGCAGGTGCGATAATAAGAAATGTAGACCCTTACAGTCAGGTATCTCAAGGCATAAGCAGTTGAGGTCTGCTATGACTTTCGTGGGAATTTGCATCGCGAGTTGTGTCGTTATTTTCGAAGGTTCTTCTCAGGACATGGATCGTGTACCAAATTCCGGTGTTATCTGAATCCTTTTCTTATTCATGAGGATAAAACATCATCTAAGTCCTTGAAAAGAAGAGTTGGTTTTTTCTCTTATTTGACGTTTTGTGATCATTTGTTTTGAGCCAGTCGCCTTTCATCCACAAGTTTTATTTGGAAGGTTCACACCAGGAACTTCATCATGTTGAAGGATTGAATTTTGATTTTTTTTGGTTAGATTATTGAGAAGTTTGTGTTTAGGTTGCCTTTTCCAGCCTTCCTATTTTAGAACCGTACGATTCACGGCTTGACAATATTTCAGATCCCTTTGACAAATACTAGAAATATTAACTTAACAATTTAGAGCTACATAAGATTACTACGGCCATATGTATCTAAATTGTTATAAAACTGTCTATATATATATATATATATATATATATATATATATATATATATATATATATATATATATATATATATATATATATATATATATATATATATATATATATATATATATATATATATATATATATATATATATATATATATATATATATATACGGAAAAATTGGGTTGCCTCCCATTAAGCGCTGTTTTTAACGTCAAAAGCCTGACGATAGCTTGGTGACAAGCTATTCGGCGATTTGAGCAGGAAGCTCGAGCAATGTTATACTGCTGACTTGAGGGCTGTTTTCGTTCTTATTATAATGTTTTAAACGTTGCCCATTTACGATAAACGGTGCATTCGTCTTATCGGTAATTTCAACAGCTCCACTTTGAAGTACTTTAGTCACTTCAAAAGGTCCAGACCACCTAGATTTTAGTTTACCTGGGAAAAGTTTCAATCTTGAATTAAATAGAAGTACGATGTCTCCCACACTGAATTGTTTCCAGACTGAACGTTTATCATGCCATTTCTTAGTTCGTTCTTTGTAGATACGGGCATTTTCGTAAGCGTCTAATCTAAGTTCTTCTAATTCGTGTAAGTTCAAGATTCGTTTCTCTCCTGCCTCAGTGTAGTTGAAATTAAGTGTCTTAATGGCCCATAAGGCTTTATGCTCTAATTCTACAGGGAGATGACAGGATTTACCGTAAACTAATTTGAAGGGTGTAGTACCTATTGGTGTCTTAAAAGCGGTCCTATAAGCCCATAAAGCTTCATTCAGTTTTGATGACCAATCTTTCCTTGAGGTAGCGACAGTCTTCTCCAATATTTGTTTTATTTCCCTGTTCGAGACCTCTACTTGTCCGCTAGTTTGCGGATGATATGGTGTAGCTACTCGGTGTCAGACTCCATATTTAGAAAGAAGTTTGTCAAAAATTCGCGATATGAAATGTGATCCGCCGTCACTAATGACGAGTCTGGGTACACCGAATCTAGGAAAGATTGTGTTTTTGAAGAGTTTGATTACTACTCGTGTGTCATTTGTTGGAGCGGCAATGGCTTCTATCCATTTAGACACATAGTCTACAACGACGAGTATGTAGTTATTTCCAAAAGAAGACGGGAAGGGTCCCATGAAATCTATTCCCCATACGTCAAAGATTTCTACCTCTAAGATTCCTTTCTGAGGCATTTCATCGCGTCGTGAGATGTTGCCAGTTCGTTGGCATTGATCACATTTTAGCACAGCGATGTGAACGTCTTTCCAGAGGTTAGGCCAGAATAGGCCGGCTTGGAGAATCTTAGCGCACGTCTTGGATGTACTGGCATGACCACCATATGGTGCTGAATGGCATTGGGAAATGATGTTTTCTATTTCTTCCTATGGGACACAACAACGATATATATTGTCGGCCCCTCTCTTGAAGAGTAGAGGTTCGTCCCAATAATAGTGTTTCAGATCGTGGAAGAATTTCTTCTTTTGCTGATAAGTGAGATCCGGTGGAAGCACGCCTGCAGCTAGGTAATTAACGATGTCGGCATACCAAGGTAATGTGACTTGGGCATAGACGGCTTCTACGGCTTTTTCGAGTTCTGGATCTTCCGAGATTAAGTTAGGCATGTCACTTTCTAATTTGGCTATCAGATGTTCGTATGGAAAATCGTCATTTATCGGTACTGGTTCATGTCTAATGCCTTCTATTCGGGATAAGTGATCTGCAACTACGTTCTCGGTTCCTTTCTTATCTTTAATTTCTAAGTCAAACTCTTGTAATAATAGGATCCATCTCAATAATCTTGGTTTGACATCCTTTTTGCTTATTAGGTACCTAATGGCAGTGTGGTCTGTGTATATGATAATTTTTGCTCCTACCAAGTAAGAACGGAATTTGTCAAGCGCAAATATAACTGCTAGAAGTTCCTTTTCTGTTGTGGCGTAGTTCATTTGGGCAGGATCTAAGGTTCTACTGGCGTAGTAGATGACATGAAACTTCTTGTCCTTCCTTTGTCCTAGAACTGCGCCTACAACATAATCACTCGCATCACACATGATTTCGAACGGTAGTCGCCAATCGGGTGGTTGCATAATTGGTGCGGTGATAAGGGCTGATTTTAATGTTTCGAATGCTTTTAAACAGTCGTCGTCAAAGACGAACTCAGCATCTTTCATCAACAGGCCGGTCAGAGGTTTTGTGATTTTTGAAAAATCTTTTATAAATCTGCGGTAGAAATCGGCATGTCCTAGAAAACTCCGTATTTCGCGTACGGATTTTGGAGGTTAGAGGTCTTTTATAATTTCTATTTTAGCTTTGTCGACCTCAATCCCTTTATTAGATATGACATGTCCTAGAACTATTCCTTGTCGGACCATAAAATGACATTTTTCCCAATTTAGGACGAGGTTCACTTTTACACAACGTTCTAATACCATTTCTAAGTTTTGTAGGCATCCTTCGAAGCTTTGTCCACATACTGAGAAATCGTCCATAAATACTTCCATGATGTCGTCTATGAAATCTGCGAAGATTGCCATCATGCATCTTTGGAAGGTTGCTGGAGCATTACAAAGTCCGAACGACATTCGGCGGTAAGCAAAAGTACCATAAGGACATGTGAATGTAGTCTTTTCTTGGTCATCAGGATGAATGAGAATTTGGAAAAATCCCGAATAACCATCTAGATAGCAGAAATATGAATGTTTGACTAATCTTTCCAACATTTGGTCTATGAAGGGCAAGGGGAAGTGATCTTTTCGTGTGGCTTTGTTAAGCTTTCTATAATCAATGCACATTCTGCTTCCAGTCACGACTCTTTTTGTTATTGATTCGCCTTTTTCGTTCTTAACTATTGTGACTCCTCCTTTCTTAGGTACGACATGATCTGGGCTGACCCATTCACTATCGGAGATTGGATAAATGATTCCTACATCTAGCAATTTCTTTACTTCGTCTTTGACTACAGTGCTTAGGATGGGGTTCAGTCTCCTCTGATGCTCTGTAGAGGTTTTACAGTCTTCCTCTATTGTAATTCGATGCATACAGATTGAAGGGCTTATACCTTTTAGATCGCTTATGTTATAGCCTAACGCGGTGGGGTACTTCTTTAGGACTTCTAATAGCTTTGCGGTTTCTAGTTGTCCTAAGTCGGTGTTGACTATCACTGGTCTTTTTAGTTCATCGTCTAGGAATTCATATCTAAGATTTTTGGGTAGTGTTTTAAGTTCTAAAGATGGGTTCTTCGGACCTGGCATATGGTTTGGGGTTAGTGCTAAGCTTTCGCTTAGACTGTCGTCTTTATACGGTTTGCGTCAATCATCGTCTTCAGAAATATCGGGTATTTGAATCTTTATTATTTCTGAATACGTGGTCTCTTCATTTTCAAGTTCTCTTATGCATTCGTCAATTACATCTACTAAATAACAGGTATCGTCTATGGCTGGTGCTTGTAAGAACTTGGTGAGAATGAACTCTATCTTTTCTTCTCCTACTTCAAATGTTAGCCTACCTTTCTTTACGTCAATTATAGCTCCGGCTGTGGCTAGGAATGGTCTTCTTAAAATGATCGGAGTAACTGAATCTTCCTTAATATCCATAATTATGAAATCGGTTGGGATATAGAATTGTCCTATGCGTACCAGAATGTTTTCCAGTATACCGACAGGATATTTGACGGATCGGTCAGCTAATTGAACGAACATCTTGGTTGGTCTTAGTTCACCCATATTTAGCTTTTTGCATATGGATAAGGGCATAACACTGATACTGGCTCCTAAATCGCACAGGGCTTTGTCTATTACGAATTTTCCAATGACACAGGGTATGGAGAAACTACCTGGGTCTTTTAGTTTAGGAGGCATGTGGTTTTGAATGATTGCGCTACATTTGGCAGTAAGTGTCACCGTCTCGTTATCCTCTATTTTCCTTTTATTATACAAAATTTCTTTAATAAATTTAGCGTATGACGGCATTTGAGTTATCACTTCTGTGAAAGGAATAGTAATGTTTAGTTGTTTCAGAAGTTCGACAAATTTCTTAAATTGTCCTGAAGTTTTGGAGTTTATTAATCTTTGAGGATAAGGGATAGGTGGTTTATATGGCGCTGGAGGCACATATGTGTTTTCATCTTTGGCGGCTTTTTGCTCGTCACATTCCTTCTTTTCTGTTTCAGACTCCTTTTCGGTTGGTTTATCGGATTTCTGTTGCATTACTAAATCTTCGTTCCTAGGGTCTGTTGGGCCCTCCAATTCTTTCCCACTTCTTAATATAACAGCATTTGCGTGACCTTTTGGATTAGGTTCGGGCTGTCCTGGAAATGTTCCAGCTGGGGCAGCGGCAGAGGCTTATTGTTGGGCCACTTGGGATATCTGCGTTTCGAGCATTTTGTTGTGGGTGGCTAAAGCGTCTACTTTTCCGGTCAGCTGTTTAATTTTCTCGCTAGTGTGTATGTTTTGATTTAGGAATTCTTTGTTTGTTTGAGCTTGAGTAGCTATGAATTTTTCCATCATCAACTCGATGTTTGATTTCCTAGGAGCAGTCTGAGCAGCAACTGGTTTCTGATATCCTGGCGGAGCACCTGGTGCTTGCAAGGCATTATCGTTCTTGTAGGAAAAGTTTGGGTGGTTCCTCCATCCTGGGTTGTAAGTATTTGCGTAAGGGTTTCCTTGAGCGTAATTTACTTGGTCTGGTGGGATTCCGGCCAGCAATGGGCACTCGGGCGCATTATGAGTGGCGATTCCGCATAACTCGCAGTTTGGAGTTACGGCAGCGACGGTTGCAGTGGGGTTAACGGTCAGACTGTCGATCTTCTGTGCTAGAGCATCTACTTTAGCGTTGAACTTTTCAAGGCTGCTGATCTCGTACATCCCACCTTTCGCTGCGGGTTTCTCTGCTGGAATGCGTTCACCTCCCCATTGGCAGTGGTTCTGAGACATGTTTTCGATTAGTTGATAGGCTTCGTCGTATGGCTTATCCATAAGTGCACCGCCCGCGGCGGCGTCTACCGTTAATCTGGTGTTGTATAAAAGCCCATTATAGAAAGTATGGATCGTCACCCAGTCTTCTAGACCGTTGTGAGGACATGTTCTCATCATATCTTTGAACCTTTCCCACGCTTCGTAGAGAGATTTAGTATCTTTTTGTCGAAATCCGTTGATTTGAGCTCTAAGCATAGCAGTTTTGCTTGGCGGAAAATATCTCGCTAAGAAAACGTTATTCAACTGTTCCCATGTCGTAACGGAGTTGGATGGTAAGGATTGTAACCATGTCCAAGCTCTATCTCTAAGAGAGAAAGGGAAAAGACGAAGTCTTATTGCGTCTGGAGTTACACCATTTGCTTTCACTGTGTCTGCGTATTGTACAAACTTCGTTAAGTGTTCATTCGGATCATCAGTTGCATTTCTTGAGAATTGGTGTTGTTGTACGGCTGACAGCAATGAGGGTTTTAGCTCAAAATCATTTCGAGTAATAGCTGGGGCAGCAATGCTATTATGAGGCTCCATCTGAGAGGGTGTAGTGTATGCCTTCAGTGGTTTGTTTTGAGGTCCTTCAGCCATCTTTTCTTCTTTAACTGGAGGATGAGCTAGAAGATCAGGAATGTTGTGTCTTCGTTGATATTCGACGATGTGCCTTCTTAGATGTAGGAAGCGCTCTAGTTCAACGATTGTAGGTTGTAAGATTTCGCCTTGTGAGCGAGTACTTTACATACAATCGAAGAACGAGTAGAGGGAGAGAGAATTGTTAACCTAGTCTATACTGTGTAACAGATGATTACACTATTGACTAAACGGGTCCCCGGCAACGGCGCCAAAAACTTGATCGCGACTTTCTATGTCTAATACAACTTAACTGCAAGTGCACAGTCTATCGCGTGGTAATAAAAGATATCGATCCCACAAGGACTCGTAATCAAACTAGTGTTCACGGGAGTTACTATGTTTAGCTAGGTAGATAATGTTTAAGGGAATAATTGCTATTATTAAAGGGAACTAAAAACGTTACTTAAAGTATAATTACGCGAATCGATATGCAATAATTATGTTCTTCGGGGATTTGACAAGTTACCGGTATATAAAATATTTTCAGAATTTATTTAAGAAGAAAATAGTGATCTAAAGACCTTTGTCTCACGATGGTTGTTGACGCTAGTCGCAACTTTAAGGCGGAACGTATGCTGTCGCTATCCCGTTCGGGGTTAAAATCGCTTTTTGGAAATCTCTAAATTCTAATATATTTTAAAGTGCTTTCGCTGTTATTAAAACAAATGCCTAGTGTTTACTATCTGGTCCTAGCCGCAGCTGTCGCTTGTTGGTCCGTACCTTAATTAATTTCCCACTGTCGTGGCAAAACTACTTTTAAATAAGTTCTCGCTGTCGCGATGAACGTTTATTCAGGAAATAAGTTTAAACACTCAGGCCGTAAACAACTTTTGAAAAAGAAAGGTTTTAACCGGTTATTATCAAATCCCGTCTGAATTATTATTACATACCGATTACTCTGGTTTAGCTAGACATGGATTTGGGACAGGTAAAGCGTAAATAAAAGCGGAAATTTAGAACATACATACTGCTGGGAAGTAAAGTTACAATTAACGAAATAATAAAAACCTGTAAAGTATCCAATTGGCTTTTGGCCAAATCCCAACGATGTCGGCAGGATTGTGTCTTCAAGCCAATAGAGCGTACAAAGGAATATTGCAGTAATAGAATACAGGAAAAAGGAAAGGAGAATAAAAACAAGACTTAAACTAAATTTGCTCTGGAAAATATTTGGGCAGCACTTCGTTATCTGAATGCGGCTCTCTTTCTCAGCTCCTCTCCTTCTCCTTTTATAGAGGTGAAATACTAACGGTTATATCTTGCAGAAGGTGGACTTGGAGTCAGAGAAAATAGGAAGTAGTGGTCCATTATTTTGGGACTTGGAACTGGTTTTTGCACGTTTACTGAAGTTCTGCGTTTTTGCCTGCATGACGGTCGTCATGGTGTGTGAGGGTCGTCACCCATGTGACGGTCGTCATGGATGTGTGACGGTCGTCACATCAGCAAAATCCGCATCTGCTGTTTTTCATGTTGTTTTCATCTGGTCTTCGTCCATATTTCATTTGTAATTGCTTCTTTTCTTCATATTGCTTTGTTTGGACATGGTCTTCAAATACCTGCAAAATATCAGACAAATAACATGGAAAAACCCGAAATCGGATTGAAACCAGTCAAATATTAGTTGAATTATACGTCAATTTTCCCGTATATATATCCATATTCTTTCTTTTGATAATTAAGCAACTAAAAATATGAGATAAGTCAAAAAAATAAATTGCTTCATTTTTTTTTACCTCAAAGATGTTAACACATCAAATTGCTCTAAATTATAAAAAAAAATTAATACAAATTTTTCTTGTCTAATCTAGATCCAAAATTTGATGAGTTGGTTGAATTTTTCTATTAAATAATTATACCTTTAACCTTACAGCACCCAATTCTTCTAACTTCACGCAATTGAACAACTCCATGTATTTTTTCCAATTTTGTCATGTTACATGTGATAACCTTTAAATAAAAGAAATCAAAATTAAAGAAAATTAAAGTTAAATTAGAGAAAATTAGAGAAGTTGTTACAAACATATCAAATATCAATATCCTCATGTCCACCATTTATCTCGACTTCCTTCTCTCTTTTCTCTTTTGTTCTTGATGAATGTTTTCTACAATTAGATTAAATGACATAGAAGTTGAATATCTTTCTTTTCTTTATCGTAGTTCTCTTTTCTTTCTCTCTTTCATTCTCTTTCTTCTTAAATAAATGGGTTAAATGGGAATGGGAAGTTATTATTTTGAGATGGTAGAAATTTTTTAACCGTCTATGTAGTTGATTTTTGTAAAGGGTGTTAAATGGAATAATAGTGTGAATTATTGGACAAAATTGGAAAATAAAAAGCTACACCAAAACAATCTATTGCCTTTACATGTGTTGACCTGAAGCTCCCATGTGTCGGCTCATGCACTCAGCTTTTGAAGAAAACTGTTAAAAACAATTTTGATCATAAGTTTTTAACTATTTAGGACAAATATATGACAATATCATGAAGGGAAATGCTTCTTCTCACAAAAGATTATACAACATCAAACTTGCGATTAACAATATAAACAAGTGTATAGGGCATGCTTTTTTTAGTTGAATTCTACATATTACAACTTTATGATATTCATAATATTTATAAAAAATTAGGAAGAATTATTTCTTTGGAATTTTGTATTTAGAGAGAGGATGAAGTAGATGGAATCACGTGAATTCAAGTTTTGGTGGGTCAAAATGATGATGCCGTGTTTTTAGGCAACACAAGTGGGTGGTGTCACACCCTCATTTTCGCCTTTAGCCTTTATACCCTACATTCGCCATATCATACATCATTTTATTGCATATCGAGCATGTGGGTACGGATTGGGTCGATTTGTCATTTTCCATTTCAAATGAGATATGAGATACAAGTTTACATTACCCCTCTTGTGAGTAAAAAAATTGTATACGCTCTTGGATTTCGAGAAGATTTAAAATTTAGTAACTAAATTGAATATCTCTGTTAGAAATTCACATTTTGCTACCTGTAGGTGTACAAACTCCTTTTATGTTTAATCAAAACTTGTAATTTTAATCCAAACCTCAATTTTTCGTTTTAATCTATCTTCTTTTAATTTTTGAAAACTTGGGTTTGTTACTTTTGTTTTCAATTTTGGTATAAATATCAAATTAGTTAATGTAGCATAGCCTACAAAGTGTTTGATGAAATATCCGTGTTGGTGATGGGGTTCCAAATTGTCAGAAAATGAAGAAAGGAGTGCACCCTGTAACACCCTTCTAAACCCCACGGAAAATATATGCATAATCAGAGTAAAATTAACATGCATTCAAATAAAAAGGGCGTCACACAAAACTTGCACCACATTAAAACAATCTGTCATGCTCATAAACACTTTTCCATTTAGCAGCGGATTCATTAATGAAAATCCTTTAAAAGAAACATTTGCTTTCATCATATAAAATCAACATCTCTAGGCACTAAGGCCAACATCTCATTATCTCAATTATTCCAAATATGAAAACATAACTTAGGTTACATAATGTAATCCTAAAACATAAGCAATCGATCCCCGTGTTACACTACCAGAGCATGACTCGACCCATAAATGATTACTAAACCGCTACACACGTAGCAACCTCGAACTACAAGCAGAACTTCATAAAGGCCTCCAACAACCTAATCTGCAATGCCTCATAGAGCATTATAAAACAGCAGAAGGGTGAGAAATATTACCATAATAATCAAAGCATAAAATCATGTATATATAGGTATCATATAATTAACTCCCTATTTCTCACCACAATTCAACTCATAGTCATTTACATCATCACTTAGATATATATATACAACATGAATATTCACCAAACATTTCACATCATGCATACATCCACAATTCCACAATCTTAACATTCACACGTAAGCATCTCTTCATGCAAGCTTCATGAGTATTCAACAAACATATCATCATTCACACATAAGCATCCCTTCATGCATATATCATATATTAATGTGACTCAACAACTCAATGCAACTCATGCAATGCGGTACCGACTCTCGTTATCTTTTTTCGGTTTTCACTCTAAACCGGGTCCACCCTTCTAGACCGATAACTCGTTATCATTTTTCGGTTTTTACTTTAAACCGGGTCCACCCTTCTAGACCGATAACAACCAAGCCCGTCCCCTAGGCTTCAAACCCACCCTTCTAGGTTTGGGACAAGCCACTAGTTTCCACGAAACTAACAGACATTGCCTCTTGACTGAATGATGCATGTACAATCAACCAATCACAATAAATGCACTTAAGACCGTTCCCACGTCTTAATCCCATGCATTCGAATAATTCACCCCTTCGAGAATTTCATCATGATTGCACATACAACATATATCAAACATTTATCAATGTATTCATTTCACACATCATCATATTCAACAACAATGCACACATATCACATATGTTCCCATGCATTCACACAACATTCGCATACATATTTCCCAATCATCCAAAACCCATCATAATCACAAGCATACTTCATATATCCATGACATTTATGCTATTACCACATCATCAAACAATGCACATATATCCACGATATATTCCCATGCATTTCTCACAATTATTAACGATGCACACATATCCACGATATGTTCCCATGCATCTCTCACAATTATTAACGATGCACACATATCCACGATATGTTCCCATGCATCCCATACATTTATTAACATACATACAATATGCATTTACAACATCTATCAAGCAATGCACGCATATCCATCATTATGCTCTCATGCATTCTTCATGTATTTTAACATACAATCGCATATAAACAATATGCATCCACAACACATTTTTCATAGTATGTTTATTCTTTATCTCATGCCATCTCATACAAGGTATACACATCACAATACCAATCATACAATTATAAGTTATGCACACATATATCCACAATGTTCTCATGCATACTTATTACATAATTGTACACAACAATCAAACATTCACAAACTCATCAATTAATACACACATAATCATCATTATGTTCTCATGTATTTTAACCGATTACAATTAATCATTCATATCACGACTCTAGGATTCACGCCCAAAGGCTACCCACAACACATATCATCACCATGGATCACATACTTATTCATATCATAGAGGTATTAACCTATGTGAAACAACCAAACCATCTTCACATGATCAATACAGCAAAAGGGAAATGCTGTCAAATTCGCCTTCATTCGCCTGGCGAACCTTCGCCTGGCGAACTCTCTCAGCGAACACTCGCTAGGCTTCGCCTGGCGAGACTTCCCAGCGAGCCCAAGTCAGTAGCTACTGACTTCATTCGCCACCATTCGCCAGCACCTTCGCTGGGCGAACCTTCGCTATCCAACTTCGCCTGGCGAACCCACCAGCGAAGTCCACTGGGACTTAAATATAATTACTCGCCAACATTCGCTAGGCTTCGCCTGGCGAAGCTTCGCCTTCGCTCGCCTGGCGAGAGCCAGCGAACCTGCGCAGAACAGAACCCCATTCTGTTCCTCCTTCACCAATCCATCATCAACCCTCTCTTACACATCCAAATCAGTACAAACAACATCAATACATGTTACCCGACTACTCTACGGTATTATTGCTCAGTTTCAACCGATTAAATCCTCAATCTACCGATTATCCAACATTTGCCCTAATTGGAAAGTGATGAAAACATCCCCAAACCCAAACCCAACATACATAATAGCATACAATGATTAAATAGCAATGTTTCTCACCCTTACCATGGTTTAATCGAAGCTTTGAGTTGGTTCTTGAAGATTTCCACTTTCCTCTTCTTCTTCTCTTTTCTCCTCCTTTTCCTTCTTTCTCTTTTTCTCCCCTTTCTTTCTCTCTTACCAACTCTTATCCCCTTTTCTTCTATTTCTATTCTTTATATTTATTTCCATTCTATTTCCTCCATAATACCTTTCTCTTTATTTCTTTCCAATATATATACTCTCTCAAAACATCTATGAATCCATTAAACAAACATCTAATTATTCAAATAATTAGAATAATCCAAATAAATCAATTAATTAACACAATTAATTAATTATTGAAAATTGGGCTGTTACAACTCTCCCCCACTTAGGAATTTTCGTCCTCGAAAATGTTACCTGATCCAAACAACTCTGGATACGACTCTCGCATTCCAATTCTTCCAAATCCAATTCTCCCATAACTACTTCCACCAAAGGAATCTCTATACTTCGAAGTTGTTTCTTATCAACAACTAGAACTAGCCACGCCTCCGAAGTCAAATTCTCTCTCACTTGTACACTATCCACCTGAATCAATGTACCTCTTCAACTTAGACATATGAACACCTCATGCAATCCTCTCAAGCGACAGCGGTAAAACAGTCTAACATGTTATCCGCCTCACGCTTCCGCTGCGCTACTCTGATACAGATCAACAAAACACAGGGCGCTCACGAGACTTCAAGCTCGACCAACACCAATTACTACAATAACTCTCAAAACACGGCCTTACTAGGATTCTTTGATCGTTTCCACCGTCCCTTGCACGGTCTTTGATCCGAGTACAACACTCCCGTTGGACATGCAACAACACAAAGGAGTCATACCCTCTTACCCAACGAACTTCATACGATGCTGTTTCCGATACGAAATGGCAACAGTTATTGTAGGCAACTCCATCAACGACAATTAACTACCCTTAGATCCATCTTGGTCCAACACACAAGCTCTCAACGAGTCCTCTTCATACTGGATAGTTTTCTTCGTTTGTCCATGCCATTCACGGACGCTAGTCAAAGTTCATCTTCAACATGGCACCCAACCGCTTTCGCAATCTTTCCCATAATCTTAACGAAAAACTTGAGTTCCCATCTAACAGAATGATTCATCTTCACTGGTAGGCAACGAGTTACTCTTGTTAATCCATTCTTAACTGTCCAAATCGGATCATACTTCCTCAAATTCGTCAGAAAACCCGCCACAAAGCCCATGGGAATACTATCCCATCCCACTCGAAATACTCAACAGTTGTATCAGATCCAACCATCTCTAATGTCCACTCTTTAATTCCCAACAAGTCTAATCAACATATACAAACTCAATCAATTCTTTCTCCATCTATGGCTATCCAAAACTATTTCTCAAATTCGGTCGCATCTTCCTAGTACCTGCACGGACACTCCATTTTTCTCGATGTACTTCCCCCTGAGTACTCTTATCCAACTCACACTATTCAGAATACACACTTCATCACGACATCTCACAATACCATTTCCCTTAATCCGAAAATAAGCCCTCTGACTTTTATCCATTAAATTCAATTAATCTATCAACTCAACTCAGAATTTCGATTTCCTCGAACCTCATCAGAATACCAAAAGTCAATCTCAACATCCAAGGCTCAACTTCCATAAGAAGTCTCTTCACAGGCCGAACTCATATCTGAATTTGCTTAATCAGTTCTAACTTCCTTACCATCTTCATTAGTGTATACCAAAATTCCCGATTCGATATCTTAGCTACCACTTGGTCTCATTCGAATGGTAATTTAACCAAAACCATACTCCTTCAGGAGTTCCAATTACTTCTCTGTCTCATATTTGATTCTCTCTCAAATAAAACAAATACCTTAAGGTCAGTAACCATCTCAAATCTCAACTAAACAATTGAGGCTTCCAAACTCCGGTACAAACACACAACAGCAACCCACTCCAAATTACTTGTCAGATAATCCCTCTCTGTACTTTATATTGCCTTCAAGCATAACCAAAACTCATTAATGTTGTACTTAACACATTTCTTAATCATATCAACAAAGTATCTCAAAACACAACGACAATCCTGTCGGACTTGGCAAAACCAATACACGAACTGTTGACAGCTTCCTCAAAACTCTTTGAACTTCCTTCACAGTAGTACATCACTGCCTCTTCCCCAATACTAATAACTCAAGTTCCCGATGCTCAACATGAACCCCTATACTCTCCGAACATATCCAAACACCATCGGTTACATAACCATTGACTCTCTCAATCAAGTGTGGAAAATCATTATATCAAACGGACACTCAGCTGTGAACTTATGGTGATAACACAAACTGCACTCTCCGCGCTTACCATAACATCCAAACATTTTTCGCCAATAAATACTTAATTCCATGTCACTACTTTCCCATCACATAGAGCACTGTAATATCTTCCAACGCTTCTAATCTTGCGTCATTCCGAATTACGGTTTTCCGTTACGACAAAATCACGGAAACAACCCTTCCACACTTAAAGGTCAACCAATACCTCTCCAACTCTTGAAATACTTAAGGGTCCAATTATACCAACCATGTATTCCACATCTCATTTCCTTTAGTAATCACTAGAAGTCATTATCCACCCTTACACTCAACTCCACAATTTGTTGCCGTAGCACACACACCAGACATAATTCTCAACACTACTCAATCAATCTTAATTCCTTGGCCACTCAAACAAACGTATAATATGGAGCTTCCAATATTTGATTATTCTCCGCAACTAAGTCGATCACAACTCAACTTCACGTCTTGGCTGTTTACCCCTTATCTTGTCAGGATAATTCTCAGACTACCACAATCAAACGGTAAACCGACAACTCCTCCACTTCCATCAATACTCAATATTTCCATCGAAATCAAACATCTCATCACTGTCCTGCACCGACTCATCAAAACAATTCTCAAGTGTTCGGCTTTACTCAAGACAATTCACTGCACCACACCGTCTAAGCTTGCAAGACACATCTATCCCATCCAACACAATCCCAACTACTATCAACAAGAGATTAAGGGTGATCAGTTCCTCAATTTGTCGATAGACAGCCGAAACCATAATGGGGCATAGACCATCTTTACCAAACTATAATAGCGTTTAACTACACACTAAGCTACAACTCCACACTTGCAGCCTTCTAAGGAATCACAAGCTTCTCCCCCACTTAATCATTCCCTCTTCTGCAAACAAGGTTAAGCAACAACATGTATCGACAGTGTTTTCACACACATGTCGCATACAAGGGAACAAATAACATTAGACAACTTGGCCGGACGGACCGACCTGCTCTGATACCACTAATGTAACACCCTTCTAAACCCCACGGAAAATATATGCATAATCAGAGTAAAATTAACATGCATTCAAATAAAAAGGGCGTCACACAAAACTTGCACCACATTAAAACAATCTGTCATGCTCATAAACACTTTTCCATTTAGCAGCGGATTCATTAATGAAAATCCTTTAAAAGAAACATTTGCTTTCATCATATAAAATCAACATCTCTAGGCACTAAGGCCAACATCTCATTATCTCAATTATTCCAAATATGAAAACATAACTTAGGTTACATAATGTAATCCTAAAACATAAGCAATCGATCCCCGTGTTACACTACCAGAGCATGACTCGACCCATAAATGATTACTAAACCGCTACACACGTAGCAACCTCGAACTACAAGCAGAACTTCATAAAGGCCTCCAACAACCTAATCTGCAATGCCTCATAGAGCATTATAAAACAGCAGAAGGGTGAGAAATATTACCATAATAATCAAAGCATAAAATCATGTATATATAGGTATCATATAATTAACTCCCTATTTCTCACCATAATTCAACTCATAGTCATTTACATCATCACTTAGATATATATATACAACATGAATATTCACCAAACATTTCACATCATGCATACATCCACAATTCCACAATCTTAACATTCACACGTAAGCATCTCTTCATGCAAGCTTCATGAGTATTCAACAAACATATCATCATTCACACATAAGCATCCCTTCATGCATATATCATATATTAATGTGACTCAACAACTCAATGCAACTCATGCAATGCGGTACCGACTCTCGTTATCTTTTTTCGGTTTTCACTCTAAACCGGGTCCACCCTTCTAGACCGATAACTCGTTATCATTTTTCGGTTTTTACTTTAAACCGGGTCCACCCTTCTAGACCGATAACAACCAAGCCCGTCCCCTAGGCTTCAAACCCACCCTTCTAGGTTTGGGACAAGCCACTAGTTTCCACGAAACTAACAGACATTGCCTCTTGACTGAATGATGCATGTACAATCAACCAATCACAATAAATGCACTTAAGACCGTTCCCGCGTCTTAATCCCATGCATTCGAATAATTCACCCCTTCGAGAATTTCATCATGATTGCACATACAACATATATCAAACATTTATCAATGTATTCATTTCACACATCATCATATTCAACAACAATGCACACATATCACATATGTTCCCATGCATTCACACAACATTCACATACATATTTCCCAATCATCCAAAACCCATCATAATCACAAGCATACTTCATATATCCATGACATTTATGCTATTACCACATCATCAAACAATGCACATATATCCACGATATATTCCCATGCATTTCTCACAATTATTAACGATGCACACATATCCACGATATGTTCCCATGCATCTCTCACAATTATTAACGATGCACACATATCCACGATATGTTCCCATGCATCCCATACATTTATTAACATACATACAATATGCATTTACAACATCTATCAAGCAATGCACGCATATCCATCATTATGCTCTCATGCATTCTTCATGTATTTTAACATACAATCGCATATAAACAATATGCATCCACAACACATTTTTCATAGTATGTTTATTCTTTATCTCATGCCATCTCATACAAGGTATACACATCACAATACCAATCATACAATTATAAGTTATGCACACATATATCCACAATGTTCTCATGCATACTTATTACATAATTGTACACAACAATCAAACATTCACAAACTCATCAATTAATACACACATAATCATCATTATGTTCTCATGTATTTTAACCGATTACAATTAATCATTCATATCACGACTCTAGGATTCACGCCCAAAGGCTACCCACAACACATATCATCACCATGGATCACATACTTATTCATATCATAGAGGTATTAACCTATGTGAAACAACCAAACCATCTTCACATGATCAATACAGCAAAAGGGAAATGCTGTCAAATTCGCCTTCATTCGCCTGGCGAACCCTCGCAGCGAACCTTCGCCTGGCGAACTCTCTCAGCGAACACTCGCTAGGCTTCGCCTGGCGAGACTTCCCAGCGAGCCCAAGTCAGTAGCTACTGACTTCATTCGCCACCATTCGCCAGCACCTTCGCTGGGCGAACCTTCGCTATCCAACTTCGCCTGGCGAACCCACCAGCGAAGTCCACTGGGACTTAAATATAATTACTCGCCAACATTCGCTAGGCTTCGCCTGGCGAAGCTTCGCCTTCGCTCGCCTGGCGAGAGCCAGCGAACCTGCGCAGAACAGAACCCCATTCTGTTCCTCCTTCACCAATCCATCATCAACCCTCTCTTACACATCCAAATCAGTACAAACAACATCAATACATGTTACCCGACTACTCTACGGTATTATTGCTCAGTTTCAACCGATTAAATCCTCAATCTACCGATTATCCAACATTTGCCCTAATTGGAAAGTGATGAAAACATCCCCAAACCCAAACCCAACATACATAATAGCATACAATGATTAAATAGCAATGTTTCTCACCCTTACCATGGTTTAATCGAAGCTTTGAGTTGGTTCTTGAAGATTTCCACTTTCCTCTTCTTCTTCTCTTTTCTCCTCCTTTTCCTTCTTTCTCTTTTTCTCCCCTTTCTTTCTCTCTTACCAACTCTTATCCCCTTTTCTTCTATTTCTATTCTTTATATTTATTTCCATTCTATTTCCTCCATAATACCTTTCTCTTTATTTCTTTCCAATATATATACTCTCTCAAAACATCTATGAATCCATTAAACAAACATCTAATTATTCAAATAATTAGAATAATCCAAATAAATCAATTAATTAACACAATTAATTAATTATTGAAAATTGGGCTGTTACACACCCACAAAAGCAATGTAATAGACTTTTGTAAAATACACATCTATTGCAATAATGGAAGTTTATTATACAAATCAGAGAGATTGATTTTTTATTGCACGAAATGTGATATTATTGCATAGATGTCTATACGCTTATTTCAAATTAACTGCAGTTAATGCAATAAAAATTTAAATTATCAATTATTTCAAATAATACATATGGAGTTACTTAATATCTATGCATTAAATAACTTAATACACTGCGTTAATGTTATTATTTAATAATAAAAGTGTTATTTAATGGAGTTACTTAATACCTATTAAATGCATAGATATTTGTAAATTATTGAAATAATGTCACATTTCGTGCAATAAAATCTCTATTGTAGTTAACTCTATATGTATTAGACATAAAATACACTTTTGTTGTCAGTGGATATCAATGTCTATTACGTAACACTTTTATTAGACATTAAATATCTATGCATTAACAAAAAATAATATCTTCATAGTTTTGCAAAATAGTTTTGCAAACCACCATATAACAGTTAATAAAAGAGAATGTAGTAAAAGAGAAATTGAATTTTAAAATAAAAAATAAAAGGGTATAATTGGAATAAAAAAGGCTACACCAAAACACCATGTTTTTCTTTTATATATGTTAGAGATAATTTTTTATTTTTTATGTTTACTAAGATTTTTATTTTTATTTTTTAATTTTGTTATCCTATTATATTTTTTATATCAAATTTTAAATAATTCATTTTATGTTACACTAGGGTCCAGTCTGCGCCCGTCTGTCCGCTTTTTTAATATTTCGGCGTTTACAAATATAAACGATATTTTTTATGTGCTTATTTTAAATTTAATTTGAATTTTATATATAAAAAATTGAATGAAATAGTTGTGCAAACCACCATATAACAGTTAATAAAAGAGAAGGTAGTAAGAGAGAAGTTAAATTTTAAAATAAAAAATAAAAGGGTATAATTGAAATAAAGATAGGTTATACTAAAACACTATATTTTATTTTTATATATGTTATAAATTATAAATGTTTTGCTTTAATATATACTGGCGTCCAAACGGGCACGTCCGTGCCCGTTTGTCCGCTTTTTTTATTGCGCTAACGCTCAAAAATATTAACAACGTATTTTTTTATAAATTTAATTTTACCATAAACTATTTATATTAATTTTAATATAAACTATTTATATGATGAAACATTAAGTTTTGTCTTTATATATTACTATAGATTAGTCAAAAGCATAAGAAGATTTAGATAGAAGAAGAACAAAAATCTTTCTCACAATTTATTAAGCAACTAAACACAAACATTAACACATACATTAAGTTACATTATTCCTTAATAGGAAGGTCAACCATGGAATCAAAATCAGAAATATCGCTCGTTTCACTGCAAAACAAATGAAGTAAATTTTAGTGCTCAACGGTATAGTGTAATCTAGTAAGTACACGCCTAATGTGAGATTGCAAAGTATAGTTGAATGATTAAACATAATAGATAAATACCTGAGTTTGTGAAAACAAAATTTATTTAAAAACTATATTTTTTTTAAACTCCCCTTCTTCCCCACTTACTCTTCCGTCTTTAATTAGCACTCTTGTTGCAGCCCGCGAAACACCTCTTGATAAAGCAACATACAATTGCCCGTGACTGAAAACATGTCGTGGAAGATAAATTCCGACATTTGGAATTGTTTGTCCTTGGGATTTATTTATAGTGAGTGCAAAGCTTAGTTTGACAGGAAACTGTTTTCTAATAAGCACAAAAGGAAGTCCCGCACATTCAGTGGTTTTGAGCTTAATTCTTGACAAGAAAGCTCTTTATCCAGCACTGTGGCCTGTAAGTATTTCAACATCAAGAAAATTCATAAAAAAACCACGACATAACAACCTTGTCCCATTACACAACCCAAATTTAGGGTCTATGTTTCGCAACAACATCAGTGGAGCCCCTATTTTTATCTTTAAAATATGTGGCGGTAAAGCACCAAGAGCAACCGTGTGCAACTATTCCTGTTGATATAGATTATGAGTATCATCCTCAACCTCATAAAAAGATAACAAAATATGTTCATCTCCAGGGAATTTATCAATAATCATGTCATTCAACATATGCACATCACAATTTTTTGGAGTAAGTATCGCTCTCTCCACCATATATGAAGCATCCCATCCATGGTTTTCTAATTGGGGGAATGTATGTTGTATAAGCTTTTGTATGGAGCTTTCTCCTTCCCAAGGTATTACAATCTCAGCAGGCATTCTGACCATGTCATCCTCTTTAGTAGGTTCATTACCATCTCCAATCCTCATTAGAAACTGCGCAAAGTCCTGGTCATGAATTGATCGCATGTTTTGGCGCAAATGTAGGACCTTTGTGGTGGCCCATAATTGAGACCTAACAATATATGCTGAAATCGTCTGTCCTATATTTCCTTTTTCAATAATTGGTAGCACCTGACGAAAATCTCCGCCCATGATTATTATTTTTCCACCAATGGTGCATTGTTATTCATGATGTCTTGAAGTGATCGATCCAATGCTTCTACACAATATTTATTTATCATGGGTGCTTCATCCCAAATGATTGCATTGGTTATTCTAATGAGTTTTGCAAGGTCAGAATTCTTTGCTATTTTGCAAATAGAATGAGGCTTTATATCAATGGGGATCCCAAATCGAGAGTGTGCAGTTATACCACCAGGTAATAATGTAGCAGCTATACCAGAGGAAGCTGTTGCTAAGACAATTTCATTATTACGCCTCAAATTTGTCATTATAGTTCGATAAAGGAAAGTTTTACCTGTCCCTCCAGGACCATCAACAAAAAAAAATTGACATTGTTTTTGGTGTATGGCATTCATAATTATATTGTAAGCACTCATCTGGTCATTATTTAACTTCACAACAGATTGAACGTCTTCGTTTGGAATTTGGACCGATAACTCTTCCTGAATAATTGTTGGCACTCCCCCGACTTCATTTGTTTCCGTTGTCACCATTGGAAGATCGTAGTTTTTTATTAGTTTTCCATGCAGTAGCAAAAGATCCCCCAATTCCCTCAATAACATATTTTCAAAGTTATCCCCCACAACAACATTTGTCATTTGATAATCCTCCACCATGTAGGGATAAAACTCATTAAATAGGTCTCTAACATCAGTTGGTTCACAAAAAATTAATATAGTCACAAACAATCTTCGTAAAGCATATGGCATACGCATATTTGATGCTTCAAGCAAACATTCACGAATACTATTATCACTCTCTAATAACCCCCAATCCTCAGCTGATTTTTTAAATGTGAAAAAAGATGCACCATTATGTGTAAGAAGGTATTCCTAGCTTGTTGGACCTCTTCAATGAGACAACAATAACTTTTCGTTTTCTCTGTCTTCGCTGCCATTTTTTGACCCCTTTTAGCCAACAATAATGCTCTGGAATCTCTCTGTACAAATAATTCCTAGCATGTGGATCCATTTGGTTTAGTGCAAAGAATTCAATGAGCATGGTTACTACATTTTGGTTATCATTTAGCACATCTGTGATTCTTTGATGCTTATAAAACCGCACTTGATGATGATTTGGCAAGTTGATTTGTAGTCTTTCAACAGAGGGATATAACTTGTAAAGTGTGAATTTGAATATTTTCCACAATGCCTCTGGAGCACAAATCCATCTTGCATCAACATATTGTTGAATGTCATCCAAACCTGTACCTCTATGAACTTCCATTGCAACTCGATCAGGACCTTTGTAAACATATTTATACAAATATTTAATGCTTTTGATACTGCTGCAAATCTCGACATTGATGTGACAATCATACTTCAACAACAACCATGGGTTATAAGGAACCACCCATCTATTATCAATAGACTTATTTCTATTTAGGAAAATGGGATCAGTAAACCTTCTTCTGTATTCCGGGTATGAGTCATTTCCCTGACGCGTTTCTTCACAAAATTCTTTTGGGTATCTTTTTTTACAATGACCATTCTTCATACATGGAGATTTTTGATTCAATACTCCACATGGACCATGGATCATGTGTTTTAACACCGCTTCATACAATTCTGGCTCAGACTCATGTTGTGGTATTTCTGCTTTCACCACACTATCATACTCTTCAGGTTCCCGTAACTTGTCATCAGTATCCAAGATGAGTAGCATATGCACACGTGGTAGTCCATGTTTCTGAAATTCCGTTACATACATATAACTTCTAACTCTCCCTAAGACTCCTTTATTAATGACATCATCCTTCAACTACTCAAATTTTGATGGAAAAATTCTTGTTAGCAAATCAGGTCGATCTTGTGGAGTTTGATGGATTCCTAATTCGGAAGTTATCTCAATCCAGGAAGGATTGCATGCCATTGTAAGGAATATATCTGGTTTACCATCATTAAGAACAATAGCCATACCATCTTGATATCTTTGTGTCATGTCTCGCTTACTTCCAATAAATGATGATGGGAATATTGTCCTTTGTCCAACATTATCTATAGAAATATATGAAAATTATAAAAAAATGATAGTGGTAAACATAAAGTGGATGCTCTTCATGTATAAATCTAATATGTTATATTAAATACCTGCGTTATTCTCCCCATCGTGCAATGCATCTTGTAACCCCTGATATACCTCAGACCGAATATTATTTTGATTTCTTCGAATCCATCTCAACCTTCCTGTTTCAATCTTTACATAATTGTCTACAACATACTGTTGTAAAAGTCGACCCAATTTTAACAATACAAATTGATCATTATCTCGAGTCTACATTGAAAAAAATAATCAATCATGACCTATTTTTTTACACTTTTAGAAGTAAATTTCTTTAAAAAAAGTTTAGCATGTACCTGAAGCACATAACTGTAGTACTCTCGGCATGTAACATTTTTTCCAACATTATTTTTTGTTTCTATGTCCCAACCGTATGTTCCGAACGGAAACAATATAGGATATTGTAAAGGATCATAATACCCAATTGTTTCTTGAACCTTTGTTAGATTTCCATCACAGCTGATGACATTTATATCTCTTCTACGTTCTATTGTATCTTCATCACCACCATCAATAACAATTGCTGCAACTTGAGAAGCTGAAAGGAGACTATATTGTGGCTGATTTGACAGACGTTCTTTAATGAGTAACCTACATTCTTCAACATTTGGCTCTAGTGCAAGCTACCTAAACATGATGACAAACGGGTTGCATTGATGGAGTATTTTTTGCAATTTATACACTATGGCTTGGTTAAGTATTGGGTTTTCCCTCATCCTATTTTGAAGCTCATGATCAGTATCATAATTGTATAGCTACAAGTAGCGTGGCCTTGAACCTTGATTCGGATGAAAACCTCCTATTTTGTGATAAATTGTGCCTTGAGCACGAAATGTGTAAATACCACGACCAGTTGTAACCAAACTTTCGTCGACGTGGACACCAAGTGAAGTAAACGACATTACATGGTTGTAACTTCTAATATGCTGTCTAAAATTTCGTCCTTCAGTAGAAGTGTATGAAAATAACTGTAACAACTCGTCAGGAGCAGGCACCTGTGTAATTGTCACCTTTCCACCCTTGCAACACATGTCTTGAGATTCTTTATGAAACAATTTTTCAGTGCATCGTCTACACTCACTTGAAGGAGGCAGTAGGGATTTGATTGTCATAACAGTATTTCGAAAATTTCTAGCAATGTTATGTCTTGCTTGAAAAACATACCGTGATTCTGTGTTTTATTACATTTAAAATATCCATTAAAAAAAGTATACGTATTATATACATGCTTACTAACATGAAATTTATAATTAATATTAAATAAAAAATGTCATTTAAACTTTTACGTGTGCATTTAAAAAGCGAGCACACAGGCACGCGAGTGCCCGTCTGGACGCTAGTATAATTTAAATAAAAACATACAATATATATTATAGATTAGAAATACATAATCGTACCTTGATCAAAAACTGACTGTGTTTCGTGAGTTTCAACCGCTGGATTCATATTTTGCGAAGGTGATTCTACAAAATAAAGTATTAAATTCAATATAGAGTTATAGTTTAAAAATAACAATAATGTATAAATCTAAATATGTATTACTATTAATGTGATTATTATTGACAAAATTATACTTACCACAATCATTGTCATCAATATTTCCTATAGATGGTCTTGCTTCGTTGTTATCAGTTTGTTCAAAAATTGGGCATGGAAAATTTTGATCTGTAAATTAGTTTTGAATTAATAGACCAGACAATCATTTTTGCATAATTAATTAATATTTTTTAAATTTAATGTGTTAAAGTATAATGTATAACAAAAGTTAAAGTTTCTAACCCAGGGATGGAATGCGACTAACATGTGCATTACTCGGTCCAGCTTCACTGTCATGTGCCATCGGAAACAATCGAGAAGCAAGATTGACATTCGTCAAGTCTTGAAATGGCATTATGGTTCTCACATTAGAAGTATTATATGTTTGAACTTGTTTCCCTTTGTCTTTATTTTGTCTGTAGTTTGAACGCCTTCTAGCTAATTCTTGTTGTCTTTGCTCAACACTCATCCGTTGTCTTCTATCTCTTGCATTTTGTGCTCGTATTTCCCTTTGACGCTCTCTTAAATCTTGACTACGGATATTTTCCATTATATTACTTTATCTGTAAAATTAAATGTAATATTTAAAAAAATTATAATACAAAAATGAATGGGTCGTGTACAAAAATTAATGTGTCGTGTACTATAGGTACGATATGTGTCGTGTACTATAGTACAAAAATTAATGTGTCGTGTACTATAGATACAAAAATGTAATATTTTTTTCAACTTTTAAGTAGCTATTGAAATGATAAATTACAAAATGGTATGCAGTTACAATTTTCAAAATAGCAAAGGATAGCTTTGGAAGAAAAAAAAGGCTACACTAAAATGATGTTTTGCCTTTATATATTGTTATAGATGAAAATTTGGTTAGTAACCGTGGAGAAAATATTGTGGAGAGATAGTTGCAGTTATATTATTTTTTTCAACTTTTAAGTAGCTATTGAAATGATAAATTACAAAATGGTATGCAGTTACAATTTTCAAAATAGCAAAGGATAGCTTTGGAAGAAAAAAAAGATACACCAAAATGATGTTTTGCCTTTATATATTGTTATAGATGTTATAGAAGAAGATATAGATGTTATAGATTAATATTTTATGAAATAAATTTTGTGAAATGAATTTGTGTTTTATAACTTAATTTTGCATTAAATATATGATAAATAAATATCAATAAAATAAAATAAAAAGTAAAATAAATGTATATTTATTTATACGAAGATCTCTCTCATTTTAAAAAATAACAATAAAAAACATAAGGTTATAGAAAATACATGGAATAAAATTCAACATTAATTATATCTAAATAATTATGTCTAATAACGGTAGAAAATTATAAAATATTTTTTTTATGTCTATTATGTATAAATAATTATGTCTTATATAGTATTTTCATGCCTTTTAGGTTTAATTGTCTTTTTTTTTTGAAGTTAATGTGTATAAAATATAAATAGTGATTTTATATTTTTGTGTAAGAGTATTTATTACAAAAATAAATGCCTCATTTTCATACTTTTCTCAATGTATTTGTTTATAATTAGAGAAATAATATTAAGAAGCATAAACTTTTTCTAAAAATTCTTTTATTGATTTTAAGTAATAAAAAAAATTGTAAGCAAGATGATTATAGTTGGTTATCATTTCGTTGTAAACTGCCAGAAAAATTATCACATGCAATTATACATTGTAATATGGTTATTACCCAACTGTTTAAATTTGTAATATGGCTATTGCATCAGCAAAATCAACGTGATCAACAATGCAGGTTTTGTTTTATTTTAATTTAGTAAGTATCAAAAATTTATGGAATTACCCAGTTTTTGTTTCTAATTTATTATTAATTAATTAATAAAAAGTTTACTCAATAATTTTGAGTGTTAGAGTTAGTGGCTACATTTATTAATAAATGTTTTGGCTCAACGAATGTGAAGGACAAATGAACGTATGTGTTTTAAGTGTTAGAGCATCTTTAGTGGGAGTAAACTAAATGGGTAAACTAAGATACTTTTTGTGGGTCCAAAGTGATTTGTAGGATTTAAAAAATTTATAGTTGATTTGAGTAGTTTTTACTTTAATGGTGGTTGTCTATAACAAATCAAAACTTGACCCCACATGGTATTAAATGGTTAATAAAAATATATTATTTATTTTAAATAATTAATAAAAATGTATTATTTTTGTTAAATGATGAGTTAGAGTACGTTGCTTGTGTAGAGCACGTAAACTAGTTTTAGAGCATCCCATATGCCATGTCAGCACTACTATAATGCAAATTCCTTATTACTAACGTAAGCTATAAAGAATTTTGGTTTAACAACCCTGCATTAAAGTTGCTCTTAGTGGAAGCTGAGATTAATAAAATTGAGTTATAATTATTTTATTAATATTTATAAAATAACATGAATAAAATTAGAAAAAAGTAAAATGATATATAACATTAGATGATAAAAAAGTAAGAATCGTAAAAACAACAATAATAGAATTTTATACATGTATTTTGTGAATCTCTAAATTATTATTATATAAACTATATATTTTCACGAGAGAAAAGGAGAAAAATCCCTTAAAATTAAAGAATCAGATATTTGTATTCATGACATCTATTTTTTCTATAGATAATTTCTCCCACAATTTTTTTATTTATTCTGAGAATGTTTTTTATGATGCTTCAATATCTGCGGTATAAAACAATGTAACTAAGAATTATTAAATAACTGTAAATTGAGAAGAGAAAACAAATTATAAAAAAGAAAGAAAAAAATTGAGAGAATCACTACTTGAAATATGGATTACAGATAAAAATCCATAAGCTACTTATTTATTAAACAAACAAAGTTTTATACAAGTGTTAATGGGTAACGACAGTTATTTTAAGAAAGTGATTTCTATTAATGTATTAAAGACTTAGATGGTCAGTGAGTTTAGATGAAATATATAATTTAACCTTACAACACCCAATTCTTCTAACTTCACGCAATTGAACAACTCCGTGTATTTTTCCCAATTTTGTCATGTTACTTGAGATAACCTTTAAATAAAAGAAATCAGAATTAAATAAAATTAAAGTTAAATTAGAGAAAATTAGAGAAGTTGTTACAAACATACCAAATATCAATATCCTCATGTCCACCATTTATCTCGACTTCCTTCTCTCTTTTCTCTTTTGTTCTTGATGAATGTTTTCTACAATTAGATTAAATGACATAGATTCTTCTAACTTCACGCAATTGAACAACTCCGTGTATGTTTCCCAATTTTGTCATGTTACATGAGATAACCTTTAAATAAAAGAACTCAAAATTAAAGAAAATTAAAGTTAAATTAGAGAAAATTAGAGAAGTTGTTACAAACATATCAAATATCAATATCCTCATGTCCACCATTTATCTCGACTTCCTTCTCTCTTTTCTCTTTTGTTCTTGACGAATGTTTTCTACAATTAGATTAAACGACATAGAAGTTGAATATCTTTCTTTTCTTTCTCTCTTTCATTCTCTTTCTTCTTAAATAAATTCTTAAATAAATGGGTTAAATGGGAATGAGAAGTTATTATTTTGATAGAAGTTTTTTAACCGCCTATGTAGTTGATTTTAGTAAAGGGTGTTAATGGAATAATAGTGTGAATTATTGGACAAAATTGGAAAATAAAAAGCTACACCAAAACAATCTATTGCCTTTATACATTGTTATAGATTATCATTTCTTTTTCCATGTCTAGCTGAATTACCGTAATCGATATGTAATAATAATTCAGATGGGATTTGATAATAATTGGCGTAATCTTTCTCTTTTCAAAACTCAGTTATGGTTTTAGTTTTTAATCAAAAATTCTAAATAAACCTTTGTCTGAGAAGCTATTTACGGTGGTTTTGCCACGACAGTGGGAAACCATATTAAGGTACGAACCAACAAGCGACAGCTGCGGTAAGACCAGATAGTAAAAACTAGGCATTCGATTTAAAAACAGCGAAAGCGCTTTAAAAAGGATTAGAACTTAGAGATTTTCAAAAGGTAACTTTAACCCCGAACGGGATAGCGACAACATACGTTCCGCCTTAGAGTTGCGACTAGCGTCAACAATCATCGTGAGACAAAAGTCTTTAGATCACTATTTTCTTCTTTAACTAAGTTTGAAAACACTTAATACGCCAGTAAATTGTCAAATCCCCGAAGAACAAAATTATTGCATATCGATTCATAAATTCATATCTTAAGTAAAAGCTTTAGTTCCCTTTAGTTTACGCATCTATTCTGCCATTATTCAACTTGAAACCAAACCGACCTAGCTAAACACCGTAACACCCGATAATACTAGATTGATTACGAGTCCCTGTGGAATCGATATCTATTATTACTACACGATAGACTGTGCACTTGCAGTTAGATTTATTAGACATAGAAAGTCGCGATCAAGTTTTTGGCGCCGTTGCCGGGGACCCGTTTTGTCAATAGTGTAACCCTTTGTTACACAGTATAGACTAGGTTAACAATTCTCTCTCCCTCTACTTGTTCTTCGATTGTATGCCAAGTACTCGCTCACAAGGCAAAATCTTACAACCTACAATCGCCGAACTAGAGCGCTTCTTACATCTAAGAAGGCACATCGTCGAATATCAACGAAGACACGACATTCCTGATCTTCTAGCTCATCCTCCTGTTGAAGAAGCAAAGATGGCTGAAGGACCTCAGAACAAACCGCTGAAGGCATACGCTACACCCTCTCAGATGGAGCCTCGAAGTAGCATAGCTGCCCCAGCTATCAATCGAACCGATTTCAAACTAAAACCGTCATTGATGTCATCTATACAATAAAATCAATTCTCAGGAAATGCAACTGAGGATCCAAATGAACACTTAACGAAGTTTGTGCAATACGCAGACACAGTGAAAGCAAATGGAGTAACTCCAGACGCAATAAGACTTCGTCTTTTCCCTTTCTCTCTTAGAGATAGAGCGTGGACATGGTTACAATCCTTACCATCCAACTCCATTACGACGTGGGAACAGTTGAAGAACGTTTTCTTAGCAAGATACTTTCCGCCAAGCAAAACTGCTATGCTTAGAGCCCAAATCAACGGATTTCGACAAAAAGATACTGAATCTCTCTACGAAGCGTGGGAAAGGTTCAAAGATATGATGAGAACATGTCCTCACCATGGTCTAGAATACTGGGTGACGATCCATACTTTCTATAATGGGCTTCTATACAACACCAGATTAACGGTAGACGCCGCCGCGGGCGGTGCACTTATGGATAAGCCATACGACGAAGCCTATCAACTAATCGAAAACATGTCTCAGAACCACTGCCAATGGGGAGGTGAACGCATACTAGCAGAGAAACCCGCAGCGAAAGGTGGGATGTACGAGATCAACAGCCTTGAAAAGTTCAACGCTAAAGTAGATGCTCTAGCACAGAAAATCGACAGTCTGACCGTTAACCCAACTGCAACCGTCGCTGCCATAATTCCAAACTGCGAGTTATGCGGAATCGCCACTCATAATGCGCCCGAGTGCCCATTGCTGGTCGGAATCCCACCAGACCAAGTAAATTACGCTCAAGGAAATCCTTACGCAAATACCTATAACCCAGGATGGAGGAACCACCCAAACTTTTCCTACAAGAACGATAATGCCTTGCAAGCACCAGGTGCTCCGCCAGGATATCAGAAACCAGCCGCTGCTGCCCAGACTGCCCCTAGGAAATCAAACCTCGAGTTGATGATGGAAAAATTCATAGCTACTCAAGCTCAAACAAACAAAGAATTCCTAAATCAAAACATACACACTAGCGAGCAAATTAAACAACTAACTGGAAAAGTAGACGCTTTAGCCACCCACAAAAAAATGCTCGAAACACAGATATCACAAGTGGCTCAACAACAAGACTCTGCAACTGCCCCAGCTGGAACATTTCCAGGACAACCCGAACCTAATCCAAAAGGTCACGGAAACGCTGTTATATTAAGAAGTGGAAAAGAATTGGAAGGCCCAACAGATCCTAGGAACGAAGATTTAGTAATGCAACAGAAATCTGATAAACCAACCGAAAAGGAGTCTAAAACAGAAAAGAAGGAATGTGACGAGCAGAAGGCCGCCAAAGATGAAAACTCATATGTGCCTCCAGCGCCATATAAACCACCTATCCCTTATCCTCAAAGATTAATAAACTCCAAAACTTCAGGACAATTTAAGAAATTTGTTGAACTTCTGAAACAATTAAACATCACTATTCCTTTCACAGAAGCGATAACTCAAATGCCGTCATACGCTAAGTTTCTTAAAGAAATCTTGTCTAATAAAAGGAAAATAGAGGATAACGAGACAGTGACACTTACTGCCGAATGTAGCGCAATCATTCAAAACCACATGCCTCCTAAACTAAAAGACCCAGGTAGTTTCTCCATACCCTGCGTCATAGGAAAGTTCGTAATAGACAAAGCTCTATGCGATCTAGGAGCCAGTATAAGCGTCATGCCTTTATCTATATGTAAAAAGCTGAATATGGGAGAACTAAGACCAACTAAAATGTCCATACAATTGGCTGACCAATCAGTCAAATACCCCGTCGGAATACTGGAAAACGTTCCAGTACGCATAGGACAATTCTATATCCCAACCGACTTCATAATCATGGACATCAAAGAGGACTCTGTTACCCCAATTATCCTAGGAAGACCGTTCCTAGCTACAGCCGGAGCTATTATAGACGTAAAGAAAGGAAGGCTAACATTTGAAGTAGGAGAAGAAAAGATAGAGTTCATCCTTACTAAATTCTTGAAGGCACCAGCCATCGATGACACATGCTATATAGTAGATGTAATTGACGAATGCATACAAGAATTAGAAAAGGAGGAAACTACATATTCTGAAATCATGAAAATCCAGATCCCTGCTATTCATGAAGACGACAACTGGCGTGCACCATACAAAGATGATAGTCTGAGCGAGATCTTAGCACTCACTCCAAATCACATGCCAGGTCCGAAAAACCCAGCTTTAGAACTTAAAGAACTACCCAAAACTCTCAGGTATGAATTCCTAGATACATAATTCAAAAGACCAGTAATAGTAAACACTCATTTAGGACAATCAGAAACTGAGCGATTATTAGAAGTCCTGAGGAGATACCCAACTGCGTTAGGCTATAATATAAGCGATCTAAAAGGCATAAGTCCCTCCATCTGTATGCACCGTATCATGCTGGAGGAAGACTTCAAAACTTCAAGAGAACATCAGAGAAGGATAAACCCGATCCTAAGCACTGTAGTCAAAGACGAGGTGAAAAAGCTACTAGACGCAGGAATCATATACCCAATCTCCGACAGCCAATGGGTCAGCCCAGTACACGTAGTACCCAAGAAAGGAGGCGTTATTGTAGTGAAGAATGCGAAAGGCGAATCGATAACCCAACGAGTCGTGACCGAAAATAGGATGTGTATTGACTACAGAAAACTGAACAAGGCAACTCGGAAAGATCACTTCCCTTTACCATTCATAGACCAAATGTTAGAAAGAATAGTGAAACGTTCGTACTTCTGCTATCTAGATGGTTATTCGGGATTCTTTCAAATCCCTATTCACCCCGATGACCAGGAAAAGACAACATTCACCTGTCCTTATGGTACTTTGGCCTACCGCCGAATGTCGTTCGGACTATGCAATGCTCTAGCAACCTTTCAAAGATGCATGATGGCAATCTTCGCAGATTTCATAGATGACATCATGGAAGTGTTCATGGATGACTTCTCTGTATGCGGACAAAGCTTCGAAAGCTGCCTGTCAAATTTAGAAATGGTACTCAAAAGATGCGCCAAAGTGAACCTTGTCCTTAATTGGGAAAATGCCATTTCATGGTCCGACAAGGCATTGTTTTAGGACACGTCATCTCTGAAAAGGGGATCGAAGTTGACAAAGCTAAAATAGAGATCATAAAGGATCTCCAACCTCCGAAAACCGTACGAGAAATACGAAGCTTCTTAGGACACGCTGGATTCTACCGAAGATTCATAAAGGATTTCTCGAAAATCACAAAACCTCTTACAGGTTTGTTAATGAAAGATGCCGAGTTCATCTTCGACAAAGAATGCTTAGAGGCATTCTAAACTCTAAAGTCAACACTTATCACCGCACCAATCTTGCAACCCCCAGATTGGCGACTACCATTCGAAATCATGTGCGATGTGAGTGATTACACCGTAGGCGCAGTTCTAGGACAAAGGAAAGACAAGAAGCTTCACGTTATCTACTACGCCAGTAGAACATTAGACCCTGCCCAAATGAACTACGCCAAAACAGAAAAGGAACTCTTAGCAGTCGTGTTCGCTCTTGACAAATTCCGTTCCTACTTGGTAGGAGCCAAAATAATCATATACACATACCACGCTGCCATTAGGTACCTAATAAGCAAAAAGGACGCAAAACCCAGATTATTGAGATGGATCCTATTATTACAAGAGTTCGACTTAGAAATTAAAGATAAGAAGGGGACCGAAAACGTAGTTGCAGATCACTTATCCCGTATAGAGGGCATAAAACAAGAACCAGTGCCTATCAACGACGATTTTCCTTATGAACGTCTGATAGCCAAATTGGAAAGCGATATGTCTAACTCTACTTCGGAAGAACCGGAACTGGAAAAAGTCGTGGAAGCTGTCTATGCCCAAGCCACTTTGCTGTGGTTTGTCGACATTGTTAATTACCTAGCCGCAGGCGTGCTTCCACCGAACCTGACTTATCAACAAAAGAAGAAATTCTTCCATGACTTAAAGCACTACTACTGGGACGAACCTCTACTCTTCAGACGAAGCGCCGACAACTTATACCATCGTTGTGTCCCAGAGGAAGAAATAGAAGACATCATCACCCAATGCCATTCAGCACCATATGGTGGTCATGCTAGCACCTCGAAGACGTGCGCTAAAATTCTACAATCTGGCCTATTTTGGCCCAGTCTCTGGAAGGACGTCCATATCGCTGTACTAAAATGCGATCGGTGCCAACGCACTGGCAACATCTCACGACGCAATGAAATGCCTCAGAGAGGAATCTTAGAAGTAAAAATATTTGACGTCTGGGGAATCGACTTCATGGGACCTTTCCCATCTTCTTTTGGAAATAAATATATACTCGTCGCTGTCGACTATGTATCGAAATGGATAGAGGCCGTTGCCGCTCCAACAAATGACACGCGAGTAGTCGTTAAACTCTTTAAAAACGTAATCTTTCCAAGATTCGGTGTGCCCAGGCTCGTCATTAGTGACGGTGGTTCGCATTTCATATCGCGAATCTTTGACAAACTCCTCTCCAAATACGGAGTCAAACACCGCGTAGCCACACCGTATCATCCACAAACTAATGGGCAAGTGGAGGTTTCGAACAGGGAAATAAAATAAATTTTAGAAAAGACTGTCGCAACCTCCAGGAAAGATTGGTCCTCAAAGCTGAACGAAGCTTTATGGGATTATAGGACCGCCTTTAAGACACCGATAGGCACCACACCATTCAAACTAGTCTACGGAAAATCATGCCACCTGCCGGTAGAGTTAGAGCATAAAGCCTTCTGGGCTATTAAGACACTAAACTTCAACTACACTGCGGCAGGCGAAAAGCGAATCTTGAACCTTCATGAATTGGAAGAGCTAAGATTAGACGCGTACGAGAATACACGCATCTACAAAGAAAGGACCAAGAAATGGCATGATAAACGTTCAATTCGGAAGCAATTCAGAGTGGGAGACATCGTGCTCCTATTCAACTCCAGATTGAAACTATTCCCTGGAAAACTAAAATCTAGATGGTCTGGACCTTTTGAGGTCACCAAAGTCCTTAAGAGTGGAGCTGTTGAAGTCAAGAATCAAATCAACGCACCGTTTATAGTAAACGGATAGCGTTTGAAACATTATAATCAAAGTGAACACAGCGACCACGGGAGCAATATGAAATTGCTCGAGATTCTCGAATAGCTATATCCAAGCTATCGTCAGGCTTCTGACGTTAAAGACAACGCTGATTGGGAGGCAACCCAAATTTTTTCCATATTTTCCTTCTAAATTTATTAAAACTATTCTTTTTGTTAATTTATGATATTCTATAAATTTCTATTATCTTATTTTCCAATATTTATATTTATTTTATATTTTTCTCTTTTATCACTCTTTATTTCTTAAAAATATGATCTGAGTGAATGTGATTTTTTCCAGGATTTTAAAAGTCATTCTACTTTTCTTCCGTTTTATCCGACTAACGAGTATGGCCGACATCGACGTTACGACTGTTGTGTTTAGAGGACGAGCTCATCAGGCCAGATTCGAGGCACTGACTCAAAGAAACTTTGCTTTGACTCTGTACTACGATACCCCAACCATGGACAAGCTAGGAATCCAGGATAACATTCAGTACTTATTTTACCAATTAGGCTGGGAGCAAACTGCTCTAAAGACCCGATTTGCTACCTTCCGCGAACTGACATTCGAATTCCTTAACTCCCTAAGTTACTTACCTGAATATGGATTTGGATCCACTAAAGAGTTAATAACCTTTAGAATGTTTGGAATAGACCAAACACACAACCGTACCACGTTAGCTAACATCCTAGGCTTCCCTAGCGGACCTTTTGTGTTTACCGCCACTGAAGAGGATTTTGATCTCGAATTAGACCAAGTCTGGGGTTCCATCACCGGAAACTATCACCCAGAACCGAACGACATACACAACAACGAGATACACAATCCAGCCTTTCGCTATTTCCATAGGATATTAGCCCATACCCTCTTTGGTAAGGAAGACAACATTACAACAGTCTCAAAGGACGAGTTGTTCATCCTTTTCTGTGCTTCACAAGGCCGCCCTGTAAATGCTGTCCCTTTTATGATAAGGGCATTTACACGCATCAATCAGGATCCGCACTCACCCATTTTAATAGGAGGCCTAGTCACCATGATCGCCATGAAATTGGCCTGAGGTATTACTTGAACAAAGCCGTTCGTTTAGGAAACCTCAGAGCAATGGACATCCAGTTCTGCTTCAACAGACACATTCTAGGTACCTTAGGACCAGGAGCCTACGAATACCTCATAGCTGATCAACCTGTCCACCTTTTCACACTGCCCAACCATGAGCTAACCAGTATCCATAACAAAGACAATTGGCTTTATGAATTGGACGAGCCTATGGGACCTCCATCACCTCACTCCACACCCCAGGCTTATATGTATGACAGTGATCAACTCTCAGAAGCACATGACTATTTGTACTACCAAGATTATGAGTCCGAAGTGGAGATCGATTCTGAGACCCCTCCTAACTACCATAATTTTCCTGACCCCACGCCTGAACAAAACACAGATAAGTTAGACACTGTTCTGAGAACTGTAGACGACCTCAAGCTGGAAGTAACCACTATCAAAGATGAATTAATGCAGCTTCATATGGATTTCGTTACCTTCATGGACTTGGTTAGCGACCAATTTAATGACGTTGTTCAGCAGGTCAACAATTTGAAGAAACCAACGGAGTGATATTTTAGTTTTCACTTTAATTTAAGTTTACTGCATTTTACATTGTTTGACATTAGTTCATTTTGCAATTGTTTCCTCGTTTTGGATATTGTAGTACCTTAAACTCATTTTTCGATTTAATGCTATTTTCATTTCAGTATTTCCCTTAATTATGTTTCCTGTTAATTTTTATTTTGTCATTAGTCCATCATAAGTCAAAATACCATATTCTCCACTGTTAAAACGCCCCACAAGCAAAATTCTGCAGTTCTGCAGACTTTGCTGATGTGACGGTCGTCACATTCCCATGACGGTCGTCATGCGTGTTACGACCGTCACACATCCCTGACGGTCGTCATGCAGAAAAAAACTCCAATTCTGTCTAAAACAGAGTTGTGCCCCTCTCCACTTCCTCTCCCCTAATTCCCCACTATCCCATTATTAAAACCCACTCAAAACCCTCTGAATCCCCCATAAAACCTCCACCATTTTCAACCTCCAATTCACCCTTATATATTACCCTCTGCATTCCCTTGCCTCACCATTCTCTGAAACCCCATATTCTCAAACCTCTGTACTTCTATCACCAAAAATAGCCAGCCAAACCAGTGCAAACCCCGATTTGAGCAACATCACCTTCCGAGAAGGAGAGGCCGGCGAACGGCAGTAGACTAACTTCCTAGCATTCCATCAACGGTCGCTTCAACCGACCCGGTATGCTCACTTGGATTCTCTGACGGAACTCGGGATTCTCGACGGCGTCACTTGGATGTTGCAGAGAGCCGGTATCTGGCATCTCTGCACCAATCCCCAACCCACCTACGAGCAACTCACTCTGGAGTTTCTCAGCTCTTTCGCATACACAACATCATCCGGCGATGCCAACCAACTTCACGGCGCCGCCTGCTTTCGTCTGTTCGGCAATGAATATCAGGTCCCCCAGGACCGCATCGCCGTCATTCTACAGTTAACTCACAGCGACGATGCTCACCGCCGCATCTCCGATCAGTTCTACCAAGAGGCCTTCCCTCTCTGGAACCGACTGACCGAAACCACTCCAGACAGTTGGGACACGCTGAACGCCACTCATATCCACAACCCAGCTATCCGCTACTTCCACCGCATGTTGAGCAACACAATATTCGCTCGTGACAGTAACCATAAGGTCAACTCGAAGGAGCTGTTTTTCCTCCGCTGCGTGTTCGCTTCAGAGCCGGTTAACGTCGCCCCGTTTCTCTTGGCTCACATCCAAGCCAATTATAACCGCGACTCTAAACCTTTCTATTTTGGTGGCATCATCACATCCATCGCCATAGGCCTCGGTCTTGGCGACCGCCTCCAGACACTCCGCCAGATGCCCCCCGTATTCCTGGACACCGACCACTGCCACGCCTCCCACCTCATCAAGGCCCGCCGTGATGGGAGATATCATCCTGTAGTGCGAGGCCGCACTATCCAGAGCATCATCATGCCTTCACGCACCCGGATGCATCCAGAGGACAGAGCAAACTGGCTCTTCGACACCACTGCCCCTGCTGCCCCAACACAGGATAATATCCAAGAGCCCAGGGACGAAGTTCAAGAGGAGCTAGACAGAGCCGACCAGCCTGAGCCATCACAAGCAGCTGCTGCCGCAGGTCCTTCCACGCGCCGCCTCCCCCGTCCTGCTACAGATGACACATCCGCGGCCCTCTTCCGCTGCATCGAGCAACATAACCAGATGATGCTTATGATGGAGCAGCAGAACCGAAGGGCTGAGGAATTTGAGGCATGGCAGAGAGAGCAAACCGGCCAAATTCAGCAATCTTTGCAGATGATGCACGATATCCATTCTGGCATGGCCGATGAGATGGCACACCTCACTGTGCGAGTCGACGGCCTCCGGGATTACATATTCCACATCGGAGCTCTGAACCTCGCCGCCCGTGACCCCCCAGCCAGAGGTCGAGGAAGAGATCGAGGACGAGGACGGGAATAGTAGTATTTTTCATTTTTGCCATTTTTGTTATTTTTTTTCTTTATTTCCTTTGTATTCCTCCCTTCCGCATTCTTTCAAATCAGTGAGGACACTGATTGAGATAGTGTGGGAGCGGATCGTTATTTCCCTTTTCATTTCCCTTTCTCATGTTATTTCCCATTGTACTTTTTCTTTCGAATTCTCAATTTAAAGTAATTTTAATTTTCGGCAAATAAGCTCTTTTATATATATATATATATATATATATATATATATATATATATATATATATATATATATATATATATATATATATATATATATATATATATATATATATATGTATATATATATATATATATATATATATATATATATACATATATATATATATATATATATATATATATATATATATATATATATATATATATATATATATATATATATATATATATATATATATATATATATATATATATATATCTGTTACGTGAACTCCCCGCGCTTCATATAACCATATACAAAGAAATTTCTAAACTCCTTGCCTCAAAGCATCACGAGGACACGCCAAAGTTCAATCAAGTATGGAAATCCCGAGAAGAAAACTCTAACAATTCCATTACCGTCCTGACACCTTAGACCTCCAGTTTATGCGAGTCCGTTTCACTACCTACACGTACCGAAGCTTCAAGCTCCTACTCAAACGTAGCCCCCAGTAGTTTATACAAGCAGTCAGCACCATCCTAAATGCTTCTAAGCAATGAAACCGATGCAAATAAGTGTGTGATCTCTAACTCAAAATGAAAAATCATGAAGAAGAAAAGCCATATAGCCTGAGTATAGAGACATGTTCCTTCTAAGTTAGGTGCTCCTCACCCGAGCATTTAGCCCAACGGTACAGAAAGTCTTTGGAAATCAATAGTATAAGCTTATGTGCAACGAAGAATCGAAATAGAAAAGAGATCATAGCCACTAACAGGTTGACTTGCCATGAAAGTATATGGATAACGGGCTTAATGTGACTGCGCCAGAACAAACCGGGTAAAACTTGTTGCAAGGAACTTGACGCCAAGCTGCAGTAGCATGATTGGAACTGGCTTGCATAAAAGGGAGGCCTTCAAAGACTTACAACTCAGTGTCACCACCGTATGTGTTTTGTTTCAATTTAAGTCTTGGCCTTCCTAACTTATGATTTGAAAAAAACTTTCGGAAAGGAGAAGCGTGCCGCGTGCCGCGTGTTTGCCACATTTTCAATTTTTCCAACTTTTACTTGAGGACAAGTAAAGATTCAAGTTTAGGGGAGTTTGATAACGCGAAATTGTATATATAAAATGACATGTGTTTTAACTAATATTTGACTGATTTCACTCCGAATTCAGGACATTCCATGCTATTTGTCTAAGTATTATGCAGGTATTCGAAGAACATGTCCAAGCAAAGCAATATGAAGAAAAGGAGCAAAAACAGGTGAAAAATAGATGAAAAACCAAGAGAAAAACAACAAAAATGAGTTTTACTGATGTGACGACTGTCACATGGCCGTTACGCTCGTCATGCGTGTGATGACCATCACACCTCCATGACGACCGTCATGCACCCAGAATGTGCAGAATGAAGTCACGTGCAAAAATTCCCCCTCAAAGACCAAAAGTGTGGCCACTAACTCCTACTTTTCTGCCTCAAACCCACTTCCTGAAGGAATAACCGTTAGATACTCTCTCTCTATAAAAGGAAGAGGTTGGGACCTGAAAAAGAGAGCCGCATTCAAGACAACGAAGTGCTGCCAATTTATCTTCAGAGCAACCTTACCGTTTTCATATTCTTATTTGTTTCTCTTTTCCTTCTCTTTATTCTTTGGCACTTTGTAATTTCCATTTTTCTTGTACGATCAATTGGCACAAAGACCAGAATCCTGCCAACATTGTGGAGGATCTGCCCAAAAGCCAATTGGGATATTCACAGGTTTTTATTTTAATCGTAATTGCAATTTTCATTATAATGTATGTTCTTAATTACTGCTTTTATTTATGTATTATCATTTCTTTTTCCATGTCTAGCTGAATTATCGTAATCGATGTGTAATAATAATTTGGATGGGATTTGATAATAATTGGCATAATCTTTCTCTTTTCAAAACCCAGTTATGGTTTTAGTTTTTAATCAAAAATTCTAAATAAACCTTTGTCACGACAGTGAGAAGCTATTTATGGTGGTTTTGCCACGACAGTGGGAAACCATATTAAGATACGAACCAACAAGCGACAGCTGCGGCTAAGACCAGATAGTAAAAACTAGGCCTTCGATTTAAAAACAGCGAAAGCGCTTTAAAAAGGATTAGAACTTAGAGATTTTCAAAAGGTAACTTTAACCCCGAACGGGATAGCGACAACATACGTTCCGCCTTAGAGTTGCGACTAGCGTCAACAACCATCGTGAGACAAAAGTCTTTAGATCACTATTTTCTTCTTAAACTAAGTTTGAAAACACTTAATACGCCAGTAAATTGTCAAATCCCTGAAGAACAAAATTATTGCATATCGATTCATAAATTCATATCTTAAGTAAAAGCTTTAGTTCCCTTTAGTTTATGCATCTATTATACCATTATTCAAATTGAAACCAAACCGACCTAGCTAAACACCGTAACACCCGATAATACTAGATTGATTACGAGTCCCTGTGGGATCGATATTTATTATTACTACGCGATAGACTGTGTACTTGCAGTTAGATTTGTTAGACATAGAAAGTCACGATCAATACAAACCTAAAGTGACAGTTATGTAGGAGGCTAAAGAGTTAAACACATTAAGTCTTGAAAGTCTTATAAGTAATCTTCAGAGTCATAAGATGGATCCCATTCAAGATGAACCTGTTAGAAAGTCAAAGCCTCTAGTTTTGAAATCTGTTGCTAAAACTATTAAGGTTCCTCAAGTCTGGGAGTAGAAATAAATTTCTCTTGCAGAAGGTTCTGAAGATGACTCAGATAATGAGGAAATAACCTTCATCATTAAAAGGTCTTAGTATCTGGCCAAGAAGAACAATATATTCTCTAGCAAACTGTAGTGACTTCAGAGGATCTGGCTCCAGATAAAAGAAAGCTGATCAGAAATGATGCTTCAACTACAAGAAGCATAGTCACTTAGTTGCTGAATGTCCTGAACTACAAAAGGACAAGCAAAAGAAAGGAAGCTTTCAAAAATATAGCTTCAAGAATAGATTCAAGAAATGTCTCATGGAAACATGAGATCAACTTGACAATGAAGAAGACTCTAAATATGATGAAGAGCAAGCCAACCTTGCCTTGATGGATCTTACATCTTTTAAACTAGAACTTGACTCAGATTCTGGTTCAGAGTCTGAGGAATAGGATGATGTATTTTTCAAACCATATCGTTCTGATTTAATTACTTTCATTCAAAATCTCATGGGAAAGTGACAAGAAAAATCTAGACACGTGAAAATATTGAAAAAGGAATATGATCTTTTGAAAGAAGAATTAAATTATGTTCAAAATAAAAATGAAGCTCTAGAGAAGGATCATATTACTTTAGTAAAGAGAGTCTTTAATAAACCTCTTGATGAGCATGAAATGATCTTCAAGAATTAATCATAAATGGCTTCAATAGAAATAAACTTGCTTCTATGATTTATGGAGTAAGTAGAAGCAAATGGAAAGGTCTTGGTTACTCACAAATATATTTTAATCCAAGGTTTGAGACCTTGAGTAAACCAAAAAATCCTTCTTCTTCAATATTTGCTCAGAAAGGGCTTAACTCTTATTTTGTACCTACTACTGAAAATAAAAAGGTTCTAAATCAATCAGAACATAAAGCTACTGAGTCAAAGGTTATGAAGAAATGAGAGCCTAAGACTCTAAAGTCAAAGGTTCTGAAGAAGCCATAACCTAAGATAGCAGGAGCTAAGGTTCTGAAAGGTCCAGAACCTAAGGTCAAGATTCATTCAAGACAACAAAATTTTAAATTAAAAGTCTTGAATAACCCTAAACCTTATCATATGAAAGAAAAGGTGCAAAATAAGAAGAAACCTGTCAGAACTAGCCTTAAAGGACCCATAAGATTATGGGTACCTAATTCTCAAATTGTCTTTGCTACATATATGCTTCAAGGGAGGGGGAAAACATTAGTTATGGTACCTGAACAGTGGATGCTCATGACATATGACAGGAGAAAGGCTTATGTTCCAAATCCTATTTCTAAAAGAGGGAGGAACTGTGGGGTTTAGAGGAAACCAGAAAGGAAAGGTCGGTGGTATGAGTATTATTGGTAACTTATCTATTTCAATTAATAATGTTTGGCTTGTAGATGGACTTAAACATAACCTACTGAGCATTAGTTAATTTTGTGACAGTACTTATGAAGTCATGTATAATAAGAATAACTTCATAGTCATGAATGAATTTGACAAGTCCGTAGTGTTCAAAGGTAAGAGAAAGGATAATGTTTATAAAATTAATTTTTCTCAATTGGTTGTTCAGAAGGTTATGTGCCTTCTATCAGTGAGTGATGAGAACTGGATCTGGCACAGAAGGTTAGGTCATGCTAACTGGACATTGATCCTTAAACTTAGCAAGTTGAAACTTATTAAAGGATTGCCAGATCTTAATTATCACTCAGATGCTCTTTGGGGAGCATGCCAAGTAGGGAAAAGTAGTAAAACTTCTTTATTATCTCTACCTTTAAACCCTTAGAACTGCTTCACATTAATTTGTCTGGTCCTGTTAGTACTGCATCTATCAATAGGAAGAAATATGGTTTAGTAATTGTTGATGACTATATCAAATAGACTTGGGTTAACTTCCTTAGAGCCAAGGATGAATCATCTAATGTGTTCATCATCTTATGTATACAAGTACAAATTGAAAGGAATTAAATTTTTTAAAACTAAGAAGTGATCATGGTGGTGAATTTGAAAATGAGCAATTTGAACTTTTTTTGTGAAAAACATGGAATTCTCCATGAGGTCTCTTCTCCTAAAACTCCACAGCAAAATGAAGTTGTGGAGAGAAAGAACAAATCTTTATAAGAAATGGCCATAATCATGATTCATGAAAACAACTTATCCAAGTACTCATGGGTAGAAGCTGTGAGCACATCATGTTATGCTCAGAATAAAATCTATATTAGACATATTCTAAACAAGACATCATATGGGCTGTTCAAAGTAAGAAAGCAAATCATTTCTTATTTTCATCAGTTTGGATGTACATGTTGCATACTAAACAATAAAGTCTATTTGAAGAAATTTGATACTAAAGCTCAGAAGGGTATTTTTTTAGAATACTCTGAACGATCTAAGGCATACAAAGTGTGTAACTCTGAAACCAATATGGTTGAAGAATCAACACACATAAAATTTGATGACAAAGATCCTGACAAAAAAATGCCAGAGGTAGTTCAAATTTTTTCAAAAACCTGTGTATCTGAAGACACATTAAGAGCTAGAGTTCCAGAAGATGGAAGTTCAGTAGATAAAAATCCATTAAAAGCCTAATGCTCATAAACTATCAGAACTTCAGAAGGTATAATAAGGTGTGGAGATATCCATCACATTAGTATAAAGAGTAATTGGGTGGCCCAACAAACCATTCAACATAATAATAAGGTGTGGAGATTTTGACCTGACACCCAGTTATACCTGACACCCCTGATTATGTACAATTTTACTAAAATATTTCTAATAAAAATTTAAGTTTTTTTTTAAAATTGGTGATTTTTCAAATTTTTATTTATTAATATATCGATTTTTACAAAATTCTTGGTTTATGGATTTTTTTCCCGGAATTTTTGAATACTTATTAGATTTCAAAAAGTCGATATAAAATATATATTTTATACCTCTTTATTAAAAACAGGTGTAAAATCATAATGTTTTTTTACAAAACTAAAATTTTATAACTTTTTTTTTTAAAAATCCAATATAAATTCATTTTTTTAATATCGAATTTTTCACGAATTCAATATGCATACATATTTTATAAGCATAAAGTATGGTTTTATATTGACTTTTTAGATATTAAAAAAATACGAAGGAAAAAAAAAGAAAAAATCTGATATTGTTAACTTTTCGAAGATGTTTCGGAAATCAACCTAAGAGCATCTCCAACCGTGAACCCATTTTTGGGTTCCTTGTGGGACCTATTAAGCCACGTCAGCTTGAAACAACTCATTCAATTTTTTACTCTAATGGTATAACTCTGAAGAACTCATATTGAGTCCCACAACTTTACTTTATATATTAATATATTATTCATATTAAATTTATATTAATTAAAATAATAATTTTAATTATTTAAATTAAAATTGATATAAAATAAATAAAATTCAAATTAAACTTATAATCTAAAATGATAATTAAAATTAATATCAAATACATGCTATATAATTAAAAACAATAAAAATAAATAACATCACATAATTAATCAAATTTAAATTTCATCATCTTGATGTCCAAAACGTTCCCAAATATACTCGACTAGATCTCCTTGAAGTTGACGATGAACTTGTTTTTCATGAATACTTGCTCTTCTTTGTAGTCTTGTTGCAAGATTCGGATGAGGACCGCTAAATGTTTCAGTTGTTGAGTTGTTGATATCCACATTATCATAAGAGTAATCAAAGTTACCTCCATATGTATGTCGTTCGTCTTCCACAATCATATTGTGCAATATGATGCAGGCATATATAGTATGCTTGATGGTGTCCATGTGCCAGGCACGCGCTGGGCCACGTATAATTGCAAATCACGATTGAAGTACTCCAAATGCTCGCTCCACATCTTTTCTAGCCGATTCTTGATGTTGAGCAATTTTTTTTTCTTTTCTCCCTGTGGCATTGAAATGGTCTTGACAAATGTAGCCCACTCAGGATATATACCATATGCTAAATAATATCCCATATTATATGGTGTCCCATTGATTGTATATTGCACATTGGGAGCACGTCCTTCCAAAATATCGTTAAACACGTTGGATTGGTTTAACACATTAATGTCATTGTTGTAAAAGATGTTCAACATCAGTGTTGTTAGGTTTTCTCAAATATTCAGCCTCAAATACAACATTCACGCCCTTAACAAAACTTTGTAAGCACTCAGTTGAAGTGCTTTCACCGATTCGAACATATTCGTCTACAACATCAACAGGAGACCCATACGCCAGCATACGAATAGCAACTGTACATTTCTGCAATGATGAAAGACCCATTTTACCAATTGCATCGATCCTCATTTGGAAATATTCATCATAATTGTCAATGGCATCTACAATTCGAAGAAATACATGCCTATGCATTCTGAACCTTCTTCGGAATTGAACATCTGTGTATACTGGGTTTTTTGAGAAGTAGTCATTGAATAATCGATTGTGCCTTTCTTCGCGACCTCGATCTATAGTTGTTCTTCTCTTTCGCCTAGAAGAACTCCCAGAATTCTGAAGCTGTTGTTCTTCATCACCGTCGTCCATAAATTCTTCTTCAACCAACGCCCAAAATTCTTGATCGTTATTATCTGAATTGTCTGAATCCATTGTAGTTGGTAAAGAATGAGAGAAAAATGAGAGATATGTGATAAATATGAGAATGATAAAATAATGACATAAGTGGTAGTATATATAATGGTTTGAATAACGACTAGTTTGAATAACGGTTAGTTTGAATGACAACTAGTTTGAATAACGGCTAGTTTAATTTAAAGTGGTACTAATGACCATTTTACATATGTGTTGATAAAATAAAGTGGTACTAATGATCATTTTACATAAGTGATATTAACTACATTCCCTATTTTTTTCATCTTATTACAATATTTTTCATGAATATCTCGTTGACTATTGCTCATAGTAGAAGTGTTCTTCATCATGATTTGTATTACCTTTAATTCTATCACATCCTCCTTACATTGTACAAGTCTTTCCATGCATTCTGCTATTTTATTCCTTGCATCTTGCGTTGCATTTGGAATTTCCGATGCCTTACCCTTCCTTTTTGCTGCTTTTTGTCCCATTGGACGCTCCATTAGTGATGATGAGTTAAACTCATAACTTGAAGTTGTATCTGGATTCTCCGATGATGCCCTACTAGCAGAAGTATTTGTTATTTTTGAAGAACTTCCAATCGATTCTCCGACGATGCACCATTTAGCTTCATCTTTTAACAATCGCCATGCGTACTCAAGATTGAATGTTGTACCTTGATCCTGAGCAAAAAAAGCATGTGCATCTGACATGATATCCAACTCTGATGTCCCATTTTTCTTTCCTTTAACAACATTTTTGTAACACCCAATTTTTTTTGAACCATGCCATTTATTCGATGCCATCGACATTTTAATTGTCCCCCTGACTTTTTCCGCGATTGCCCACGATATTGGTTATAACTAGCAGCGATTCTTAACCAAAAACTCTCAGCCTTTTGATCAACCCCCACAATTGGATCCTTTGAAACATTGAGCCATGGTTGAGTAGAAAATGGTGGAACTTGAGTCGAAAATGGTGGAACTTGAGTAAAAAATGGTGGAACTTGAGTAGAGAATTCCATACTATTAGAATTCATTTGAGGTCTAGGAAACATATTTGGATTGTTTGGTACCGATGGAATTTGAGATTTTTGAGGATTAGGATTTTGATAATTTTGCATGTAATTGAAGAAAGCTTGTTGATAATGAAAATGATTAGGATCCATTTGAGAATAAATTGTTGAAAAAAATAAAAAGTTCAGGAATAAAATGATGAAATTGTAAGAGAGAAATTTCAAATTGAAGAGTGTCGCTACTGCGAAAATCGGCGCCGGCTGAACAGAAGAGTCGCCACCGTGCGTTATTTATCCCACGGGAGGGAAAGGAAACGCTCAGAGTAAACCTCGCACAACACGGGAAAGGTATGGTCGTCGCAACCAAAACCTGGATTCGGGAGTCGGTTACGCAAGGGGAAGGTATTAGCACCCCTCACGTCCGTCGTACTCGACGGGATCCACGCTTGTTTTCGGGTATGGATTGTTATTCTATCTACTCTATAGGTCAAGGGTTAAAAAGAAAATAAAATGAAAATAAAAATGACTCGGCAAAGTATCGCACTTTATGCCTACGTATTCCCGTCTGGAACGAGAAATCAGAGTCAACGTAGTTCGCCTACCTACGGGAAAGGAGGGGAAGGTTGCTCGCTAGGATATCGCATCCTATGCCTACGTACTTCCACACAGCATGAAAGATCAGAGCAAACGTAGTTCGGGCCACGTACGACACAAGTCTGTTTTGACTGATTTTATTCCTTCTGAAAAAGGTTTTTCTGATTAACAGTCCAAGCGGACAAAAATGACGTTTTGATGAGTTCACATTCTTTTACGGAAGAAGTGTCTTTTATTGTGTTTGAAATCTTTATGTGTTTTTCTGTTTGTTTTGAGAAAGAAAGAGACAGAACTCTAACCTACGGTTGCGAAGGGAAACAAACTATCCTAATGTTATCATGCATGGGTTAAGACCTAGTGTCTATCATGCTCCTCTCTTGCACAGAGAGAAACAGAGATCCTACGGGATAGGCAGAAACAGAAACAATATCAGATATATACAGTAAAACAGAAAAATGCATGAATGCAGCAATACAAGCGAGGCAAGGGAGTCCCACTCAACCTCGAACCTAGAAAACAATAGGCGAAAGTGAACAGACTTCACTTTCAACCCAACAGGGTAAACAGCAAACAATACAGTCCAGAAAACCAATCAATACATCAGCAAATGAAATACAGCAAAAGAAACAGCATCAGCAGCTCTGAATCAACAACTGGCTTCAAGCAACCTCCAATAAGCTACAGGCTTCACCAAGCATCAATCTCCATCTTCATGGCCTTCAGACAAGGGCTTTGATCCTCAGTCTTCCATCTGCAATGGCTTTTCTTCAAGCTCAAACCTCCAGGATGAGGGATCAGTCACAAGAGTGAATTGGGTGTTAAGCAATCAGTTGACTACCAAGGGCGGTGAACAGACTGCTTCTAACACAAAGAGACATTTTCTCTCAAGAGTTCTATCTCACAGACACTATCACCAAGCCTTCCAAAGGAAGGGGGTGAGTGCCTTAGAGAGACTCTGAATCACAGAGAAGAATGGATGCAGACAAGGCAATCCATGTTTGAGAAACAATCTTTCTAATCTAGAGCTCTGCCTAGCTCCTAAACCCTAATCTCCTCAGCATCTGCTAGCAAGAAACTCATCCTCAACTCTGACAGTTGATCTTCAGTCTTTGAATCTCCAATAGCTTCATCTCCACAAATCTTCAGCTTCCCCAGGGCCCCAGACAAACCCAATACCCAATCAAACAATCAACAATCCCCAGAGGGCACACCACACCAGACAGCAGATATACAGATAGTAATAATATCAGTAGGGGAATCCTAATTGTTCTCTAAGGGATCTAATAGCTACCCATAGCCCATATAGTCCCATAACTAATCTACTCAAACCCTAAGTCCTAAGGGAGAAAATTGAACTTCCTAAGTTGTCACCTAAAACCCTAGTTTTGATCATGATATTCAAGTATTTATTAATCTCCTAAAATTAACCTCTAAAAATGGGAACTAAAATATTTCTACAAGCTTAACATCTCATCTAAACAATATGAAAAGAATGATCAAAAAATATTAAAGCATGTGAGAGAACAAAAATCATAAAAATAATGCATGAAATGTAACTATTTATTATGCTATTTATTTAGAAAATATGTAAAAAATATGAAATAAAACTAAAAATGAAATTTTATTTTCCTATAATGTTCTAGACATGTTAATGAGAATATGGTAAAAAGAATGGATTAAAAAGCATTTTTTATGAATTTATTATGGATTTTAGAAGATTGGTAAAATAATGAAATGAAATAAGAAAATAAAAAGAAATGAAATGAAGGAGGGGGTGAGAAAAGCAGAAAAGCACGTTCAAAGAATTGGGCCTGATAACATGGGGGGTGTGGATAGCGCTCTGAGCCCAACCCCCCAATTAGTGAAACGCCGCGTTTGGTCTTAGCTCAGCTTTCCCTCACAAACGAAGTTTAAACATCAGCCGTTGGATCCAAAGTCAGTCAACTGGTCAAAAGGTGATCTGAGGGTGAAAATATCATCTTCCTCCTTGGTTCAGGGCTTGGAGGGAACTCCATGGATGAACGCTCCACCTGCCTCAAACCCTAACTCCCTCGATTCTCCATGAAACGTCAACATATAAAAATCAAATCCGCTCCAAAACTTACCAGGAATCCAACCATGGTGTCACAACTAACTGAAATCTCCTCTAACCCTAAATCCGATAGCTACCTCCAAGAAAAGATCAAGAACTGATTCTCACTATCTTCAAAATTAAAGGCACAGGCATGTTCCTCTCTTCACCTAGATCATTTCCCCCTAAAGAACTAAGATTATCATTCAATATCGAGGGAGTTCTTGGTCCACACAGAAATGGCACCTCTAACAAAATCATCACCAAATCATCTCTAACTTTCCAGAAAGCTTCCCCTAATGATTTCTAACCGTTCTAACCTACTAATTCTAATCAATTCTACTTAGATTAAGGTGCACGAAGAAATTTACAAACCTGGTGAAATGAGATGCACAGATGGTAGAATTCTTCAAATCAATGCCTGAATTCCTCCAGAATCATTCAGTGATCCATCTTCTAGCTTCTGTATGCAAAAAGGAAGGTTGAAAAGCTCTGAATCTTGGAAATGGATCTGAAGCTGCAAGCTGCCAAACTCAAGGTACAGAACACGATTTGGCCTTGAATTCCCTCTGATTTTGATTGCCACACCTTCAATGATGATGATAGAACTGAACCAGATCAAGAAATTGAACAGAATGGAGAAGAAATGAGAAATTGGAGAATGACTTGCTATGGAGGAACTTGGATTTCAATCTCTCTTTCTGCAGCAATTCTCTCTAACCCTTGCATCTGAGCACACTCCAATCCATATATAGATGATGTTAGAATCATCTAGAACCAACTGGACTCTTCTTATGAGAAATTGAGTTTCTCATGTCATGACTTTTTCATTTCATGCTATGCATAGTTCATTCCAAGTTCTCCTTGTTACAGCCCATGATTATTAATTGAAAATCTCCCCAAATGGTATTTTGAACATGTTGAAAAGCCTTGCAAGCTTGTGTGTTAATCCCTTATGTGAGTTGGATATGTAACTTGAATTATAAGCAATCCATGGCAAGTCCCAAATTATGACCTCAAATCCAAAATCTAATAATGCCAATGATCACAAAATATGCTTTCTAGTCAAAATGATATGTCACTTGCCCCATTTTGATCATGTAGTATAAAATTCCCAAAAATGGACATTTCATGTATTAAATTTATGCCTTTTTTAGGTCATTTCTACAAGCATGAGTTACAAGCATTTCCAAACTTACATGGTCTTCTTTCTTGACTTAAAATCCCATTTGGAGCAAGTTTGATGTTGTAAGTTTTTCCATTTGAAGCCTCCTTGTATGAGTTTTGGGTATAGGTTAAAATGACCTGTAATTCACAAATGCCCAAAATACCCTTTGCTTGCCAAGACCATAAGTTGAGTTCCACACATCATATGAAGGCATACTATACCATTCTAGAAAGCTAAGACAATGAGGAACAATTCTTATGTTGACCAAGAATCCATTTGAAATCTCCTTGAGGGGCAAAACTAGCTTGGAAGTCAAGTCACTTTCACAGACAAAAGTTCAGATACCTCAGATGACCTGTAACTTGTAGGGACCATAACTTGAGTTCTATAAATCTCCTTGAGGTCTTCCACCACTCAAATTAAAGGTCTTGAGATCCTCTACAAGTTTCATGTTGGCCAAGAAGCCATTTGAAGTTAGCATTTTGACTTATCTTGCTTGGAAATTTGACCTAAACTAGGGGATTTTACAGAGAAACCCTAATTTAGTAACTCCTCTTCTCCTTGATTTCTCTTGAATTCTCCTTGTCATATCTCCATATCCTTCTTCATATGTTCAATATTGATCCCCACATCTCTCCAATAGACTTGAATGCCCTCTTAAGTCAGTCAATTGACCTAGGGTTGACCTAGGGTTGACCCAGATGAAACCCTAGTTGACTGTCTTCAACTATAGCTCTTGTGCCTTCATCAATAACTTGTTTTCTTCTCCAAATGACTTTATAAGTCTCTCAAGATGTCTAGATGCTCTCCATGCTTTCATTTCACAGCTCAGAACCCTCTTGTTGATCCTCAGGTACCCTCAGCTAAGAGATGGACTCAAGGCTTGATCTGCTGAGCTCTTTGCTTTCAAATTCTTTCCTGATGACTTGAATATGACTGAATTGGGATAATAACCTCTTGATAGGCCTCTAGAGATGAAAATAATGATTGGTCCCCTGTTGAATGACTGGCTATGCTTATGCTATGCAGATGGTTAGTCTATGTACATGACTCTATATGCAAATGCTAGTGACAATGAACCATGAACCACATGAATATGGTTGAGCAAATTTTAGGGTGCAACAGCTGCCCCTATTCAAGCGACTTGGACCCGATTGGATGAAGCCCGGAGCCTTCAGACATTCGCGGTACGAGACGGTTGAATACTAGTGAAACCAGAAATTTGCCAACCGCAGAAATAAACTGCGCTCCTGCTTGAGGAATGACATTCATCAGCTGAATCTGACTGTTACGATAACCCACTGATCTCGCGCGACCGTGCTGGGGATTGTCTTCATCGTTCTGAAGAGGATTCTGTCATAACAGACTGCTTGCTTGTCCACGCTAGGACTCTGTCTGTCGTCGATACGAAGAAATCTCAACTAGAATTGGTCCACGTTAGGACTCCACTTACTGTCAACCCAGAAAAATCGCAGCAACTCCGCTGGGGATAATTCACCTGCATTTCAATAAGCTGAATCGTCCACGTTAGGAATAAAACTCTTCCACGTTAGGAGTAACACCTGTCCACATTAGGAATCATTTTTCTGCGTCTGTCCACGTCAGGACTAACCCTTTCATCTTTCCACGTCAGGAAACAATCCTCTTTCCGCGTTAGGAAAACTACATCAATCTATCCACGTAAGGACTCCAATACCACTTGCCATGTCCGCGTCAGGACTCCGATCTTTCCACGTAAGGAATACAACCATTTCTGAACTTGTCCACGTCAGGACTCCAATGTCTCCGCGTAAGGAATAAACTTCTTCTACTATGTTAGGCATACCTCTTCGATCTGTCCGCGTCAGGACTAAACTCTCTTTCCACGTCAGGAATAATCCATTTCTTTCCACGTCAGGAATCAATCTTGATATGTCCACGTAAGGACTCTGATCTTTCCACGTAAGGAATAAACTCGTCTTTCCACGTAAGGAAACCATCTTTCTTCCACGTAAGGAATGCTCTTGATATGCCCACATAAGGACTCTGATCTTTCCACGTAAGGAATACCAACTTCTTTCTGATTTGTCCGCGTGAGGACTCAACCTTTCCCCGTAAGGAATAAACTCGTCTTTCCACGTAAGGACCATCTTAATCTGTCCACGTAAGGACTTTCTCTTTCCACGTTAGGAATACTGTCATTTCCACATAAGGAAACTTCTTCTGATACGTCCGCGTAAGGACTACATCGTCCACGTTAGGAACCTCCGTCTTTCCACGTTAGGAATGATAATCTCTTTGATCTGTCCGCGTTAGGACACTGATCTCGTCTTGATTTGTCCACGTAAGGACTCCGGCGTCCTCGACTCACTGAGGAAATAAGACTTGTCCACGCTAGGACTCACACGTCTTCGACTTGCTGGGGACATATCCACGTTAGGACTTACACCTTGCCAACAACACGAAGAAGGATAAATTTGTCCACGTCAGGATTCTTGCACCTTGTCATCACAAAGAACTACAAACTTGTCCACGTCAGGACGCACACTTCACCATTACGAATAAAGATATCTGCCGAAAACAAAATGATCCACGTCAGGATACCAACACGAATAGCAACCAATCTCTTATCAACGTCATGACCTCGCTTTCTCCAAATTTCAAAAGACCGAATCTATCCACGTCAGGATTAACACACCTTACCAATCCGGTAACACAAACCTGTCCACGTTAGGACGCCCACTTCTGAAGAGACCCCGTCATTCTAGGAGTAAATGGTCCGCGTCAGGACTTAGTTCTTCAATGATCCTCACCCATAAACTTCTTAGCACTGACGTGACAGCGACTTTGAGGCGGACTCTACTGGGGATGTCTGAAAACCAACTATCGGACACCTGCTTCGAAACTCTGATTCATGCGACTCGTTGATGACAGACAAACTTTGCTTGGGAATAAGGAGATTCTTATCCTGGCCACTCTGGCTGGGGAAAATAAGATACATTTGCATGAATGATTCTGCTAGAGGCAAAGAGAGTTTTATCACGATAACTCTGTGGGGAATACCGCCGAAACTGACATTGTCATTGAATATCTCCTGCCGAGACCTTGACTGTTTGGTAATTTATTTGAGCAAGAGCTCTCTCCACCTGGACCACTAGAGTACAGAAACTGCTTCAGCAAAATAAATGCTGGAAGGATAACGTCGACTCGCCGGGGATAGCCTGATGCTACAAAATTATTCCGGCAAAATAAATGCCGGTATGATGAAGCCGACCCTGTAGGGAAGTTGGGAACTCAAACCACACGTCTTGTTGAAGTAACCCCCTGCTGGGGAATAATAACTCTGCTGGGGAATAGCAGATGCACCTGGTATGATTGATCTTTCTGCTGGAACATGAACCGATATCACCAGTATTCCTGCCAAAATAAATGACAGGACCCACCATCGACTCTGCGTCGGAGAGCCTTGACCTTCGAATTCCACTGGAAGGAAAGAACATTTACTGAAAAGAGAACTCCGCTGGGGATGACTGGATTCTCTTGGGGAAAATTAACTGACTCCACTGGGGGAGAGTGCATGACCCTGCGGGGGGAAATGAACCTGTCTGAATACAGCCTGACGATCTCGGAATCGCCAAACTCTGCTGAAGACGAGTAACTTCTCTGGAGCACGTCCTTTGGATAAGCTATGGCTAGCTGGGGCATTCTATCCTTCTTCAGGAAGAACATGCATGACCTGCGTGAGGATCAAACCTTTCACTATTGCAATCTTTTGATCACCTTCCTCGTACGGTCATGAAACCTGCAACAACACAAACAAGACACGACAAGCCTATGCAATCAAATCAATTCAGGCTAGTGACGTTACACTCAGTTAGTTCAAAGCTTTAACAATTGTTGGCAAGGGCCAGCGATGTTATACTCATGTTAGTTTCATCAAACTTAGGCGTTTTATCATGCGCAAAACAGTAAAGAACAGGCATCAAGTACTGAATAACACATTTTCATTGATTGGGCCCCTGAATGGGCGGAGTTTTTTTTTGTACACGGGATGTAACTCCTGAAAAGAGGAAGCTACGCAAAGCAAATATACAAGTATGCAAGTATTTACAAGAAGCACAAATATTGACAAATTAAATTTTGTACACATGTCGGCAACTGGATGCAGATGAACACCACGAACTGATCCTCCCATGACTTGTCCGACTCTAATGCTTTCCCGGTATCCGACTTCTGAAGAGGTTGTATCCGATAACTGACTTCTCGAACATATTCTCCCGCACTGATGCTCATTGAATTCGAATTCGGACCGCAGTCATTTGCTTTTCAAATCCCTAACTTTTGCGTGAACCGCCCTTTACAGGTTTTCAGTTCACCGGGATACCCCTTTTTGCCGAAGCCGCCCAGTGTAGGTTTTCAACTTCGCGGGTGTACATTTTTTTCAATTTTATCCCTAACTTTTGCCCGAACCTTTCATTCTGTTTTTGGTTCGCCAGGATGCCCCATTTTTGCCTGGACTCTCTTTTTTTGTCCAGCGGGTCTATTTTAAGCAAAGTATTTTTTAACTGCGTCCGAATTCACAGGTGATGCAAAGTCTTCCCCGTCCATGGTGGACAACAATAAAGCTCCTCCTGAAAAGACCTTACTGACAACGTATGGCCCTTCGTAATTGGGGGTCCACTTGCCCCTGTGATCTGCTTGCGGTGGGAGAATCCTTTTCAACACAAGGTCGCCCGTCTGAAAGCTCCGCGGAAGTATCTTCTTGTCGTACGCTTTCTTCATTCGTCTTTGATACAAACGACCGTATGCCAGAGAAGCTAGCCTCTTCTCATCCATCAAACTCAGTTGGTTCAATCTGTTCGTTACCCATTCTGCCTCGTCCAGCTGAACGTCTCGCAATACCCTCAGAGAAGGGATCTCCACCTCCAATGGTAACACCGCTTCCATTCCGTATACCAACGAGAACGGAGTTGCCCCGGTTGATGTGCGTACCGTCGTACGATAACCGTGCAGAGCGAAAGGTAGCATCTCGTGCCAATCCTTATACGTCACCACCATTTTCTGGACGATCTTCTTGATATTCTTATTGGCCGCTTCGACAGCGCCATTCATCTTGGGTCGGTAAGGGGAGGAGTTGTGATGTTCGATCTTGAAATTCTGACAGAGCTCCTTCATCATTTTGTTGTTCAGATTAGAACCATTATCCGTGATTATCCGCTCGGGAATCCCATATCGGCAAATGATATCTCTCTTGATGAATCTAGCCACCACTTGCTTCGTTACATTTGCGTAAGACGCTGCTTCCACCCACTTGGTGAAATAATCGATTGCTACGAGGATGAACCGATGCCCGTTAGAAGCCGTCGGCTCAATCTTTCCAATCATATCGATTCCCCACATTGAGAATGGCCATGGAGATGACATCACATTCAGAGGACTCGGAGGTACATGTATTTTGTCAGCATAAATTTGGCACTTGTGGCACTTTCTTGCAAATTTGAAACAATCAGTTTCCATCGTCAGCCAAAAATAACCTGCCCGCAGCAGTTTTCTCGTCATAGCATGCCCACCAGCATGCGTACCAAAGGCACCTTCGTGAATTTCCTCCATGAGAAGCTTTGCCTCTTTTTCGTCTACACAACGCAACAACACCAAGTCGTGGTTTCTTCTGTATAAGACGCCATCCGGGTTCAAATAGAAATTACCCGCTAATCTCCTGAGAGTCTTCTGATCTTGACTGGATGCCCCAGCCGGATACTCTTTATTCTTCAGGAAATTAAGGATATCAAAATACCACGGTTTGCCATCAGACGCTTCATCAATAGCAAATACATAAGCTGGCCTGTCCAACCGAGAGATAGTGATCTGGGGAGCTTCGTTCCAGAAGTTGACCTTGTACATGGAAGACAAGGTGGCAAGGGCGTCAGCCATTTGATTTTCTGCCCGTGGCACGTGATGCAATTCAACTTTGTCGAAGAAAGGCAACAATCTCCTTGCATAATTCATATAATGTATCAAATTGGGCTGCCGTGTCTCCCATTCCCCTTTGATCTGATTCACCACCAGAGCTGAGTCTCCGTATACGTCTAAATGTTTGATTCGCAAATCAATGGCTTCTTCAAGCCCCATTATACAAGCTTCGTATTCGGCCTCATTGTTGGTAACGGCGAAGGTCAATCGGGCAGTAAACGGGATGTGCGACCCGTGTGGCGTAGTGATAATTGCCCCTATCCCGCTACCGTAAGCATTCACAGCCCCATCAAATATCATCTGCCATTTGGACCCCGGCTCTGGTCCTTCGTCTGGTAACGGCTCTTCGCAATCCTTCATCTTGAGATACATGATATCCTCGTCAGGAAAGTCAAATCTCATCGATTGATACTCTTCAATAGGCTGCTCCGCCAGATATTCAGACAACACACTCCCCTTTATCGCCTTTTGCGAGACGTATTGAATATCATATTCAGTCAAGATCATCTGCCACCGGGCAATTCTACCTGACAACGCCTGCTTTTCGAATATATATTTGATCGGATCCATCTTCGAGATGAGCATGGTTGTATGATTCAGCATGTACTGCCTCAAACGCTTGGCGGCCCAGGCTAGCGCGCAACAAGTTTTCTCCAGCATTGAGTATCGAGATTCGCAGTCTGTAAATTTCTTACTCAGATAATAGATCGCATGCTCTTTTCTCCCCGTCTCGTCGTGTTGACCGAGAACGCAACCCATGCTTCCCTCAAGAACCGTCAAATACATTATCAAGGGTCTCCCTGCCACCGGGGGTATCAAAATAGGAGGCTCCTGCAGATACTTCTTTATTTTATCGAACGCCTTTTGACAATTATCGTTCCATGTCACAGCTTGATCTTTCTTTAGCAACTTGAATAATGGTTCACACGTGGCAGTTAGGTGAGATATGAACCGGGCAATGTAGTTCAATCTCCCCAAAAACCCGCGCACCTCTTTCTCTGTTTTAGGCGTCGGCATTTCTTGAATCGCTTTTATTTTAGCAGGATCGACCTCTATTCCTCTTTCGCTTACTATGAACCCCAGGAGCTTACCCGATCTCACCCCGAAGGTGCATTTGTTAGGGTTCAGCCTCAGCCTGAACTTCCTAAGCCTTTTAAACAACTTCAACAGATTCACCAGATGCTCTTCCTCCGTCTGGGATTTGGCAATCATATCGTCAACATAAACTTCAATCTCTTTATGCATCATGTCATGAAAGAGAGTTGTCATCGCACGCTGATATGTTGCCCCAGCATTTTTCAAACCAAAGGGCATCACTTTATAGCAAAATGTTCCCCAAGGCGTTATGAAAGTAGTCTTCTCCATATCCTCTGGCGCCATTTTAATTTGATTATAGCCTGAAAAGCCATCCATGAAGGAGAATACGGAGTATTGAGCGGTATTATCAACTAATACGTCAATATGAGGAAGTGGAAAATCGTCTTTTGGGCTTGCTTTATTCAAATCTCTGTAATCCACGCACATTCGCACCTTGCCATCTTTCTTTGGCACTGGTACGATGTTGGCAACCCAGGAGGGATACTTCGTCACAGCCAGGAAACCAGCGTCCCACTGTTTCTGAACCTCATCTTTGATCTTCATTGCCATATCTGGGCGAGTCCTGCGAAGTTTTTGTTTGACAGGCGGACAGTCTTCTTTCAGTGGCAGACGATGCACAACCATATCTGTATCGAGCCCTGGCATATCTTGATACGACCAAGCGAATACATCATTATACTCTCGGAGCATTTCACCCAGTTTTCGCTTGATATCACTCTGCAGTGCGGCTCCGATACGAATATTTTTCTCAACCCCTTCCGACCCCAAATTGATAATCTCGATAACCTCGTCGTGAGGCAGAATGGCTCTTTCCTCTTGCTTCACCAACCAAGACAGTTCTTCAGGAACGTCGCTATCTTCGACAACCTCTTCTTCGGTCTGGAATACCGGGTGCTCGAAGTCGGGACGAGTCATAGGTGGCTCAAGGATGTCATCTGAAAATGTTATCCTGCAAAAGAAAGGGTTAAGTGCTTCAAAATGCGTATAAAGCGGATAACCACGTTGCCGTTTTATTGAAAAAATACAAAACAAGAAAAACAAGGATTACAGTATCTACACATGAAAAAAACGCCATTTATTTAATGATTAATGAAGCAATGTTTATAACAACACAGCCCTAAGCAAATCCTGATGCCCCGGGCAAGACATTAGATTATTCAACAATTAATAAAGCAAAGCATTACTGTTTAAAGGTCACAGGAACAAGCTCCTGAATGGACCAGTTGCATAGTCCTTGTCCTGGCGTGCTTGGCTGAATCCAGGCATCCATATCACAGTCGCTGTCCCCTTCCTCGGATTCTGAAGCAGCATTGACAGATTCATGGCATACTCCACTGGCAGAGATGGTGATTGACTTTCTGAAATGCGGGGCCCCCACAGAAGGAGTTGATGACGACGGTCTGTACCCCAGTCCGAACCGGTCCATTTTCACAGGAATGTCCAATACTTTGCCCCAGCCTTTGGCTTCTCCTGCTTCCACTAGAGCTCGAGCTTCTTTATACGAAGAAACAGCTATCTCTGGCACTTTGCTTGGCCCGGGACTCTTGTCCTTTATGCGCAAACCTTCGAACGCCTGGCATGGCGTCTCGTGGATCTCCCCGTCGACTTCCACATATTTGAACGAAGAAAGATGGCTGACCAGGATGTCTTCTTCTCCGCACACGGTGACTACACTGTCTCCGACCATATACTTTAACTTCTGATGCAGGGTAGACGTAACTGCCCCTGCACCGTGAATCCAAGGTCTTCCCAGCAAGCAGCTGTACGCAGGCTGTATATCCATGATATAAAATTCCGTTGCAAACACTTCCGGCCCCACTTGCAGAGGCAATGTGATCGATCCGAAGACTGTTCTCCGCGTGCCGTCAAACGCTCTGACCACCAAATCACTTGGTGTACACAAAATCCCTCGAACATCCAGCTTCATCATAGCCTTCTTAGGCAGCACATTCAAAGACGACCCGGTGTCAACCAATACGTGCGACATTGTCGACCCTCTGCACTCAACAGATACATGTAATGCCATATTATGATCCCTTCCTTTCGGAGTCAAGTCGAAATCCGTAAAGCCCAGACTGTGGCCTGCATTTACGTGTGCCAATACTCCTTCTAGCTGGTTCACGGAGACATCCTGTGGTACAAAAGAAGTGTCCAGGACTTTCAGCAAAGCGTTCCTGTGGGCCTCCGAACACAACAACAATGACAGAATAGATATTTTGGACGGTGTTTGCTGCAGATGCTCCACAATTTTATAATCGCTTTTCCGAATTAAGCGCATGAATTCTTCGACATCCTTAGATGCTGCTTCTTTTTCATTTACTTGAACCGGAACATTCTCCACCGCTTTCCCCTTTCCCTTCGCTAGCCTTTCGGCTTCTACTTCAGGAGATATAAAGATCCTGCCGCTTCTCGTCATGCCTCCCGGGCCAACAACATTATCCACAATCTCCGCTGACTGCTTGTTGACATCGATTTTAATCCCGTCACAATACACCTCTAGCCCATATGACCATGGGACCGCTTTCGTGCTCTCATACGGGATTGGCCCGGCTTTAGTTATAGTAATCGGTGGTCGCTGAGCTGGTGCTGAAATAGTGATCGTCTTCCTAGGAATTGTCACTGTGGCAACATCACTCCGATTATCCACTACTGCCCCTGCCGGCTCATCAGTTGCTGTTCTATCAAACTGCAGTACACCTTCATCAATCAAGGCCTGAATGCCTTTCTTCAGATCCTCACACCCCCCAGACAGGGCCCAACAATCTAAGCAGTACTCATTACAACCCGGGTAAACACCTCCTTGCAACAGTCGGCTTTTTATTTCGCTCAGCGGCGTCTTTAAATCCTCAACATTCATAATCAGATTCAGACCTTCCTCAGTCAGCACGGCATTCGCCCCATGATTAGGCATGGGTTTCTGGACTATATTCGCACCGGTCGTTCCGAAGTTGATAGACTTGTTGTCCAAGAGATCCTGCACAACGTGCTTAAAAGCATGACAACCTTCTATATCATGGCCCGGGGCCCCAGAATGAAACTCGCAGCGCCTATTTGCATCATAGCCGAACGGGGGAGTTCCCGTTATCGGTGCCAAGGTTCTTTTTTCTACCAGATTCAATCCCAACAAGGTCTGCAATAAATCAGCATAGTTAGAGGGAGGCTTCTCGAACACCCTTCTCGGCTTATTACCCTGGAATCTTCTCTGAGCTTGCTGTGCCCCCTGCTGAGGCTGCTGCTGCTGTGGCATTGGCTGCTGCTGAACCGGTTGTTGTTGCTGGATTGGTTGTTGCTGATAAGGGATAGTGACACTCGACACTTGCTGCTGTTGACGATATTGATTTCTTCCCCTGCCTCGGCCTCGGCCTCGGCCTCCAAATACAGCACTAGCTTCGCCCTGACGGCGCCCACCATAAGCTTTCCTATTGCTGCCAGACGCAGCTGACTCGTCAACTTGGAACTTTCCTTGCTTAATGTTTCGCTCAATCTTTTCACCCATTAAAATCAGATCTGAAAAACTTGCCAGAGAAGTATGAAACAACATATCATGAAACAGCCCGGTGAATGTGCCGACAAACATATCGTTCATTTCTTTATCTTCCACAGGAGGACGGACCCTGGCAGCCATATCGCGCCACCTTTGCGCGTATTCTTTAAAACTCTCCCCCTTCTTCTGCGAAAGCCCGGCCAACTGGACCCGATTGGGTGCCAGGTCACTGTTATATTTGTAATGGGCTACGAACGCCTCTGCTAATTGCTTCCAAGTCTTGATATCAGTGGGCTCCAACCCCATGTACCACTCTAAGGAAGGACCCGATAGGCTATCCTGAAAGAAATGCATGAGCATTCTTTCGTCAGTAGAGTATGCTGACATCTTTCTGTAATAAGCTCGTACATGAACCTTCGGACATGTGTCTCCTTTGTACTTATCGAACGCAGGCGCTTTGAACTTGATTGGCACCCTCAGCCCAGGTACCAAGCCCATTGTTGCCATGTCCAGACCCACAGCACTCTGATTTAAGACTCCCTTCATTTGCTCCTCCAGCATTCTAATCTTTTGAGAATCATCCATCGGCCCTTCAAAGCCTCCTCCAGAGAAGGCGTCCTCCTGCTGATCCTCTTGCCACATACCGTTTCCAGCCCCGTATCCATCATACGCATTATTACGTCCAGCTCTGACTTGATTCATCCCTGGAACTCGGCCTCTGTTGCCGTACCCTTGAACACCTCCAACAGGACCTCCAGCCATAAAACCAGCACCGTTTCCGTTTCCAAAACCTCCGTAGCCCTGATTGACCATACCATAACCATCTTGCCCAAAGCCTTGAGCATTAAAGCCATACTTGCCAGTGTTGTCGAATCCCTGATCGTTAAATCCGAACCCAGCGTTGACAAAGCCATTGCCTCCGAGATTATCTCCCACATTGACATCACCCAGCCCAGCGTTGTGGACAGCAGTTTCATTTCCAGCTCCGACGTTACCATTTACAGCAGTGGTAGCGTGGTTGACGTTAGCAGCATTCACATTGACGACAGGCGGAGCCACGGGCGTTGGAGTGCCATCTCCATGAGCAGTATCAACCCGGACAGACTGATGATCTTCGTTACCATGACCTGCGTTGCGAGCCAACAGAGGCTGGACCATGGCCTGCAAGTTCTCCTGCCCTTTTGCTATAGCCTCCATGGTTTGCATGAAGAGGGCGAGCTTCTCGCGTACATCCTGCATCTCGTTCTGAATCTGGTCCATGACTTTCCGACAGTTGGATCGTGTAGGATAGCGGTGCGGATGTTGATCTGGAATCCTGTTAAGTACCTGATACAGAGCAAGGGATAAGACACCGTTCATAGATTACCTGTTATGCAAGATGAATATGAATGCAATGCAATGTGTCTGTGCATTAGGGAAGTTCATTCCCCCAGTTCTAGTGCGAAAGTGCCGGTGCGGTGACAGTATTGACAATAAGAATACCGGAGCTGAATCATAGAAAGCCTCATATATAACAGAGAGAATCAATAAGCCCAGGGTACAATATCACTGAGAGTACAAAGATGGCATGACCTCAACCAACAATCCTGGTGATGGTCAGCACTATGCAAATAAAGCATACAAATAATGGAATGATCAAATCCTCCCAAAAGTCTGGTACTCCTCTATCAACTTTTTGGTCTCCGGATGGCTTGGTCGATCAAGCAGCCCTTCAACAAGCTGATTTCTCCTCTTAAGGACACGGCGTACGTCTTCAGCAGTTTCTTCCCATGTTGCTTCTCCGAAGCAATCTTCTAACTTTCGCTTCTGGGACACTGCTTCATCTCTGGATTTGATTGCCTTGTTCAGTGCATGCTGGACACTATACCGGGTCATCACTTCCTCCTCACACTTCTTGATGCTAGACTTCAACTTCTCCTCGAGGTCGGAAATTTGCTGCTTCAGCTTATCTTCCCTCTTCTTGTTGTTAGTGAGTGTAGCATTCCAAGTCTTATTGCAAGAAGATATCTCTCGGTGTGCTGCGTCGAGCGCTTTCTTTTTGGCTTCCAGCATGTCATGGGAACTTCTGAACTCTTGCCCCAGACGTTCGCGCTTTTTCTTTTCCTCGGTCAACTCAGCTCCTAACCTGTTTACCAGCTCAATCTGTTGTTGGAAAGCATATACGGCTTTGTTCTTCTCGCTGCGTGCCTGGGCTAGCTCTTGCTCTAACCCTTCGTTAATCTTCATCAAGGCTTCTTTCTCCTTCACAACCTGTTCATATGCTTCTCTAGAAACAGTAGTCGGTTCTTCTACCGGAATAGGATCAAGAATTGGTGCATCTGGAAATGGCATCTTCAACTGACTAGCCCTCCCCTGAATCCAAACTCTATAAGGTGCATAGGCCTGACAGTCATTCTTTCCTAACAACGGCTTCCCTTTGCGGTTAATATGCGTCCAAGCATGTCGCAACTTGGCTAATAACTCCCCCTTCACGTCACCGGTGAAGTACAGAGATTCCTGTACTTCTTCCTCTTGAGGTGGACTCTTCAGCGCATATCCGAACTGGCGAATGAATAGAGAAGGGTTGTAATTGATACACCCTTTTCTTCCTATCAATGGCACATTAGGGTAACCAGAACAACTGAAGATGAGCTCCGATCCCAGCAGGTCTCTATCAAACCACTCCATATCTTCCGACGATAACCTCATCAAACGCTCCGGCCAACCAACTGGAACTGTAGTCTCTGCAGCAGATCCTCTCTTAGGAAGATGACTCTCAAACCACATACTCAACAAGGGCACACACAGATGAACATTCTTCCCTCTTCCCTTCTCATTCTTGTAGTGCAGTGAATGGTAGAGATCTCCGAGTAAGGTAGGTACAGGATTACCAGCGGCGAACAAGTAGAAGGCGTCAAAATCCACAAAATCAGGTATATTGGGGAATAGTACTATGCCATAGATGCACAAGGCCAACACAGCATTGAAAGCAACCCAGCACCCATTCTTAGCATACTCTTGGGCTTTGCCAACTAAGAACTGAAATGAGAAGCCTGGAACTCCACGGGAAACAGTAGTCACAAGTTCAGAAGCATCAATATGCAAGGCTTTTGCCAAATCCTCTGGCTTGGGCTTGACGTCATAATGAATGAACGGAACCTGGTTCTGCACGGGCAGCTCAACATACTCAGCGTATTCCTCCAAGGTTGGTCCCATAATAAAGTCAGAGAACGTGAAACACCTCAAAGCAGGGTCGTAGAATTGCATCAAAGCATACAACCCATCTAACTCTACCTCTGTAGGTTTGCACACCAATCTCAATAATCTACCATAACTCATCCGGAAACTCCTACGAACACCCTCATCAGCAAGAGAGATCAACCCCAGTAAAGGAACAATATCAGGCGTAGGCAATTTGTAAGCAACCGTTCTCCTTAAGCTAGTCATGATCAAACACTCAGAAGTCTGGGCACTAGAACTAGGGAAATGCAAATGTACCTGCAGCACAGACACACGTTAGTGAAATGCAAATGATAGTGGATATGCAGGGATGCAATGCAAGTAACATTCAACGGGGACCAAAGCTGTAGCTGAATAGCCTAAACCCAATCAAGAAAGGTCTCAGATAGACCATCCAGAAGTCATCAACCCTGGTCTCAGATAGACCTAAAATAAAACTCCAACACTGGTCTCTGACAGACCTCAAACCATAACTCCAACTGGTCTCTGCTAGACCTCAAATCCCATCTATAACTGGTCTCTGACAGACCTTAGAATACATCTCCAAATGGTCTCTGACAGACCTCAGAATAAATCTCCACATGGTCTCTGACAGACCTCAGACCTCCCCATAAATAACCAGGATCTCTGATCAAGAAATAACCGGTAGTCTGGAGGTCTAGTTACCTGCATAACCCTGAATCCCCTCACAGGTGGGTGGCCCTATAACTGGCACAAGGTACGGCATCCTATGCGGTCGTCGGCGTCACAGACTTTCAGGGTTAATGATACGATTCCCAGAAGGAGTGGCATCATCAATCCCTGAAGAGGCCTCACTCAGCCAACTTCCAAATGATCGGTCCCCAGAGTCGACAATCCAACTAACCAGCAACCCACGCCAACCAAAGGAAGGGGCAGGAGGCCAACCAGAGGAACCTCGTCTGAGTGTAGATTTCATGGGACACCAAAGCAAGCAAAGCAAGCGGGCGCCCACTAATTTCTACTCTAATTCTAGGTGCACTCAAGCCCAGGTCCGGCTTATCTCTCAATATCAGAACACCCGTCACACCCCAAATACAGCAATAATAAACAATATATATAAAGCTGAAAAATACAGGGTTAGAAATATACAATAACTCCATACAAAATCCTCGACGGGAAAACAAGCGCTAGGATTGACTCTCTCAAGGGACGTTGGATCCCAAATGCATAAGAACCATCGCAGTCCTTAGCAGCCAGGGGACGTTGGATCCCCAGCAGAGTCGCCAGCTGTCGCTACTGCGAAAATCGGCGCCGGCTGAACAGAAGAGTCGCCACCGTGCGTTATTTATCCCACGGGAGGGAAAGGAAACGCTCAGAGTAAACCTCGCACAACACGGGAAAGGTATGGTCGTCGCAACCAAAACCTGGATTCGGGAGTCGGTTACGCAAGGGGAAGGTATTAGCACCCCTCACGTCCGTCGTACTCGACGGGATCCACGCTTGTTTTCGGGTATGGATTGTTATTCTATCTACTCTATAGGTCAAGGGTTAAAAAGAAAATAAAATGAAAATAAAAATGACTCGGCAAAGTATCGCACTTTATGCCTACGTATTCCCGTCTGGAACGAGAAATCAGAGTCAACGTAGTTCGCCTACCTACGGGAAAGGAGGGGAAGGTTGCTCGCTAGGATATCGCATCCTATGCCTACGTACTTCCACACAGCATGAAAGATCAGAGCAAACGTAGTTCGGGCCACGTACGACACAAGTCTGTTTTGACTGATTTTATTCCTTCTGAAAAAGGTTTTTCTGATTAACAGTCCAAGCGGACAAAAATGACGTTTTGATGAGTTCACATTCTTTTACGGAAGAAGTGTCTTTTATTGTGTTTGAAATCTTTATGTGTTTTTCTGTTTGTTTTGAGAAAGAAAGAGACAGAACTCTAACCTACGGTTGCGAAGGGAAACAAACTATCCTAATGTTATCATGCATGGGTTAAGACCTAGTGTCTATCATGCTCCTCTCTTGCACAGAGAGAAACAGAGATCCTACGGGATAGGCAGAAACAGAAACAATATCAGATATATACAGTAAAACAGAAAAATGCATGAATGCAGCAATACAAGCGAGGCAAGGGAGTCCCACTCAACCTCGAACCTAGAAAACAATAGGCGAAAGTGAACAGACTTCACTTTCAACCCAACAGGGTAAACAGCAAACAATACAGTCCAGAAAACCAATCAATACATCAGCAAATGAAATACAGCAAAAGAAACAGCATCAGCAGCTCTGAATCAACAACTGGCTTCAAGCAACCTCCAATAAGCTACAGGCTTCACCAAGCATCAATCTCCATCTTCATGGCCTTCAGACAAGGGCTTTGATCCTCAGTCTTCCATCTGCAATGGCTTTTCTTCAAGCTCAAACCTCCAGGATGAGGGATCAGTCACAAGAGTGAATTGGGTGTTAAGCAATCAGTTGACTACCAAGGGCGGTGAACAGACTGCTTCTAACACAAAGAGACATTTTCTCTCAAGAGTTCTATCTCACAGACACTATCACCAAGCCTTCCAAAGGAAGGGGGTGAGTGCCTTAGAGAGACTCTGAATCACAGAGAAGAATGGATGCAGACAAGGCAATCCATGTTTGAGAAACAATCTTTCTAATCTAGAGCTCTGCCTAGCTCCTAAACCCTAATCTCCTCAGCATCTGCTAGCAAGAAACTCATCCTCAACTCTGACAGTTGATCTTCAGTCTTTGAATCTCCAATAGCTTCATCTCCACAAATCTTCAGCTTCCCCAGGGCCCCAGACAAACCCAATACCCAATCAAACAATCAACAATCCCCAGAGGGCACACCACACCAGACAGCAGATATACAGATAGTAATAATATCAGTAGGGGAATCCTAATTGTTCTCTAAGGGATCTAATAGCTACCCATAGCCCATATAGTCCCATAACTAATCTACTCAAACCCTAAGTCCTAAGGGAGAAAATTGAACTTCCTAAGTTGTCACCTAAAACCCTAGTTTTGATCATGATATTCAAGTATTTATTAATCTCCTAAAATTAACCTCTAAAAATGGGAACTAAAATATTTCTACAAGCTTAACATCTCATCTAAACAATATGAAAAGAATGATCAAAAAATATTAAAGCATGTGAGAGAACAAAAATCATAAAAATAATGCATGAAATGTAACTATTTATTATGCTATTTATTTAGAAAATATGTAAAAAATATGAAATAAAACTAAAAATGAAATTTTATTTTCCTATAATGTTCTAGACATGTTAATGAGAATATGGTAAAAAGAATGGATTAAAAAGCATTTTTTATGAATTTATTATGGATTTTAGAAGATTGGTAAAATAATGAAATGAAATAAGAAAATAAAAAGAAATGAAATGAAGGAGGGGGTGAGAAAAGCAGAAAAGCACGTTCAAAGAATTGGGCCTGATAACATGGGGGGTGTGGATAGCGCTCTGAGCCCAACCCCCCAATTAGTGAAACGCCGCGTTTGGTCTTAGCTCAGCTTTCCCTCACAAACGAAGTTTAAACATCAGCCGTTGGATCCAAAGTCAGTCAACTGGTCAAAAGGTGATCTGAGGGTGAAAATATCATCTTCCTCCTTGGTTCAGGGCTTGGAGGGAACTCCATGGATGAACGCTCCACCTGCCTCAAACCCTAACTCCCTCGATTCTCCATGAAACGTCAACATATAAAAATCAAATCCGCTCCAAAACTTACCAGGAATCCAACCATGGTGTCACAACTAACTGAAATCTCCTCTAACCCTAAATCCGATAGCTACCTCCAAGAAAAGATCAAGAACTGATTCTCACTATCTTCAAAATTAAAGGCACAGGCATGTTCCTCTCTTCACCTAGATCATTTCCCCCTAAAGAACTAAGATTATCATTCAATATCGAGGGAGTTCTTGGTCCACACAGAAATGGCACCTCTAACAAAATCATCACCAAATCATCTCTAACTTTCCAGAAAGCTTCCCCTAATGATTTCTAACCGTTCTAACCTACTAATTCTAATCAATTCTACTTAGATTAAGGTGCACGAAGAAATTTACAAACCTGGTGAAATGAGATGCACAGATGGTAGAATTCTTCAAATCAATGCCTGAATTCCTCCAGAATCATTCAGTGATCCATCTTCTAGCTTCTGTATGCAAAAAGGAAGGTTGAAAAGCTCTGAATCTTGGAAATGGATCTGAAGCTGCAAGCTGCCAAACTCAAGGTACAGAACACGATTTGGCCTTGAATTCCCTCTGATTTTGATTGCCACACCTTCAATGATGATGATAGAACTGAACCAGATCAAGAAATTGAACAGAATGGAGAAGAAATGAGAAATTGGAGAATGACTTGCTATGGAGGAACTTGGATTTCAATCTCTCTTTCTGCAGCAATTCTCTCTAACCCTTGCATCTGAGCACACTCCAATCCATATATAGATGATGTTAGAATCATCTAGAACCAACTGGACTCTTCTTATGAGAAATTGAGTTTCTCATGTCATGACTTTTTCATTTCATGCTATGCATAGTTCATTCCAAGTTCTCCTTGTTACAGCCCATGATTATTAATTGAAAATCTCCCCAAATGGTATTTTGAACATGTTGAAAAGCCTTGCAAGCTTGTGTGTTAATCCCTTATGTGAGTTGGATATGTAACTTGAATTATAAGCAATCCATGGCAAGTCCCAAATTATGACCTCAAATCCAAAATCTAATAATGCCAATGATCACAAAATATGCTTTCTAGTCAAAATGATATGTCACTTGCCCCATTTTGATCATGTAGTATAAAATTCCCAAAAATGGACATTTCATGTATTAAATTTATGCCTTTTTTAGGTCATTTCTACAAGCATGAGTTACAAGCATTTCCAAACTTACATGGTCTTCTTTCTTGACTTAAAATCCCATTTGGAGCAAGTTTGATGTTGTAAGTTTTTCCATTTGAAGCCTCCTTGTATGAGTTTTGGGTATAGGTTAAAATGACCTGTAATTCACAAATGCCCAAAATACCCTTTGCTTGCCAAGACCATAAGTTGAGTTCCACACATCATATGAAGGCATACTATACCATTCTAGAAAGCTAAGACAATGAGGAACAATTCTTATGTTGACCAAGAATCCATTTGAAATCTCCTTGAGGGGCAAAACTAGCTTGGAAGTCAAGTCACTTTCACAGACAAAAGTTCAGATACCTCAGATGACCTGTAACTTGTAGGGACCATAACTTGAGTTCTATAAATCTCCTTGAGGTCTTCCACCACTCAAATTAAAGGTCTTGAGATCCTCTACAAGTTTCATGTTGGCCAAGAAGCCATTTGAAGTTAGCATTTTGACTTATCTTGCTTGGAAATTTGACCTAAACTAGGGGATTTTACAGAGAAACCCTAATTTAGTAACTCCTCTTCTCCTTGATTTCTCTTGAATTCTCCTTGTCATATCTCCATATCCTTCTTCATATGTTCAATATTGATCCCCACATCTCTCCAATAGACTTGAATGCCCTCTTAAGTCAGTCAATTGACCTAGGGTTGACCTAGGGTTGACCCAGATGAAACCCTAGTTGACTGTCTTCAACTATAGCTCTTGTGCCTTCATCAATAACTTGTTTTCTTCTCCAAATGACTTTATAAGTCTCTCAAGATGTCTAGATGCTCTCCATGCTTTCATTTCACAGCTCAGAACCCTCTTGTTGATCCTCAGGTACCCTCAGCTAAGAGATGGACTCAAGGCTTGATCTGCTGAGCTCTTTGCTTTCAAATTCTTTCCTGATGACTTGAATATGACTGAATTGGGATAATAACCTCTTGATAGGCCTCTAGAGATGAAAATAATGATTGGTCCCCTGTTGAATGACTGGCTATGCTTATGCTATGCAGATGGTTAGTCTATGTACATGACTCTATATGCAAATGCTAGTGACAATGAACCATGAACCACATGAATATGGTTGAGCAAATTTTAGGGTGCAACAAAGAGAAAATAGAAATGAGAGAAAATTTGTGTTGGTGAAATTTTAGATATAAACTAGTATATTTATAAAAAAAAAATTGAAAAAAAGAAAAGAAAAGAAAGCAACTAGCGGTTGAACGGCTAGTTTCCATTAAAAAAGAAAGAAAAGTACAATGTTTCCGTTGCTCTCTCTTCAACGTTTGCCATGCTGACTGTAGCCTTTGAAGTGTCACGCTGGCGATTCTATGGAAGAACAAAGTAAGATCAGTTTTCATTTCCTTTTGGGATATAAAAGTAGCACCAGTTTTCAATAACAAATAATAACTCATGTATTTAAATTTACCAAAGGCTGGAAGAAGAAGAATTATATTATGAATGTCAAAATTGACATCACATATTGGCCTTTAACAACCCCTGCCCATGTTCCTCGACAGTACTCTTGATATATTGAATCAATGATACACAACAAGAAGTCAATGTATGTATGTTCCAGAATCTCATAACCTTTTCAATTTAAGATTTTGATCATGTGGTATTTATTTATTTTATTTATCATATGACTTTAAAAGGTGACCTCTTATATTTTTAAGTTGATCCAAAATGGTCCATAGGCAAAATTGGAAGGGTACCGTATGGTATGCTCATGTGCTTGCATTTAATCAATGAATTAATATTAATACATCGAAGCAACACATGTCCATATTTCAAACCATCATCGTCAGAGACACTCTGTATAACACTTTCCCATGTTTCACTCTTTTCATCACCCTTTGTCCCTAATGGCCGTAATATAATTTTTTAGACTCTTAATTATTTTGGCTTTGTCTTAAACCTCTTAGCATTAATCCACTAATTTGAATTTTTTGAAATAAATAGGAAACATAATAACGACAAGAAATCAAGACTAAGAAAAAAGAGAGACAACATATTGATTATGTAGTCCAGTTTCCTACGTTGCATCTGTTTCATAACCCTTTTCGATCTTCACAACTTTGATAATGGTCAAAACTAGTAATAATGAGCTTTCATATTTTTAAAGAGGACACTTTTTTATTACAGTACTACTATCATTTTCAAGTGTCACTTTGTTATTGTGAAGTTTCTGTTCATTATTGTTCCCCACCAATCCCCAAATTAAGGGTAATACTCCCATTGATCTCTCTAATTTTAAAAAGATTAAAAAAAAAACATTGAATATGTTCACTTTGGGAACAATGTGAATTAAATAGCACTATTGTTAGAATTTCAGAATTTTTTTTTTTGGTTATATAGGCAAAAATAGAAAAGACAAATAGAGCAGCAAGTGAAGAAAAACACACCCATAGGAATGAGTAGTTGTCAAGTCTAGAGGCAGTTTATGGAGAATAACCATAGTATTGTATTGTCCTACATATCTTGTTTAGAAAGCCAACACATTAGTAATTAGTTTTCTTCACACAAAGTGTGCTTAAGATTGAAGTTTATGTTTCTAGTAATGTAGATTATGTAAGTATGAAGTAATTTTATGCGTAAAAAAACCAAAAACAATGAATATATGGGCATTAAACAATGTACATGTACAACTAATTAACTAGTTGACTGTGTTTAAGAAATCATCATAATTATAAGTGTTGTGTTAACTTGTTCTCTAAAGATATTAAAAAAATATAATAGTAGAATTTTTATCATTAAAACAAAATTATTTTAAAAAACAGAATATACAATTTTAAGGCAAATATTGTTATATTGAGTCGATGTACTCTTAGAATACACGTTATCATTTTCTTAATTATAATATGTGGTTAAGTTACAACTTTTTATTCATTATTTTTACTTGAAAACTCTTAGAATACACATTATCATTTTCTTAATTATAATATGTGGTTAAGTTATAACTTTTTATCCATTATTTTTATTTGAAGATTTATATAGATTTCATATCTTTATAAAGGACAATATTGACCATTTAATTGTTCAAAAGAGATAATGTTAGTCATTTTTATTCAAATACATTCAAATAAAAGTAACGAACATAACTTTTGTTAAAAAATCGAACTATTTATTTTTTGTGACCAGTTTTGCGATGAAAATTTTGATCACTAAAAAGTATAATATGAATTTTGAATCTCATCTTCATCCTTTTCATCATAAACAAGGAGAGAGAGAGAGAGAGAGAGAGAGAGAGAGAGAGAGAGAGAGAGAGAGAGAGAGAGAGAGAGAGAGAGAGAGAGAGAGAGAGAGAGAGAGAGAGAGAGAGAGAGAGAGAGAGAGAGAGAGAGAGAGAGAGAGAGAGAGAGAGAGAGAGAGAGAGAGAGAGAGAGAGAGAGAGAGAGAGAGAGAGAGAGAGAGAGAGAGAGAGAGAGAGAGAGAGAGAGAGAGAGAGAGGTTGTAATTCGATGTTTTGATTGAAAGTTAGTATTCGACTGTGTCGAAGCAGGTAGTCAAAGTTCAGGAGTCAGCTGTATTCGACGGGACTCGAACACAATATAGAGTAGTGTCGAAATGTAACTTGTAATTTTGTATTTTACATTTTTACATTTTGGGTTTGGGTTGATTTGTGTAGATTGGGCCTGAGCTTGAGTTGCCTATATAAAGGGCTTTGTATGATGTAAACACAAAACTTCACTCAATCCTAATTTTCATATTTCAGTTTACAGTTTTCTCTCTTTTATCTCTTTTTCTTTTCCGTCTTTCATCTTTCTTGAAAACATTTGTTCCAACAAATTGGTATCAAGGAGTCCAGTTGTGATTCAGAGAGAATATGTAATGGCAATCAGAATAATAACATCAACCCAAATTCTAACGAATTTGCCGGTTTTCAAAGGGGAGAACTGTGAACGGTGGGTTACGCAGGTGAAGGTCATCTTCAGATTTCAAGATGTGTTTGAAATCGTAAACGTTCGAGTACCGACATTGTAAGCAAATGCAGATGATGGTCAGTAAACTGCGCACAAGGAACAAAGAAAGAAAGATGGACAAGACAGGTTTTTAATCCACTAGTGTATGGATTTTAATTTGTTTGAAAATATTATTGAAGAAGAAACGATGAAAGGAGTGTGGGACAAGTTGAAGAGCTTATACGACGAAGATGAAAAGCTTAACAGGGTGAAGTTGTAGATGTTGAGAAAGTAATTCGAGATGACTCAGATGATGGAATATGAATCAGTCTTAGAATATCTTTCATGTGTGGGGTTGCTAACGAACCAGATGAAGTCGTGTGGTAAATCAATCAACGATTTGCAGAATATTGAGAAAGTGTTGAGATTTCTGACTGTAAAGTTTGATTATTTTGTAGTATCAATTGAAGAGTCCAAGAGCTAAGCTGGAATGAAGTTAGAAGAACTTCAAGCTTCATTAGAGGCTCATGAGATGAGGCTGAAGTAGAGGAACTCGGAAAGGGAGAATGTGGCTGAACAGGCACTACAAGCAAGATTCATCAAGAAATCTAGGAAAGAGAATGGTAAGAAATTTTCTAATGATGAGAAATCAAGCAAGAACTCAAAGAATCACTCTGATTCGATCAAGAAAGACATATGCAACAAGTATTCTAGGAAGAAAGTTGACATGAAGTAGGTGTAGTGTTACAACTGTCAAAGATTGTGTCATTATGCTTGAGACTGTCAAAAAAAGAAGGAGACACGAGCGAAAGATAATGATGAAGTGAAATATGCACATGCTGAAGAAAGTGATTCTGATGATGTCATGGCCAACACTCAGTTGAACACTGAGCAAACCAACTTGTTGTTAGAATAAGATTTGGTTCTGCCAGGTATCTCTAAGTTTTGATAATAACAAAGTAGTATTTGTGTGAGAACGATTTTAGTACTCTAACATTTGTTTTTCTAAAGAATTAACAAATAGGTTCTAACTCTGATAAAGAAAGCTCTGACTTTGATAGAGACCATGTGCAATGTCACTATGATCTGATCAAAGTCGCTTCTGCGCCATAGAAGCAATTCTGCTTCTGATCTATTCACATTCAGAAAGATACTAAGAAGATAATATGTTGTTGTTATAATGCTCTCTTGGATTCTGGTTCTGAGCGTGACTCTGATGTCTTACTTCTAAAGGCTGTCTAACTTCTGAAGTCATTATCTTCTGAAGACTAAGTGCTGAAGACTCTGAAGATAAGGTTCTACTGAACAAAGTTCTGAAGATTCTAAAGACTTGAGTTTCTGAAGATTAAGTGTTGAAGACTCTGAAGACAAAGTTCTGCTGAACAAAGTTCTGAAGACTCTGAAGACTTAAGTTACTAAAGACCAAGGATTCTAAAGATTAAGTGCTTAAGACTCTGAAGAGAAGTTCTAGTGAACAAGTTCTGAAGACTCTGAAGACCCAATTATCAACTCTTATAATCATGCTTCAATCATATCTATTCAGAATCCTCTGATGTACATAAGATAAAATCAAACATTTATGAGGGAAATAGTACATAGTACATATCAAACACGTTATATTCCACTAGCAGTCCACTACCCTGACTTGGTGGTACAAAGGACAACTTTTGTGTATGATTTTTATCCCTACGTAACAACATTATTTCAAGTCGCCAACTATCTAAAGGATATTCCTGATCTTCCCTCCAACAGATCTTTTTCTGGCTAGATAAGGACTTTATTACTTGAAGAAAACATGACGAACAAAGACAGGCTATGAAGAACTAAAGCAATAATATTGAAGCACCACAATACAAAGAAAGAACATTGTTCATACTGTATAAATTTTCTTTAAGTCATTTTAGCTATTAATAGTGTTTATATCTGCTTGTGTAGAAGTAATTCATTGTAAACATTTTTTTTCAAACTGTTGTTTATGATTCCTTAAGGGACCAGTTAGGTCAGAATCCTTAAGAAGATACCGTTAGTCTTTTGGTTGTTAGTCACCAGTGGTTGCTAGTGTAGTGTAATTAGTTGATTATAGTGAATTTAGTCCTTGTGTATAAGGCGAAATCACGTTGGCGGGTGGACTGGATTAGTTTGATAGTTTTCAAGTGAACCAGGATATATTGTGTGTTTTTCTCTCTTGTTAGTTTATTTGTGATCTTTGTTTGAGTTTCACAAAAAGCTTTCATTTTTTAAAACCCAATTCAAACCCCTCTTTCTTGTGTTTTCTTACACCTTCAATTGGCATCAGATCTCCGATTCTGATTATGATAAAAAAAATTATCAACACTTCACCGTGTTCAGTACCGATCCAGTATTTGTGTGAGATATCATGGCTGTAGCTAATTCTAATCCTATTCAAGAAGAGAGATGATTACAGTGTCAAGCCACCAGTCTTTGATGGTGAAAAGTTTGACTACTGGAAAGATAGAATTGAAAGTTTCTTTCTTGGTTACGATGTAGATCTTTGGGATCTTGTAGTTGATGGCTACACTCACCCAGTTGATGCTACAGGAGTATAAGTGTCTAGAAGTGCTATGACCAACCAATAAAAGAAAGATTACAAGAATTATCACAAGGCAAGAACTATACTGCTAAATGCCATCTCTTATACTGAGTATGAGAAGATAACAAACAGAGATACTGCCAAGTCCATTTTTGATTCTTTAAGAATGACTCATGAAGGAAATGCTCAAGTTAAGGAGACAAAGACGCTTGCCTTAATCCAGAAATATGAGGCATTCAGAATGGAGGATGATGAAACAATTGAGAATATGTTTTCAAGGTTTCAAATGCTAGTTGTGGGACTTAAAAATCTAGACAAAGAATACTCAACTACTGATCATGTCAAAAAGGATACTCAACCGCTCTTAAACTATCCAAGGATCTAAATATTATAAGTCTTGAAGAACTTGTTAGTTCTTTAAGAAGTCATGAGATAGAGCTGGAGAAAGATGAACCTCAGAAGATGAGTAAATCTATTGCTCTTAAGTCTAAACCTGAAAAGGAAAAGGCTTATCAAGCTGAGGAAGAATCATAAGATTCTAATGAAGACTCAGAAGATGAGATATCACTTATCTCCAGAAGGATCAACAAAATCTAGAAACATAGGAAAGGGAAGATAAGAGGATCAAGAATAAACAATGGTCGTTCTAACTCATCATCCAGACAGAAGAAGCAGAGTTCTGAAAAAAGAAGTCATCTGTTATAAGTGTAATGAGCCAGGTCATTACAAAAACGAGTGTCAAAAGCTTAAGAATGACAAGAAGCCAAAGAAGAACTTTTCCAAAACCAAGAAGGAACTCATGGCAACTTGGGATGACTCTAATTCTGAAAAAGAAGACTTTGATGAAGAATAGGAAAATGTTGCGCTAGTGACAACCACATTTGACGCTGAAGTTTCTGGAGAACCAAAAGACAAAATGCCATCAGAACCAGTATCAGACTTGGATTTCGACTCAGAGGTATTATCTAAACTCTCTCATTGTGAATTAGAGTCGTGCCTTTCAGAAATGCTGGAAAAATATTAAACTCTTCAAAGTAAATACAAGGATCTTAAAAAAATTCCATGTAATTACTTCTAAAGCTAAAGATAAGCTTGAGCAGAATAATTCTTTTCTAAATGAAAATGTTTTTTCCTTAAAAAGTAGTAATTGTGCTTTGAAAAGAAAAATTTCTAAACTAGAAGAAGAATTAGTCTCCAATGTCTCTGATACTAGTTATGTCAACAAGTATGATAGAGCATTCCAGTACTTTCTGGCTAAAAGCATAGATAGAAGCAAAATATCTTCCATGATCTACAGAGTTAGCAGAAATGGCAAGAAAGGTTTAGGGTGTACATAAACTTTTGATATTGACGAAAGTCAGCCTGTAAAACCAAAACCTCAATATGGCCATTTCGTGCCTTCTGGCACTGAGCTTGATTATCCTGTTGTACATAAACCCAAGTTATTAAATACTCTAGGAAAACCACCAAAAGAGGACCCAGAAAGTGGGTACCTAAGGATAAGATAATCTATGTTGCAGATATCCTTAGCAACCTAGTTGAAACACCAGTTATGGTACCTGGACAATGGTTGCTCGCTGTTGCACCCCAAAATTTGCCTAACATTTTTCTTACTTGGTTTATGTTTCATTGCATTAGCATAGCATTGTTCTAGCATTCACATTGCATAGTCATGTTGCATTTTACAGGGGATCAGGAAAGGTGTGCTTAGACAATTGAGGTTATCAAAGGTTTAAGGCCTAATCAAGAGATTATATTCAAGTCATCAAGTGGTTATCAGCATCAGAAGCAAGTCAAAGTCCTTGAAGAAAGGCAAGCAAGTGAATGTGGTTCATCTCCTGTCTAGGAGCCTATTTGAGGATCATCTGGGGATTATAAGCCCATGGTTAGGGGTATAGATTGTCATTGAACCTCATTGGAGGTCTTGAGGGTCATGGTAGATTCCAGTCAAGTGTTTATGGCAAGTGGGGAAGGTCATAGTTGAAGGTGTTGCAATTAGGGTTTTCATCTGGTCAACTTTGAGTCAATTGTGCAACTGAAGGAGATTAAGACTCACTTCTAAGTCTTTGTAATCATGGAAGGTGGTGTTGAGATACATGAGGTGATATTCCAAGATCAATTCAAAAAGGATTCAAAGTGTGAGGAGTTGTTAAACTAGGGTTCTCAAGGTAAAATCCCTTGTTTAGTGCCTAACTTCCAGACCACTTATCTCAAGATACAAGTTTCATTTCAACTTTTGACCAACATGGAACTTGTAGAGCATGTTCTTAGCTTTAATTTGAGTACTAGAAGTACTTGATTGGATTCATAGAACTCAAGTTATGGCTCAGACAAGTTACAGGTCATCAGATGAATGTGAAATTTATTTGTGAAAGTCGACCAGCTTCCAAGGCACTTTTGACCTAGAAGGATGTTTCTCCTCAACTTTTGGCCAACATAAAAGTTGTAGGTCTTGGTCTTATATTTCCAAAATGTACTAAAAGTATTCCATCTGATTTGTAGAACTCAAGTTATGAGGTTTACAAGTTAGGGGTATTTTGGGAAAGTGAGATTACAGGTCGTTTTCATTATAGGTCAAGTTCACCACTTTGCACACTTCAAATGGAAATCTTTCCAACATGAAAGTTGCTCCAAATGGTATTATTTGGTCAACCAAATCTCAAGGGATCATTGACATAGCTTGGAAATGAGGATGTATGGAGGAAATTTCATGAAAAGAAGTTTGAAAAGGCCTAGTTTGGATTTAATGCAAATTAAATCAATTTATGTCATGTTGGTGCATTTTTTGAGTCCAATTGATGTTTTAAGAACAATGAAAAAATCAAAAATCCAATTTGAATTCATTTGGTGTGCTAAATTCATGGTTTCTTCATCTTTAAGCAACATAGTGGAAATCCACCGTAGATTCGTTTTTAAGGGCTCAATCTCAGCCACACATGATCCTTGCATCATAAGGAACTGAGCTAGATCAATGCACAAGCTATTAACACTTTGTTTTCACCATTTCCATAAAGCTCCATAATCAAAAATGTAGATTTTGAGTTGGACTCTTACAAGCTTCTATTGGGCTTCAAAAGTATCCAAGCCCATTCCATATATTCCTATGATCATTTCCCAACTACCATAACTGCATTTGGAGGAAAAATAACAGAAAATTAGTTGGAAAAAAGTGGTGGAGGATGAAAATTTGTTTTTTGGGAATTAACCAGTTTTAGACAAAATCAAGCATCCACAAAGCATCTACAACATCCATGGAGTAATTCTGGTCCAAGAAAGTGAAGGTTTAGTGGTTGTTTGAAGGTGCTCCGCAAGGTTTTTCAGAGGTATGTAAACTTTACCATTACTCATAATTTATGGCGTTTTAGAACTAGTTTGATATGCGGTTAGGTTCTTGACAACCCCTAGATGGATTCTAGATAGGTTTCATATTCAATCGTGACACTTTTTGACAGAGCCTCCCAAGTTGTAGTTTGAATATCTCTCTAGATAGTGGATAATAATGAAAAAGAGAATGATAATTGCAATCTAGGGAGTGAGAGAAAGAAAACGGTGTAAAGAATTTGAAATTTTGATGAATTTGGAAAACCGGTCACTGTTCACTTCCGCCGGAGAAGATGACCAGATCTTCTCCGGCCGCCCCTGTTCCCATCGTGCGAAATCCCTCCGTTTTAATATTCAATTTTCCAGTTCGCGTAATGGCCGTTAGATCGCGATAGATCGTGGAATAGGTAGTTCCATCGTGCGGCTAGGATGAGTCTGCATGGGGCCTTCCCTTTGCATTAGTGAAACGCAGAGTTTCACTTTGAAACTCAGCTGGGTTTGGCTGTAGCGCTATCCCCACCCCTTCCGTTAGGCCCAAATGCAATAACACGTGAAAACGTTGCTACCAGCACCCCCTGGCCTATTCCCATGTGCACAAAAAGCTGAGTTTTTGAAACTCAGCTGGGCCCAGCGATCCAGTTCACTGTTTACACCCTCAGCGCAAGGCCCATTGTAATTAACACATAGAGTAGTTACTAGATGCACCTCCTAGTCTCCATTTTAATTTCCTTTTTCTATTTTGTTTTTTAGTTGATACTTGTTTAGTTTTAATTCATAAAAAATACTAATTGTTGTCAATAATTCTTGGAATAAATCATGTGAGTAGTTTAATGTGTTTAGAATTTTTTCACATTTTTTAATTTCAGTTTTAGTGCATTTTCCAATTAATTGCATATTTTCCATTTTAATATGTTTTTAATAGTTGATGTATTACATGCTGTGCTTTATGATTTTATTTCTCTTTCAATAATTCATATTAGTCTCTGATTTTTTGCATGGTGAATGTTGACACATGAAATAATATTGTACTATTTTTATTGCATTTTTTAGATTCCATTTGAATAGGTTTTGAGATAGATTTTTATAGCCAGTCCCATGTCAATCCCCCATAGCATACATCTTGGCTTAGCCTCTTGTTAGTATACTTAGACTAATAGTTTGGACTTGAAACTTTAACCATAGACTCCTAACCCATTTAGGATCATTTAGAAATTTTATCAAGATTTTAGGACTTGATTTCCTATTTTTCCCATATTTTACTTTCTGACCAAAGTTTTTATGTTCATGATTGCACCTTCTCATAGTGTGGCCTAATAATTGAACTTTTAGCCAACTTTAAGCATCCAATTTTCCCATTAACCCTTAGTACCTAGGTTGACACCCTTATAGGTTTATTTTCAAGCCATTAGGATACCTTTAAGTTCCCTTAGGATGACTTCTTTTAGAGGTAAAACATTCAGGGTTTCTTTAGAGTTTTTGGTGATGATTCTTTCCCTTATGTGATTTCTTCCTTGGGATTTTCCCTACTCTCTTTCTCCAAGTCTTGAAGAGGAGCCCTCCTGGGGGAGCCTAATCCTTCCTTTGGTTGGATTTTGTGCATTCCTCAGGAGGTTGAGCCTTGAATTGACATTCCCTAGTATAGATATTCCTTTGGTTTGTACTATCTTTCTCCTTCAAAGTCTTGATGAGGAGCCCTCCTGGGAGAGCCTAATCCTTTCCTTGGTTGGATTCTATGCATTCCTCAGGAGGTTAAGCCTTAGATTGACATTCTTGGCGTGGTATATTCCCTTGGTTTATATACTGCCATCCATCTCAAAGTCCTTTTCTTAGGATCCCTCTTGGGAGAGCCTAATCCTTCCCTTGGTTGGATTCTGTGCATTCCTCAACAGGTTGAGCTTGAGATGGACATTCAGTGTTGATACACTTTAAACCAGTTACCTTAGATTAATATCTAGGATTAATACCCAGTCTTTTCAGTCCTATTGACATAGGATCCCTCTTGGGAGAGCCTAATCCTTCCCTTGGTTGGATTCTGTGCATTCCTTAAGAGGTTGAACCCATGATGGACTCTGGTATTGATACACCTCCAACCTGATGTAGCTTGGGATGACGTCCCTGTTGCTCATTTTAGGTTCTCTTCCTTGCTTGAATTGCTTGATGCATTAGAATAGGTTCATATTTAGAATATTTTAGGTTAGGAGCATGACTGCTTAGAGCTTGAGTGGGTCTCCCTCTGCTTGTTTAGATTAAGGGTTGAGGTGATCCTCCCCTTGCTTGTGTGTTATTTTTCTTGCTATCTGTGTGTTTGCATTAGAGGTTGAGTCCGTCTCCCTCTGCTTGTCTGTTACTGTTTGGCTTTGCTTGCTGACTGAAGGTTGAGTTTGCCTCCCTTGTCTGTGTTTTATGTTGCTTTTGTTTGATTGCTCTAGAAGTTTAGTTTGTCTCCTTCTGCTTGTAATGCTGCATTGCATGCATTTTACTTACAGTTATTTCTTTCAGATTATTTCTTTTGCCGTTGCTTTCCTTTTCCATGTTCCCTTAGGATTTCCATTCCTTCTTGTTCAAGTTGGAATGTGACAGACATTAGGGTTCTAACCATGCATGATAACATTAGGTAGCTCCCTCCTAACCTCAATCATAGGATCAGCTTTACATGACAACTTTAGGATTGGATTAGTTCCCCTTTAGTGCGTCCTTTATCTTCTCATGTCAAAACAACAGTAAAGAAATGTAATAAAGGCAAGTTAGTACAAGCGCGTTACGAGCCTTAAGCTACTTGGGTAATGATAATTGAGCGGCCTCCTCTCAATCGTCTAAAGTGTTTAGTATACGTCCTTTGGATGATATGCGACACATTCGTTCCCAGGTTATAGTCTCTAGAGCTGTACGAATTACAAACACCCATAAAAAAGACTTCAAAAAACAAAGATTAAACTTCTTTTTGTCCTCTAGGACCTTTAATCCTTGGAAACCATTTTCATAAGGAAAGTTTTGTTAACTCTCAGTTCTGCCGCAAACGGTAAACGCCTAAGTCTCCGACGTGCGAGCTGCATACACCAACTGCTGGAACCGTCTGTTAACCTTACTCGGGTAAAACTTTTGAACCAAACCTGTGGTTGTTAGCCCAAACTACGTTTACTCTGATCTTTCACGCCATGTGAAAGTACGTAGGCACAAGATGCGATATCTCGGCGAGCAACCTTCCACTTTCACCCGTAGTTAGGCGAACTACGTTGACTCTGATTTCTCGTTCCAGACGGGAATACGTAGGCATAAAGTGCGACGCTTTGCCGAGTCTTTCTTTTTAGACCATCTTTTAGCTAGATAGATGCAATTAACCCATCAGATAAACACAATAAGCATGGATCCCATCAAGTACGATGGACGTGAGGGGTGATAATACCTTCCCCTTGCGTAACCGACTCCCAAATCCAGACATGGTTGCGATGACCTTGTCTTATACCTTTTCGTCAGGTTTTTCCGATCGTTTCCTTTCCCTTTCCATGGGATAAATAACGAAAGATGGCGACTCTTCTGTTTTACCGGCACCTTATTTTCGCGGTAGCGACACTCGCGACACATAAAGAGAAGAAGGCATATATTCCAAAGTCTGGAACTTAAGCCTGAGGCTTCATTGGTTTCAGAGGAAACCAGAAGGGTAAAATCATTGGCTCTGGAACTATTGGTAATGGTAAACTTCCTTCTATTATTGATGTTCTTCTAGTCGATGGTTTGATGCATAACTTATTGTCAATTAGTCAACTTAGTGACAATGGTTATGATATCATTTTTAATCAAAAGTCTTGTAAGATTATCAGTCAGAAAGATGGATCAATCCTTTTTATCGAAAAGAGAAAAAAACAACATTTACAAGATTAGACTTTCTGATCTCTATGAACAGAATGTCAAATGCTTGATGTTTGTTAATAAGGAGCCATGGATATGGCATAGACGTTTGGACCATGTTAGCATGAGGAAGATTTATCAACTAAATAAGCTTGAACTTGTCAAAGGATTACCAAATCTAAAGTATTCGTCAGATGCTACTTGTGAAGCATGTCAGAAAGAAAAGCTCTCTAACACTTCCTTAAATGTAAAAAAATGATGTGTCCACCTCTAGACCGTTTGAGATTCTACACAATGATTTGTTTGGACCAGTGAAAACTACCTCAATCGGTGGAAAGAAGTATGGATTAGTTATTGTTGATGACTATAGTCGTTGGACATGGATAAAGTTCTCGAGATACAAGGATGAGTCACATTTTGTGTTCTCTACCTTTTGCTCACAAATGCAAACAGATAAGGATTGTAAAATAGTCAGAGTTAGAAGTGATCATGGTGGATAATTTGAGAACAAATACTTTAAGAATCTTTTTTATTCCCATGGTATTTCCCATGATTTCTCCTGTCCCAGAACTCCATAATAAAATGAAGTAGTGGAAAGGAAGAATAGGACTTTGCAAGAAATGGCTCGTACCATGATCCAAGAAACTGACATGTCTAAGCACTTATGGACAGAGGTAGTAAATACAACATGTTATATTTAGAATAGGATTTCTATCAGACTTATTCTGGGTAAGACTCCTTA